>JARLTB010000146.1:0-442500 GCA_030141615.1 Unio pictorum | reverse complement strand
GCTTCTAAATTGAGGCGCTAGTTAGAGTTGTCCCCATCGAATCGGGTCATAATATTGTTGAGCATGCGTATTTTAAATCAACTTCCGCTTTCGAAATTGCACGTTGAGGAAATTATTCAATTGGATCATTTATTGAGCACTAAATTTCACGGATTTCAACATGTCAAAGAAAAAGAATGGCCAAAATAAAAAGGCACATTCAAAATCCCAAAGTAAGTATGCTTGGTCACTGTATGAGTTTCGCATTTATTGTACACTTGCAGGTCGGCACCTATTGATTGGTCAGAAAATCTGCCAGCATCAGCAACCATGCATCAGCCTGACGCAGCATTAACTTTAAGAGTTTAAAATGGCAGACTAAGTACAACTTCGATTCGTGTGCCATTCACGTGGTTCATTTGACAGATTTGCGACAATCTTTTGGGATTGTGACAATATTATAACATTGTTTTATAGTGCTTAGAGATCTTTGACCGATCAATGTATTTATAATTTACCTCAAACCACTATAAATGATAAATATACCGTAAACAACCTTTATAAATGTGGTAACTCATATTTATCTCATACAATTTGGACGGAGCAGTTGAAATAAAGTATTTACCGTTACTTAAATAAGTTGAAAATCTCATATGAATCAGAATATGTGCATATTTTTGCGCCACTTTCCATTTTCAAATTTCAGCTACATACATGAGTCATCAGGTAGTAGTTAATTATAAACAGTGTTTTTTAAAATATATTTCAACTGGTCACACGTGATAACAAATCCTAAAACAATGGATAAACTACCTGATATACTTCTGTACTCAAACACTAGGAAAGTTTATTACAAATTAAAAGAGATGACTATTTAAATGGACCGTGGTATTTTCAACAAGTAAGGAATAAAACATATAGAGAAGAAAATTATAGAAAATAGCAAAGCCAAAACAAATATTCAGAAAGTTTTGCTAATGAGATGATAGTGATAATTGTTATGTGTTTGCAAAGTACATGAAAAGAGTAAAGTGTCATCCATCATATTATATATCTAGAAATGACAGGCTTATATTGTTTGGAGTGAAAAATAATCTCACAACTGTTGAATATTGTATCATAAGGAAAGACCATTGAACATGCCATTTTTATTTTTGTACAAAGACGAAAGTTATGAGGCAATACAGAACCTTACTATCTTTACATCTAAACTCGAGAAAAACAGCAGAAGTATAGAGATATCCCAAATGTGTCTTGGGTGCAATTTAAAGAGTATATGAACAGGAAGAAAAAAAGATAAAAAAAAAAATTCCAACTCCAAAGAAAATTTTGTGTGACTGGTAATCAGAAAAGAACAGTTATAGATATGAAAAAAATTGCAACACCAGGTTCGGACAGTTCCATCATCTTGTTGGGGCTAATCCTCGAAAATGAAGCAACTTCTTCATGACCACACTCTCTTTATATTATGACATCTATGTAAAAGAGAAAATGTGTTGTGAAGTAAATGAACCAGGAACAAAATATCTGAACAAGGTCAAACAATAATTTAAAGTACTTGAACAACATACTAAAACAAACGTGCCAGGAAGCCAAGTATACCCTTGAGTAGGTTCAGCTATTATTTCAAACCAGTAGACCTCCAGATCATACATTTCAGTGTGAAAACAATTAGACCTGCGGCTAGACAATTAGACCTACAGCTACTGTTTGCACCAAAATTGTGCCACGTACCACATCGTCAGTGTAATATGACAATTTATCAAACTGGGGAGAAAAACATATTTTCCTGAAATTACTTTAGAATTTGAAAAGCAAATTGCAAGACATAACAAAAACAGTTTTGCCAATGGAAAATTCAGTTTCAGTTGGCACTAAAAATATTGCTCGAAAGCCAAACCAATGGTAAGTGAAAGAATGAAAGCAATTTGAATGAATATTAAATTAAATGTATCTTTATTCTGTAATCTGTTAATTTTTATTTTCTTGCTTTTTGCAATGCTGAACTGTAATATTTTAAAGGGGGGGGGGGTTAATGCCATGTGTATTTATTTGCATATAAAAGACATTTTATTAATTTCTTTTCTTCTCAGCATAGTATAGTTGTAGCTTCTCCTAAAACCATTAATAATGATTCATTTATTGTAAATGATCAGTTTTTCCCTTTATGCATATAATACATCAGAGATGCACATTCAACAATATTGATATACATTTTATTGCCATGCATGTTTAAATTGTTTTTGATGCTGTTTAATCTCAAGTGCAGTGGATAAATGATAGCATCATGTCCAAGTTCGAGTGTAGGCATTGTTATCACAATTGCATAATTTCCTTGAAGCTCGGCAGCATGTCTTGCAGGCTGAGGAACATTTATACTTTTCTAAGTAAAAAAATACCTCCAGAGGAGAACAATATATACTAAGAATCATCAGCCAAGATGAAGAACACATAATAATAACTGTGTTGCATAGCTTATAAGATAAATGGAAGAAAGAATTCCAATGGATGCAATACAAATAATCCACTGGAATGACACGCTTGACTTGTTTGGGTGAGTGTAAAGACTTCCAAAGTAAAGAATCCTTTGGTGATTGGGTCAAAGAAATATTTAAAAAAATCCACCCTTGTTTGCCATGAAGAATCTGGGGAACATATTATCACAAAAGGTATTATTTTGCAACAATGAAATCTGGAAGCTTGCTGAGAAAAATGCTGTGAGCAGGTAGATGCTAGCCTCATGGCAGAGCAAATATTCCAGACCATCAGTTTCCTGGTTTAATCGAACTTCAGGTAAAATCTCTCTTCCCTCCCCATGCTTTCTCTCTCTCTGCATATGTCTGTGTATATGTCTCATGTTCTGTTACTCGAGATTCCAATTTAATTATAAAATGAGAGTCAAATTCATCTCGTAAATACCCGTATCAGAGGATAAGAGAAACACCTGTCCACATGATGTATAGTTATTTCACTTGAGAATAACGCAGTTCAGAAAGACTCTGCAAATGCTGCAATAGCAAAAGGCATCCTGAGGTACATACATACATGTTTCTAGCATAAAATCTGTTATTGCTTGATATATCCTGTAAGAAAGGCAACCAGATGCAGCAACGTATTTCAGGTAGAATATATGCTTAATGTTACTCTTGAAACGCTCTTAAGATCATGTCAGTAATGTAGATGGATACACACCATGTATGACTGAACTAAATGGTCAACTTGACATGTTGTTGGATTTAACACCATTTTTCAGCACAAGATAGGCTATACATGGTGGCCTGTATTAATGGTGGAGGATGAAGCCAGGTAAATCCCAGAAATAATCATTTTTTTGGTCAGGAGAATACCAGTACATTAATTGGGTCTTGTTTTCTAATACTTTATGTTTCTTCTTGCACTTTCAGATGGAAATACATCAGCCAACAATAATGTCCCTAGCACACCCGAAGATAAAGGACAAGAGAAGAAATCAGTGCCACCAGTAATAACTTCATCCAAACCTTCATCATCATGGAAACCTATCTGGATTCTGATTGGTTTCAGTGGTATTGTTGCCATGGTTGCAGTAGTATATGTAAATGAAGATATTAGAAATTTCATAGGTATACAATCATTTTCTATTCGTCAAATTTCATGACCGTTTCTTGACAAGGGACATGAAAAATATTAGGCATTTCATAGTATATAATCATTTTCTATTCCTCAATATCCATGACCATTCCTTGACAAGGAAAATGAACAATATTAGGCATTTCATAGTACACAATCATTTTCTGTTTCTCAATATCCATGACATTTCCTTGATTTGGATATGAGTATATTTTTCCTATGCTATATTTATAATGGTCATTGGAGAAGCTTTTCTGCAGTCTACTGATTACATTAATAGGATGTTATTTTGTGTCTGGAAGTGTTATTTAGCCTGCATCATCTGTCATTTGTCTGTAAGTGTTATATAGCCTGCATCATCTGTCATTTATCTGGAAGTCTTGTATAGTCTACATCATCTATCATTTGTCTGTTATCTAGTATGCATCATCTGTAATTTGTCTAGAGATGTTATCTAGTCTGCATCATCTGTCATTTGTCTGGAAGTGTTATCTAGTATGCATCATCTGTCATTTGTTTGGAAGTGTTATTTAGCCTGCATCATGTCATTTGTCTGGAGGTGTTATCTAGTCTGCATCATCTGCCATTTTTTGGAAGTGTTTTTTAGCCTGCATCATCTGTCATTTGTCTGAAGGTTTTATCTTGTCAGCATCATCTGTCACTTGTCTGGAAGTGTTATATAGTCTGCATCATCTGTCATTTGTCTGGAAGTGTTTTTTTTAGCCTGCATCATCTGTCACTTGTCTGGAAGTGTTATATAGTCTGCATCATTTTTCATTTGTCTGGAAGTGTTATATAGTCTGCATCATCTGTCATTTTTAGGAAGTGTTATTTAGCCTGCATCATCTGTAATTTGTCTGGAGATTATATTGAGTCTGCATTATCTGTCGTTGGTCTAGAAGTGTTATTTAGCATGCATCATCTGTCATTTATTTGTCTGGATATTTTATCTAGTATGCATCATCTGTCATTTGGGTTTGGAATCAGACACATAATAGAAATTCTAGAGTATGGGTCTTTTCAGGTAAACTAGATACTCACACAGAGATAAACTAGATACTCACACAGAGATAAACTAGATACTCACACAGAGATTAACCAGATAGTCACACAGAGATAAACCAGATACTCACAGAGATAAACTAGATACTCACACATAGATAAACTAGATACTCACACAGAGATAAACCAGATACTCACACAGAGAAGTATTTTTCAGTTAAACTAGATACTCACACAGATAAACCAGATACTCACACAGAGAAGTATTTTTCAGTTAAACTAGATACTCACACAGAGATAAACCAGATACTCACACAGAGAAGTATTTTTCAGTTAAACTAGATACTCACACAGAGATAAACTAGATATTCACACAGAGATAAACCAGATACTCACACAGAGATAAACTAGATACTCACACAGAGAAGTATTTTTCAGGTAAACTAGATACTCACACAGAGAAGTATTTTTCAGGACAATGTTTGCAGATTGTTTGTGAAATTATAACATCAGCTTTTGATAAGCAGTCATTCCATATTCATGTACAGTTAACTAAGCACTTTGCAGCCAAATCAGAAATAAGCCAAGATTTATAATGATATATTAATTAAAACTTTCCAAGGTGTCCATGCTTAGATTGTCTTGTACTTAGATTGTCTCATGCTTAGATTGTCTCGTACTTGGGTTGCATCATTCTTTGTTTGTCTCTTCCATGTGTCATACTTGGATTATCTCGTTCTTGGAATGGCATATTTAGATTATCTCATACTTGGAATGTCATACTTGGATTATCTCGTACTTTGAATGTCATTGTGTAATTCCACCAAACCCATGTAATAATATTAGGTGAAGTAAACTTTGATGTGGTATATTCCACCAAGGCCATGTAATAATGTTAATTGAGATCATCAGTAATGTGGTATATTCAGATAAGGCCATGTAATAATGTTAATTGAGATCATCAGTAATGTGGTATATTCAGATAAGGCCATGTAATAATGTTAATTGAGATCATCAGTAATGTGCTTTTATGTGGTATATTCAGATAAGGCCATGTAATAATGTTAATTGAGATCATCAGTAATGTGGTATATTCAGATAAGGCCATGTAATAATGTTAATTGAGATCATCAGTAATGTGGTATATTCAGATAAGGCCATGTAATAATGTTAATTGAGATCATCAGTAATTTGGTATATTCAGATAAGGCCATGTAATAATGTTAATTGAGATCATCAGTAATGTGGTATATTCAGATAAGGCCATGTAATAATGTTAATTGAGATCATCAGTAATGTGGTATATTCAGATAAGGCCATGTAATAATGTTAATTGAGATCATCAGTAATGTGGTATATTCAGATAAGGCCATGTAATAATGTTAATTGAGATTATCAGTAATGTGGTATATTCAGATAAGGCCATGTAATAATGTTAATTGAGATCATCATTAATGTGGTATATTCAGATAAGGCCATGTAATGTTAATTGAGATCATCAGTAATGTGGTATATTCAGATAAGGCCATGTAATAATATTAAGTGAAGTCATCTGTAATATGGTATATTCTGATAAGACCATGTAATAATGTTAAGTGAGGTCATCTTTAATGTGGTATTTTCGAACAAGGCCATGTAATAATATTGCACACAATAATATTGTATCAATTAGGGTATATAATGATGTTAAGATGGGAATACTGTCATATATTTGGTAATTTGCATTGGTGTAAAATTGGTTGATTTTATTGAAAAGCAGATTTTAATGTTGTATTTTAGCTAAAATTGCAGATCTAGAATTGCTACAATATTTAAAAAATGTTTATTTTCTTGATATAACTCTGAAGTGTCTCCACCACAGGAACTTGATGCTATAAGTAACAATATAATATTATAAAATATCAAATTTAAATTTTTATATTTTATATTTTTAAATGTAGGTTCTTCTGCAGCTAGATATCTTCCTGAGCATCTGGCAGAAGTTGTTTATCCTTCCAAGATTACTGTTTTACATTCCCCTGGACCAGTACACAGTAATGGGGAGGAGCCGTTTAATGATCTAGATTTTGAGGAGTCAATTTACCATAAAGTTGATAAACATTCTGCTCCTCAACCAGCTGCAGAAGAACAGGAAACTATATTTCCCCCTGTCTCATTGGATACAACTCCGCAAACAGTTGAGGATCTTGAGAAACAAGAAGATCAATCTCCAGTGAGATTGAAAAAGATCAGAATTGAATCAGAATTTGAAGATTTGCGTAAATCAGATGAGATTCAGACTGAGTCTTTGCCATTGGAACCCATGATTATTGAAGCAAAATCTGTAAATTTAGTTGACACACCTGATGAGAAAGATGTGCAGGTGAATCCGCCCTCTGAATCAAAGACAAGTGCAGAATTTGAATCTGCTCTTAAGTCTGAACGAAAGGAAAAATTAACAAGCGAGTCAGACAGAGGTAGCGCTGAGTTTGTTGAACAGACTACAAGAGAAACCAAGGAACAGGACTTGAGTAAACCAGATAAAACAAGTGAATCTTTGGGAGAGAAAGAGGTGGAAGGAACACAGGGTAAAGAGTCAGGTGAAGAGAAAAAGAAGAAACCAAGAAGGAAGGACTATGAGAAATACTCCATCACCAGCAAGGCTGACTACAAAATCAGCAAAAAACTGGACACAGCAGACACATTATTTGAAAAGGTACATACTTGGTGAAAATCTGACAGGTCGGGATGCATTTATGATTTAGAAAAGTGCAGATATGAGTTATTGTTAGTTGCATTTGGATAAGAGATGTCAAAATTTTGGGAGACTTTTACCCGGTAATGTCATTGTTAGTTGCATTTGGATTAGAGATGTCAAAATTTTGGGAGATTTTTACCCGGTAATGTCATTGTTAGTTGCATTTGGATTAGAGATGTCAAAATTTTGGGAGATTTTTATCCGATACTGTAATTCCTAAAGATCGGTTAACTGGGTATCTGATCAAAGGAAATTTATATTAATGTGAACCTGAACTGTTTTCAATTGCCATAGGAATCAAAATACCTCATTGATATATATATATGTGTGTGTGTGTGTGTTTTGCTATACTTGCGAGGACTTGAGTTGGGTTGTACACCAACATCTCGAGGACTGTACTACATTTCGAGGACTTATACACTAGTCCTCGAAATGATATATCGGAAAACGGTTGAGAATGATCATATGAGATAAACCACGTGTTTTTGTAAAAGTCCTCACGAAGTCGGTAATGCTTGACATAGAGTTACACTCGTGTGTAAAGATCACACAATTTGCGGCCGGCCATTTGGCGCTTTCGATGCTTGACTAGTGTGCAAACTATTAGCCAATCAGAAGGCGTGTGATCTCAGACTGTCATCCAATCAGAACATCGCTACTTTGCAGTGTAACTGTAAATTTTATATAACAGATAAATGTGACTTTTAAAAATAATTACTGGTTTAGAAAAATAATTTTATAATAATTGCAAACTGGCGATGCCTGAGCAGAGTGCGGTATTTTAAGCCCGGTACTTACTTTTGTGCGGTGTCTTGGCGCGTTTTTAAAAAAAATTTATATTGTATACATTGATTCCATTCCTGCAAGGATTAGCCTATAATACACTGCAGTAAATTCTTGGAAGATGGCAGGACATGCTGAATCAAACAGGTAAGTAATGAAACAATTCTTTGTCAAATTGTTAACTGTATTCCTCCAAAATAGCTACTAGTTTTTTTTATAGCTACGATGTCGTAGCCTCAACTTGATTTGTTGTGGTTTGAGTGTCCACGACGTAGGAGTAAGGGTACAACTAGTTTTTATATTATTATAATTATTTGTGACAACTTGGTTTTATCCCATTTTCAGCAATGAACTTATATTGATGTCAGTACAGCAAGCGTATATTTTCTGAATTCCACGCAATGCAGTGGTGGGTGGTGCAGAGAGAGCGAGAGACAGAGGGGGGTGGGGGTTGGTGGCCATCTCTCCATCGTTGTAGTCATTCAGGATGACACCACCGCAGAGTGGGCGTGAGTTAATGTCACAGGCACTTGATTCTGGGTAAATTAATGTATACACTCACCATATAATTTACCCAGAATCAAGTGTCTGGTTAATGTGTATGACCCTGGAGAGAGAGAGAGAGAGAGAAAGAGAGAGAGAGAGAGAGAGAGAGAGATGCATCGTTATTAGATGAGTATACACATTTTCTAGTTCTAATGAACACCATTTAATAGATATGTCAAATCAAATTGTAGATAATACTTAGAATGTCTCGAAAACAACTATACACTACCTGTACTTTTTTCATTTACAAAAAGCTGATGAACACATTTCGCAACGGTGCATAGAAATTCCAGAATGCAATAGAAACACCGAAACGCAATATTGTGTATACCATTGCTGAATATTGTGAAATTCGCGACATTTTTTTACAGAAAATAACATTTACTATTAATAGTGTCTAATACGTTTGTAACATAATTTTAATGCTTGATCTATTACTAATAAATGCATATTAGTAATGATTTATTAATAATTGTTCTCTTCACTCATAACATTTTATCTATCATCGTTTATACTTTTATTTCAAATTCATGTATCTTTTCATGAACTATTCTTATTTACCATTTTCTGATATTTTGAGTAACATCTACATGGATAATTTATGCATCTTTAAAATTATTATTTGTACCGAAACTAATTCACTAGTCATCTAAAGAAGATATTGAAAATAAATGCCTTTGATTATGTACTTATATGATGAACTCTTGGCCATATTGTTTCAACTTAAATAATTGGTGTCTAAACCATTACACATGTTTAAATGTTTTTGGCACAGAGAAAATGTATTCTGATGAATGCGTATTATTCATAGATCTCGAATTAGGGGACATCCATTTAGTATGTATGCAAGGATCTGGTGAATCTTTGCATTTAGACCATTATCGTGTGTAATGTATGATAGTTACACTGAAACTATACAGCTGTTTCGCATGCTGCGTTGCACAAATCTCACACATCATGGAACATAACATAATAAGACAAATGTAATAATTATTAACCACAACATAATAACCAACTTTAGAAACCAATATTAAATCAATAGTAATATGTTTTTATTATTAATAGCTAAAGCATTAAACTTGTGTATACATTGCTATACAGGCTGGTAATATTAGATTTTGTTACTGTACGAACTGTCGCTAAAATGCGTTTTCCAGCTTCTTTTTAGTTGCATCACTTGCAGAAAAGAAACTACATATTAATTTATTATATAACTAATATTATGTCACAAATATGAATTATACTTTCTGCACACTTTCATATGGTATATAAGATATTACTGATGTGCATTCTGGTGTTTCTAAGCACCCATTTTGCAACAAGTTTATTATTTAAAATCTTAACAAATGTACGCACAGATGTCGAGACCTTGTTGGTCTTCTTTTGAACAGTCCAGGTATGAACAATTCAATTCTCAATTACAGCCGGTTGTTTTTTAAAACAAACAACCCCAAAATAGCCCCAATAAACAACCTCAATTTACACTTAATGCAACCACCTGTTCAGTCCTTGAAAAGTAATTACTCACTAGGTTGGATATACATGTACACAATTATAAACCTTCTCCCAATTCTGACTGCATTTTTACTGTATGCGACTTCTTAGTTATGGTTTTTTTCCAACTGGAGCATTTTTTATTTTCTCATACATAACAAGATAAAATTGGTTTAGATCATATAACCCTTTGGAATTTAAATGGTGTCTCCTATTATAGAATTAGATTGAGATAATGTTTTACATAATAAAGATAGTAACCATTGTACACAGTTATAAAACTAGCATTAGAAAACAATTTCAATTTTAGCATGGGAAAGGTGCATTTCTAACATTCAAAGCTATTCGATTTGATGTGTTGTAGTTTACAGCTCAAATTTAGTTTCCGTCATTAGCAGCAGAATTTGGGAATTGTTTCTGACTAATCTGAACTTATTGTTGAAATTAATAATAATGTGGAAAATTGTCAAATCTTAAATGTTTACCAAAATTTAAGCAATTATGTGTGGTTTTATCCACATGTCTTAATAATTAGTGGTTCTTATAAGGAAAATTAAAAACAATTTTTATAATTATTAATAAAACACAAGAAAGAAATACTTAGCGGTCATGTCATGGAAATGCATCAACAACCTAATCATAATATAGAACTAAAACATTTAAGTACATGTATTTCAATACATCTTCCTGGTTGTGACTATTTGGGCATTTGGCTATTGAGACCAAGAAATGAAATACTGGTACATATAAAACATGAAAATCAGATTCTTTCAATAGTATATAGCCGATTTGTCTATTTTTGATATACTTCTTTGCAGCTACAAAGGATTCAGTGGAAAATATCTCTCATTCGGTCAATCAGCATTATGGTTGGTGTCAAGTTGGCAGTTGTCTAACATGGCTTTACAGAATTAAAAGACAGATTAGTACCAGTAATACCAAGTTTGGTCTCTACATGTATCTCCGATTGGTTTAGTGCTTGCTAATGCTTATTACAGAATCCTGTTCTTAACGGACTGTACAGTTATTTAAAATAATTATTAAGCATTTCATTAGAGCTGCACCGATTAATCACCCGTACTCATAATCGGGCCGATTATTAGAACAATCGGTATCGGCAGAAATAATCTGTGCCGATGCAAATAAATTTCATAAATATAATTTCAATTATAACATTCATCTTGACATGGCTTGAATTTAAAAACAGAATTAAATAGTGGAAACTAAAGAAGAAACATTTTATTTGGGGATTAATTGAAAGACAATATATTCTTAAAAGTAACTACTGTTTTAACACACTTGCTGTAAACTACGGCTGATTTTTGCTGAGAACTCCCAATTATTACATTATGTCCTCGATTTTCATTTTCTTCCAAACAAGAATAGTCCTACATGTTCTGTTGCATAACCTGTGAATTATTGTTGTGACGAAATAATTACTTTTCTATAAAGAATTTGCATCTTCACTAAATAAGAATGGCACACTACGAATGCTTAACTCTAATGCCATTCCCACGAAAGAAACTTACACGAGTTAACATCTGGCATTTTTAGACTGTATATACCAATGTTAATTACCATCGTTAAATGTTGTTGTTGTAGAGTTTGACGCCATTTTTCAGCACACGATAGGCTATACATGGCGGCCAGTATTATTGGTGGAGGAAGAACCTGGGAACGTATAAATGAATCTTGTCCCCGGGCTACAAACACTCTAGCTACGCCTCTGCATCAATGTACTGGTATAGCTAGCGTTCAAAATTCCTCTTGTCACAAGCCAGTTTCAGGCATTTTAATGATTAACTGGCCTGTACTGCTGTCGCAAAACTATAGAGAAATTCACCGACTATCATCAAAGGAGAGACTGAAACATCAAGCTTTTCATTGTGTGGAAAGTTGTGATATTTGTTCAGCCAAAAGACAAAACTAAAATTGATTGAACTTGATCTTAGTCGATCTATATGAGAATTTTAGCTTTTATTATTACCTCTCTTCGTGAGCATGTAAATTATGATGGTTATGTGCCTTGTACAATCAAACGTGCATATCTTTTTAAACATATTGCCTCAATTTGTAGGATCGCTTTTATCATTGAAAATGAGTAACTCTTGAAACATTCATTGTAAATGAAACAGCTATTAAGGACTATCTAAAATGTTATCTAGAAGAATGCAATTTGGTCGAAACGATGAATAAAGCAAAATCTGCATCCAATATTTTTGGGAATAAATATGGATTTAAGTGACGCTATACATGCTTTGCACTGTGTAAGTACTGTACATTATAGTACATGTCTCCCAGGCCCACGAATTATGAAGTCTGTATTTACCTTTTTTTAATTCCATGTTGGAGAAATCAGAAATATGCACATGCAAAATAATAACAAAATCAATCATAGTATTTTATAACAGTTTAATAATTGTCGGGTCACCGAAAGTTACTTTCTTAACATGCCTATGTCTTAAGACACGGAAAAAATCATTGTTTCATGTTCCAAGATTTACAGCTGTTACAGTAGTAAACAAAAAGACCTAAAAACGGTAAAGTTTAGACATTGGCCCATGGAAAAGCCGACACCAACACCCCCCCTTCCATGCAATTTTTTTTCTCCCTAAATTATTAAGTTTATACGTGAGTATTTATACAGTGATAATCTCATAATCAGTATCGGCAATTTTAATAATTGGCCATATGCGGTATCAGAATAATTGGCAAAAAGTGACATAGGTACAGCTCTACATTTCATCTGACAGATTGACTTTGTTAGTGGCCATGATTTGCCTTTATTAACTGAGACATGAACAACATTCTCTATATTGCAGGACATGGTGTATTTGCTATAAAGAAAGTGAAGAAAAATAATTACATTTTACAATATCAGGGAGAACTGATATTATACAAAGAAGGTAGCCAGAGGGAAAAGTAATACAGGGAAAAACTAGCTGCAAGTTTCCTGGTTTTTTCAAGATACGGTATGTGTACTTTATGGTGCATTATGTAATCAAAATGGCAAGTACACCACTCCCTCAAAAACTTGCAAACACTCTTATAACACGATGTACAACATGGAGCCAGATTTTTTTCAAAGAAAATATATTTTAAATATCTTTTAAATATGCTGAACATAAGGAAAAAGTCTAGACGAGATACAGATTGATAATGATGGTAGGTCAATGTGAATTTTTATCAAGTGTGAATAGTTGTATATTACATTAATTCAGTGACCAAAACTTTGCAAAATACGTAAAGAAATTCTTTGATTCTTCTGAACATAACTTAGCAGGGATATTTCTGTCACATGATATTGCAGGTAATTCGTATGAAGGACTTTGGTAGTTTTTGAGCTTTTTTATAAAGCTTCTAATTTCTGATGCATAGAAAAATTGCGAATGGGTTGTTGAAAGAACCAAAGACTGATTATCATGACTCCTCTCAACATAGGACTTGATAAATTGTCCTAAAAGTAAAGAAACGACGTAAAGCACAAAGTTTATGTATAGATGACATTCAGCGTGTTAAATTTTCAGATAACTGGTTTAAATATAATCTCTTTGATTTTACCTTACTGTTGTAGCTTTAAGAATCATTCATTTTCGGTTTCTTTTGCAATCCAGTATTTGTCATTATCACTACAAACATCATTATCCAAAGTCTGTCCTATTATTCTGCAGTGTTGCTTGTCAATTGATTTGTCCTTTTGTTGATATTTAACACAGATATGTATCATAGCTAGACAGTACGTCATGTGAAGTGAACATTTTCTGTATAATTTGTTCTATGTATTTGATATGTATCTTTTGTAACTTCAGGAAATATGATGAAAGCATTCGCAAATAAAATAGATAGCTTGATATTGTCACATATTTGATAGTCAGGTTCCAGTTTTAAATTTCAGAAGATAGTTTGGTTTCCTTGTTATAATATTTTTTTTATTAATGAAAACAATTGGCAAGTATCCAGTTCATATATTTTATGTAATATAAAATAAATTTGAACATTATCTTTACAGATTTTTTTGAAGACCTTCAAGATGGTTGTTCAGTGGAGGAAGAAGAATAAAAGACATAATTTTGTGAAGGTAATGTATTACAGTTGATGCTTTTGGAGATTAGCACCGGAAATAAGTTGATGTGCAATGCTTACCAAAATAAAAGATACTGATAGGATCCTGACAAACCACTAAGACTGAATTCACTATCTTTATGGTTGCCACACACAACGACTTTCCAGATCCTATGATTATTCATACCGGGAAACAATAGATGCTTGCATATTAAGTATATGCACTTATGTAATATCTACAAGTTGAAACATGAGTGTCACATGTTATGTAAGTGTATCATACTGCAATGTTTGGACCCGTTGCAGTATGCTTATAACTATTTCAGAGCATAACAGCACTGATAGAAATATACTTTTACAAAACCACAAGATTTTTACATTATAATGAAAGAAATTACTGTCAATTACTAACATCTGTACAATAAAGATTGTTTAATAAAATCAGTGATCCCAAACAATTTAACTTTATTTTATGTCATAAGGGGTCGTCCATTTAGTACATACGCATGGAGGGGGGTAACCCAAATGCATACGCTTGCGTATGGGTGTGTGTGTAAATGCTCCATCGTTTCAGCTTTCAAACTAGTAGGTATACCGCTGTTCTTAGCATTCCTGAGCCATAATCTGTAAAGGATCAGACGCATGTATACTACACTTCACTTGCACATCGGCTAGCTTTTGGATCCAAAATTCCTTTTAATGCATCATTTGATCTGCATTGTCCGTCACTTGCACAATCTGAAATTATCAAGCGCACATGTCCTGTGTGCAGCGTGTATCACTCGTCGCATGCCAGTGTAAAACGACACCAAAGCGTTCACACTACTGAGTATACCGACACTGAGAACTTGAATCAAAACCTGGATGATGACGTTAGCGAGGCTGTGGATATTGAGACAGCAGCCCAGCATAGTGCAGCTAATGCTGTTGTAATTCAGCCTGACGTTAAGCTTGTTGCTGAAATTCCTTTTATACGTAACCTGTTTGACTGGGTTCAGTTGGCGTTTGTCTGACCTTTAGCACACACAGGCGAACTTTTTAAAGGTTTAATAACATGCAACTTATTTCTTTTATATATACAGCAGCTGAGGACTGTCTGTTTTACTCCGTTTCATTAAACATTTGAATATTATTAATCCTGTGTCATTTCTGCGTGGATAAAATATTGGAAGTTCTATACGATGGGGGGGGGGTAAAAAGTATGCATGCGTACAAGGGGGGGAGGGGTCAAGTTTTGTCTTATTTTTGTGTACGTACTAAATGGACGACCCCTAACTCATTGTTTCAGTAAATGTAATTAATATATTGTTAACCCATTTTATCCTGAATACGCCCGCGGTCGTAATACCTCATTCTATCCTGAATACACCTGCAGTCGTAGTATACCATTTTATCCTGAATACGACTTCGATCGTACTCTACTACGTATGTGTGTAGCGTCTCTAGAAACACGTGGTATACATCACAAATATTTGTGTACTTCTTCACCTACACAGGAAATGGTTAAAGCAAGCATGCGCAGTGAAATTGTTTTTAAAAATGTGGTTGGAAAAGAAACGATTGACTTGAAAATCGATCGATAAAATGATGGACACAACTCGGATAAACATGGATGCTGATAGCGAGGGTAGCGACATTGAAGTAGAGAATTTAGATGATTCTAATAAAGATATTGACTTAAAAGATGGGTTACGATTGAATAAAGTTGATGAAAAAGATGACGCATAACTTCATGCACTTGTTGATAGCGGTTCAGGGAATGAAGCCGACTTTGAAGGCTTTCAAGAGGAATGACTCCGGGATGATTTTTCGATTCGGTTCCAGCCAAGATTTAAATTGTTAGAAGGAGCTATTGAACATTTGTATTCACCATTAAAGTAATATTTTTATTACTAACATAGTGATGATGTGGACTTCAAAATTTGTACTGATTAATTATCTTACTGAAAGATTTCAATGAATAATTTGTGAGAATTTTTATGAGGAACTGCACGCAGAAATACATGTATCAGAATGTGAAATAAAGAAATTGTACCACGTGTCATGTTGTCCAATTTTAGTAAAATTATTATAACTTTTAAACTAACAGTGCTAGAAACTTCAAAGTTAGACCAAAATACTAGAAATTGAATTATCTTTATTTTCTTCCCATACTATGAGGAGCATTTAATTCATCTTCATGGACAAAAAATTCACTGAACATCATGGTAAGTATTTTTTAATAAAAAAACATTCTTGCAAGTCCTATTTCAAAATACAGTTGTGAGCAGGTACTTTGGTAAATGATAACAAAACATAAATCACAGTGTTGCAAATTGTATTATCTTTTCAGAGATATATAGTTTTATATACTTTGTAAAAGAAATAACATTGTAATAACATTTTTAGTTGGCCAGGTGAAGGTAGTCAGAATTGATACAGCTACTGCTGTATGATGCTCCGTTTTACCACAGTGTATTTAGAATTGCTTCTCAGGAATCAGGTACTGCAGTTGAAATTGGTAAACAGGATAAAATGGGTTAATGGCACAGTAATCCTTTTGTGATTTGATGTGTACCTAGAGAATGTTAACAGCTGAACTTGTTTCTTTCTTTCACTGGCTAGATTTCATATACTATATGGCCGTAATGCTGAGGTTGAACTTTTTACCTAATGTTTACTGTGTTTGTAATTGATATTCACTTGTAGCTGTTGCTGTTAAAGCAAACTAAATAGTATGGTAAACTAATATATTTGTTAGCGTGAACCCAATATCCTAATTTCAATGTTTCCTTTTGGCAGTATTGGTTTCTTCACATTTCTTAAATGGTAAACAGTTGAATAATTTATAGTTAAAATAGTATCAATGTTTGGTGAATCTATCATCCAAAATGAAGAGGGATTATTTGTTTTGTAGGTAAAAGCTGCAAATCAGTTGGTAAGGCAGAGAAGAAGAAAACAGCAAGAGTACCATGGCTAAAGAAGGATAAGGCAGCTGTAGAAAGACAACCTGGACAATTAATCAGAACAGCATCACTACTAGGAATAGCAGCATGCGAAGAGGCAAAGAGAAAGATGCCTATTCTGGCAAGGCGTCCATGGACCCAGATCAAATATTTTATGAAATATTTAAAATATAAACCTTCTATGTTAAAGCTAAAGAACAGTTGCCTAAGAATTTCACAGAGATAATAAATATTTGCTGGCATATAAGTCCATAATGTTGGATCATAAAATCTGGGCTTTGTAATATACTCTTCATCAAGCTGTATATTGAATTTGCCATTCAAATAATTTTTTCATTTAGTTTTCATTCAAAAAGTTAGAACCCGATATTAGAAGGCTGTCAAAATATATACATGCATTTCAGTATTAAATTCTGGTGCATCTTATGTAATTGTGTGAAAGCAGCATGTACTAGTAATTTGATTACATATAATAGATAAGTTAGAAAATGAATATCCATGACAAAGACAGGTATTCAATCCATTTTTATTTTTGTACCTTGTGATATAATATGGCCTGATATGAGAGGCTTCTGGAGAATTGTAGCCTGCATTAAAGTTAGATGACAAGTGATCATACTTCTTGTACAAAGGCAATGCACCATTATCAGTTGATATCACTGTCAACAATTCCTTCTAGTCTAAATTATGGTATCCATTGTCTCAAAAATGAAATCGTTTGCAGTGTTAATTATATGCTCATTAAATATAGTAATGATTTAGTCAGGTCATTCTTGTCAATACCGGTGTGAGCTTAATGTTTGGCAGACCAGATCAGATTGGAAAATTAGGCTACCTATAGGATATTGTGAATATGGTACCATGTAATGCCAGGTGCTTAATGGTGTTGGTTTCTCAACCAGTGATGCATTTTGTACAGAAGTGTCATTTAGAGCAACAACTAACATGAGCAAATATAGAAACCATGTGCATCCTAACTACAGAAAGTGCAAATACTCTTATGTGTTGGGCATGGATAGGTTATTATACATAAAAATTAATTACACAATGTGACCAAATGGTCATTGCAGAATTTAAATTGATTCTTTATGGATATAAATATTGTGATTACTTAAAACTTAGAAACTGAAGAATTCTGGTTTGTATTTAAGTTTACATTGGCAATTTAGTTTATTACTGTTTTCTCTTTCAAGAAAACTTAAGATGAATGGGGCAGTAGTAAGGTATAAAATACCCTCTCTCATCCAAACAGAACTCTGGAAAATATATTTTAGCATTAGTGATACAATTTCCCTGTTGCCATAATCTGAAATACATACACATAGCTGCCAACCATTTTTCAGTGATTCACAAATTCACGCCTTTATGCAAAAAATTAATTAATTCCCCAATTTTCAATTATTTAAAATATTTTTTAAATTAAATGATTTCTCATAAAACGCTGGTTATGATATCAGTAATATTTGTTTTGTATCTTATATGTTTTCAGCATGTTTTTTATGTTTTCCAATTTCATTGTTTTTCTGTAGTGTAGTAATATCATTAGAGATGGTGTAAGGTGCTTAGAGCCTCGAAAGATTAGGGAATTTAGGCGCTATACAAAGTCCTCATTATTATTATTATTTATTATATCGACAGTTGCTGAATAGGTCTGGGAAATGGACTTTGACCCTGCACCCCCCCCATAAAACTCCAAATATAAAAAAATGGTGTGGCAAGGGACAGAGGAAACTCGGAATAGTAAAAGGAAATATATTACACATACAGTGAAGTTTAGTTTGTAATATACCAAACACTTGCCATGCATTCATTTGTATCGACAAATATTCACAGACTCTAGGATCACTTCA
Organism: Unio pictorum; assembly: GCA_030141615.1. Taxonomy (NCBI): domain Eukaryota; kingdom Metazoa; phylum Mollusca; class Bivalvia; order Unionida; family Unionidae; genus Unio; species Unio pictorum. The sequence goes on along the minus strand of JARLTB010000146.1, from coordinate 423,493 downwards.
TGAATTCATGTCAAAATTCACAAATTTTTATCACCATTTTCACAAAATTGTGAGTCTGGAGGGTTGGCAGCTATGCATTCAGTGTAATATTCCTGAAAACAGAAGTTTTTTTAGCTACATTTAACTATGCTGACTGGTAAATTTGTGGAGTTACAGCTAGGATAAAATTCATGTGTGTATCAAACAGTAGTGAAACAAACAAAGTTGAGGTATTGCTCTGGCCTTGTGTTATACTTGGCATCTACTTGTTTATGAATGAAGGACAGGAAACTGGCTAAGTTGACTTAAGCTTCACAGTGACTTATATATAGGCCAACAAATAGGATAGATTCTCCAGTTGTGTTTATGATGTGTTCTTAGATTTCAGTTTGGTCATTTGATTAATTTGCATCCAATCCATGAAAGTTTAAATTAATGTTCAGATATATAGTTTTGTTATTTGCTTTTTCTAAATATTTTTCTTAAGCAAATATATTTTTGAGGCAGTGAAGTTCTTTGATTTTTGTCACTCATTAAAAAACATTGAAATATTGCCATGTTTCAAAAATATAAATTTGAATATTGCCCAGAAAATAGTTTAGTCTCTGACATCATGATTACTTCAGTATAATAATTATTGATTGTGGTTTCTTAACATGATGTTTAAATTGTGTTGTTTTTAAAATAATAAAAAAATATTACAATTATGTTCTTCCTGTATATATTTTTCATATTAGTTTGGATTTTAATTTCTTTTCTCATAGTACATTGAGACATGTTTACTTTGGTAAGAAATAAAATGCAGTTTTGAAATGGGATATTGCATCTTGTAAATGCATGTACAGGAAAATATCTTTTCTCCAAATTAAGTTTGTCTGAATTTTCTGAATGCAAAATTTAACATTTTTCAGATGAATTGGTTTAGGTAACAGTTGTATTTGTCATATGTTTAAAATGTCAACCAATGAGATTATGCCACATCTACATTTTTTACTTGCATTTTAGCACCAGTGTTGAATGTGTTCAAAGGTCTGCTAGCCATTTCTCATTTATTATTAATATTCTGCAGTTTGGACTCAAGGGGACAATCTAACTGGAATTATGGTACAGCTAACTTAAATTGTGTTTGCTTCTTTCATTAAATAAGTAAAGATGAAAGTTTTTGAATTACTAAAATGCATTTACACTTTACGAAGGACATTGTCTTGCTTCCTGATGTTCCTTCCAAAAAACAAATTGACAGTGTGACGTTTCATCAAGGTTGGAAGGAATTACCTTCTCGTTATATAATAGAGACTGTCCATGCAGATATTAATGATAAATAAGATGATGTTTTCATTTAACAATGCAGCAGTATTGCATGTCTTCCTGTGATGCCATTTTTTGTCAAGATTCCTCCACCTTACATGGAAGTTGATGTCCTTTCATTCATCTGTCAACATCCTTTAATTACCTTCAATGAAACAGTTCTTTTACTTTATTTCACTTTAATATTGTAAACAACATTTTGAATGTTTGTGACTGGACTTAATATGCAGGCTGTAGCCAGCTTCTTGTATTTATTCAATAATGACATACATAATGACTCAAATGACTTTATTTGGGTTGCATCTTTTATATTAAACATTTTTGTCGAGATGAACATTTACTTTATGCAATGAAATATGTCATATTTGTACATGCTTCGCTCAATTAAATTATAATGCAATTTAACCATTTAATGCTTTTTTCTTTTTCTTATCAACTTCCTACTGTTTTTTATTTTTAATTTGTTGGTTTCAAACAGTATTAGATAGGTGGCCATAGCAGCTCAGTAGGCGGATACTGCATTTTGTAATGCAATGGTCATGAGTTCAGTACACTGGAGAGAAAAAGCAAAGCCTGATTTTACATCCTAAATAAGAACACTGACCAGAGTTGTGCTCAGAAACAGGCAATGTACCTGATAATAAAAGACTGAAAAGCTCCTGTGTCCCTTAATATTTTCATTGGGATAGGTTTGGTAGAATTGCTTACAGGTGATAAAGAGCCTTTCAACATAAATGGCCTATAATTATCAATCATAAAATCAGACTGATTTGTTTGATCCAACAAATTGATTGCTTTCAGTACAGGTCTGTGACATTGGCCTATTAATATAGGAGCCTTTGACTAGCCTGTTTCAATTATGTTGCTTATTTTTCAATCTTTAGCAGTCAGAAATAGCATGCACTTTCTTGTTGTAATATAGATTTATCCAGTTTCCATTTTGAAATTTTCTAATGTTAATATACGTCAGGTACCAACTCTTCACGCCTCAAGATGTGTACCTGAAGCACAGCATTATTAACACTTTGTTGCAATGGCAATGAAGTGTAGATTGTATTAGTTTTGCCAATAAGTACACTTTGTACTAATATATTTCAATACTTCCTCTTCTATAATAATTTATACTAACCTATTATTTATGATAGCATCAAAACACAATCATGTATGTAAACGAAGAGTTGTTTTTTTTCACTTTCCAGTTCTAAATATTTAATCTAATTTGCATTTCTCCATTTGACTTTCCTCTCTGTATTTTATCTCTTCTTTTTTTATTTTCATTTGCCTTATAGACCACTCCGGTGGTTTAGTTGCAAGAGTGTCAGTCCTAGATTGGGGTGGGGGGCGCTGGTTTTAACCCAGGTCGAGTAGTATACCAAAGACATAAAAATGGCAGCTTTCAAGATAGATGCTCAGCAGTGAGTTTAATGTTGGCACTTCTTATCCTGTTGTTAGGATAATGTGTCTTGGTTGGACAGCAGCATGATACACAAGTGCTAGACATCACTATATACTGCCACGCTGCAGACCTTATAGTGATATGACTGAAAAATTGTTAAAGCTATGATAAATATCCAAATCGCACACATGCACATAACTCAATTTGCATACCTTCTCGCTCTCCTCTTTCTGCAACACTCTCTTTATGAAATTGCACTTGACTTTGTCTTCAAATGATATCCATTAGTGATGCAAGCCAAATTCCAATACTGAACTTGATATGTAAATAGCTTAGATTGTACTAATGTGCCAACATTCTTCATGTCTTGGAAGGGGGGGGGGATATAATCCAAACGTCTTAAATCAGTTCAGTACCATTCCAAAATAGTAATTTAGTCTAATATGTAATAATAAGAACCTTGAAATTCCAGTTCATAATTTAAAGAAATTAGTTTCTTAAATATCAACACATTAACCTCTAGTGACGACTTTACGGGGCAAAAGGTAGTAGCCTACTTCCAATGTTTGCAGCGTCAAGGTCATGCATGATACACTAAAGTGGGTGGTATTATAGAAAGGTAGACAGATGTAGCTCTACAGTGATAGCAAATAATCTGGACCTTTTAATTGCACTACAAAATACAGAGGGGAAAAAAACTAAGTTTTTGGACCCGTTTTTTTTTTCTCGCCCAAAATTCGCCCATGGTCGGATTCCGAATTTGTGTCCATGTTTTAGACTTTATGGGCACAGATCTACGGCAGACAAATCTGAAGCGCACACAGACCAATAAACCTGTGCAAAAAGTAGGATAAGGTGGACATTTTGAATAAAGAGTCTTCTCCATACGAAAATTATGGGTCTGTTAAGCAAAAAAAAAAATAATCCATTTTTTTCACCTTCTGCCTATGCGCCAGCAAACTAACCAAAGAAAAAAAATTTCTTTAGCACAACTGGCCATTTGTCTTTTCGAATATTGCTTGGAAGTTGATGTATTAGGATGTATTCAGAAAAAGTCCCCAAAATGTGTTTCCAATTCGCATTGCATGCGAAAACAGCAAAAACCTCCAGGGGTTAATATGTTAACTAAAATGCAACCCAAACTGAGTCCTCAAAAACTGATGTTATTAAGACATGCAATAAGGAAGTTCTATTTCTTTTTCTTTAAATGCCTAATCAATGAACCTAAACACTTGCAACTTAATCAATGTTTATTATCAATTGTATGATTGTTTACCTGCAAATTACAGAAAGCTGATAACTGTATTGTTTGAAAAAGAAGTAAATTAAAATAAGTGTACTTAACTCCTCCGAATTAAACTCGTCAGAGAGAGTTTAAATGCATATCGCAGACTTCATGGTGACCAGATGATTATTTTTAAGCAAATGAATAAGCCAGTGCTCTGAAAACAATTAGTATTTAGAACAAAACATTTTTTCTAAAGTCTAGCTTTCATTACTGCACATGTTGATATAGTAGCATATCATGGCGTATATAAGTGAATTTAATAACGGTTCCAAAAGCAAGTTAGATGAAGCTGTTAGAAGACAAAATATTTAATGTTTCAGTTCAATGTATTTTAACCCCCTTTCTATCTATACTCTCATTTCTAAATATTAAATAACCATACCATATTTATGTATGCATATACAGATGAATATATATGCATTCTAACCCTTCCTTTCCTTCTCACATACATATTTTATCTTCATTTATTATTTACACTTTTTGATAACTTTAGATATTGGCGTATGATTTTAAGGCATAAACAAATAAAAAATGAAGAAAAAAATAACTGTATAATTAATGGAACGCAATTTCCTTAACTGCCCGTTTTATCCTGCATAATATTTAAACTTTTGTAGTGATATATTATCATATAATGAGTCAAGCGCAGATTTCCCAAAGGCAACTTCAGTTCCAGTGAATTTGCATTGGGCAAACTGCCTTATGGGTTTTGAGTTGCTTTGGTGTCAAATTACATTTTTAGAAATCACAGTTTTTATTTTAATAGATGAATTGACAATTTTGATATAATTGCTATTCTGGATGGTAGTTTTCATTGTGTCAATAAAAGAGGTCACAAAGTTGCAAAACAGTGCCTGAGATTTAGGTTTTTGCAAAGGAACTTAAAACTTGTATTTTAATAAGATTTGAACATTTAAGCTCGTGTATCTATTTGTCTATCTGTAGTTTTAATTGCAGATAAATTTGTTCCTAAACTTTTAAATATCTTCTCATGTTTTTCTAGGATAGGTGCAATAAGAAGTGAAAATAATTCAGGTCCTCAGGTTGATGGTAGTCTTTGATTGTGTGTAAATTAGTCCTCACAATGACGTCCTCACAATGATGGCAAAGTCAGAGTAGTCCTCATAATGCATAAAGAAGTATATGGCAAAAATGAAGTGATACAGATATTGCCTATCTTACAGTTAAGCTTACTTTCAAATTTCTAACATATACTTCCATTCCTTCTCATGGTCCTCGAAATGTAGTAATATGTCAAGGTCCTCACAAGTATATGAATACACGCATGTGTGTGTGTGTGTGGTAAGCACTTCAAGTACTGGCATAAGCTGGCTCAATTAGATGCATAACAAATGTTGGTTTTCTATTTTAATTGTTTTCTAAAAACAACATAGACATTTATTTGCTGGCATATAATGTGATAGCAGGTCTGGGTCTCTTTAATTTTCCTTTGGATTTAACTTATAAATGAGTATATATGGTATTGTATGGGAATATTGTTTAAAATTCTTACATGACTTAACTTATAAATGAGTATATATGGTATTGTACGGGAATATTGTTTAAAATTCTTACATGAATTTCAAATCTATAAAAAAGAAAACAGGTATTTATCACCTGAAAAAGAAGCATGTAAGAAGCAAATTTGAATGCACTGATTAAATTTCACTTAATTGACATTGCGTTAAAGCATGCTGTCAGCCATTTGACTTATTTGATGTAATGTAGTGTCATCAGCTTCTAGTATCAACTTTAATTATAGGGCAGAGTCACTTGTCTTCCCTGCCAAAAGAAGGTAAAATGGTGGGAAAATGGGGAAAAGTGAGTGAAGAGAATAAAATATTTATAATTTTTTATAGAAATAAATTGAAATAAAATTAAATACAACTACAAATATTCTTTGAACTTTACAAAACTATTTTTTTTTGTTTTGACAGCAAATTTGATGTTGAGCTTGTTTTTGAATGAGATGGCAATTTTGAAAATAGGTTGCTACCAAAGTTGTTAACATAGATTGATGAAAATATCCTCTCTTTTGTTCACATGATCAAATATGAAATAAACTTGTTTCCAATCATTATTAGTTGGACAAGGATTCATAGAAATAACTTTCCATGGATTGGGTTATAAGTATCCATAACTGTACCTGTTTTCAAAGTTGATGTGTGAATTTTAGTTGTAAAATTAAATCATAATAATTTCAGACATGTACTACCATTAATTAAAATGGTTTTACACTGCTCATTGAACAGAATGAAGACAGAAGGCTTGGTAATGTGTTCAGTATATGAGCTGACAATGACCATAGAGGAAAGTGTATCTTAAGAAATGGTGTGGACATCTTCTCATTTTCTATGTATTTGTACAAAATTACTGGTGTTTTTCATCAAAATTGCCTTTAGACATGGGTTCAGGTCATGCCGATCATTACTGTGGATGACATCCAAAAGTGGTATGATTGTGCAAAATGACTAGGTTTTCTCAGTGCATTGAATATGGAGACAAAATGGGTTCATGTTAAAATGAACATGACAGTATGATTTTCTCAGTGTTAATAGAGATAACCAGTTCCATTGTTTGTTAATATTGGCAGGGTCAACTGGATGAGGCTCAAAAACATTATGAACGTATACTTGCCAAATATCCTGACAGCCCACGAGCAGTGTATGGCAAGGCAGAGACATTGAATAAACTGGCAGAACTGCGACAAAGCAACCCCGTGCTAGAGGAGAGCATTGAGACAATGAGTCGGGTGCTTCAGCTTCCTGATACTCCAGATGAACTCTTCATCGCCGCTGGTCGTAAACTTGCAGATAGACAGCAGTTTAGGGGTATTAACACTTTTATGCTTTTTGTCTCCTCTTGCATTTTGGTCTACTAGTGTTTTCAGATATATTGATATACAGTATGGATGACTTTCCATTAGAAAAAGCTTGAAATTTTTACATCAGTAATATCTTACCTGCTGCATTTAACAAGGTCATTAGAAAAATACTTATTCAGGGGGTTTTGCATATATCATTTTTAGTCTGGCTTTCCTTTTTATCTGAACTCTGCCAAAGAATAGTTAATTTTTAATAAAAGATTCAGAAGCCAACATTTGATCTCTTTATTACTGATAATGCCTTCATCCTTCATTTGGACCAGTTTATCTTGATCACAATAATGAAGTAATCAATTAACAACTTAACAACACTAACCACATATGACTACATATCTTTGCATTGGTTAAAACAACTACCGGAACATTTCTAGGATCCACTAGACTGGTTTCCAGCACATATATAATGGTATATTAGAATCACATGCATGTTATTAACCCTTTAGCTACTACAGCTGTTGTTCTGTTTCACTACTACTGAGTGTGATCATATCAGTTACTAAGCCTACTGAGACTGATTGCTAGGCTGAATACTAGAGCATCAAGGCTGTCTACAGAAATTGACAATAAAAACATGGATATATTTGTATTCATTATTTCATTAGTTTTTGCTGGAATACATCAATGAAAAACAGCTTATCTTGTATAGTGTATGTTATTCATATATTTCTGCTTTAAATACTCTTACATCCCATCATACAAGAAATCCCAGTCATGTGAACTGTTTTGAATCCCACAAAATAAATCCAAAATAAATCCAATATTTACATATGTACATATACAAGCATGAATGAAATCCAGACACTAATTACAAAGTTGAGAGTGGTACCTCGCTAAACAGTCATTATCCACACATAAATGATGCTGTCTATTCCATGATATGCCCAAATCTCCATGATGATGATTTCATACCATTTCGGGTTTTGCTTTTGGCCCCCTATTTTCTTGGCAAAATTGTTTGTTTCTTTCACAAGCTTTTCAATTCAGACATTCAGGAAAATTGAGAAAAAAATATTTCTCATTGCTTAGTGGTCCAAGCTTGATTAATCAACCAACATGAGAATCAAAATCTTTGATCTCGAATATGGCAAGGTCATTGCTCCATTGTGCAAGTGGGACTATGTCTGCCTTGTCATCCGATTAAAAATCACTTGTATCTGTTGTTGAAATGGGGCAAACATCAATAATTGATCGATTCTCTAAGAATGATCCATTAATCTCTTTGATATCGTGTGCACTGAACCCTTTAAAGTCATTCATATCTGAATCGGAATCCATCTTTGTTTATCTCAACTTTTTGTTTTGTAAAGTGCAGAAAAGTCTTTACAGTGGGTATAAATTTAACCATTCAGCTTTAAATTTTGTGTCAAAATGTTGAGTAAACAGTTCTCTCATTGGTTATGATAATCAAAAATATGTAAACTGTATTTTCAACCAATCAAAGTTTATTTAACATAATGGTCACATCCAAATAGATATGACACCGTGGTTTCGAGCACTGCATAAGCAACACTGGGGTAGTAAGCTAGACTTATAGGCACTGTATATATGCATCAGTGGGGTTCAGTAGCTATTTACAGGAGACACATAGATGCAGCAGTCATAGCTATAAAGTTAAAGCATTTGAACACTACATATAGTAACCTAGGCAATATGTCAATAAATCACATACTTCGCTTTGAACACAAATTTTGCATTTTCAGTAGAAAGTAGATCTCTTCATAAGGGAAATAAATAATAATTTACTTGAAACATGTTCCATCTTGCTTTCACAACAGATTAGATTTTCTTTCAACAAGTTTGACTTAGAGGGTTCTGGGCATCAAGCTTTGTTTAGCATTAGCTATATCATATATACTTTATTTTGACTTTAAGTATTTTTGCTATTTCTTGCAGTGACTAAAGAAATATTGTACCCATTTCTTTATTATTTTATCAAAAGTTTATATTAGATTTGCATATCTTTATCTGGTGGAATTACATATTTGACAGTAATTGTTTTATCCGCGATGTCAAGGATACCGGTAACTCTAATACCCCTAGAATCACTAAATTTGGTTTACTTAGTATTCTGGGGCTTAAAGGTCAAGGTTAGATTTAATCACTGTATACTTTTTGTTTTTGACTTATCATGGTCACAATAATTCACTGAATTTGTTTGTCAGGTTGGGGTGGCAAGGCTGTGGGGACATGGAAACAGATAATCCAGCGTTTCCCAGACAAGCTGGAATTCCAGAATCAACTGGGAGTCAGCTATCTCATGGTTGGACAGAATGAGAAAGCCAGGAATGCTTTTACGACAGTAAGTTTTAAATTTAAGTTTTAAATTTAAAATATAATTTTTTTTATTTCATATGGATTATAGTCTTGACTTATTAAATGTGGGGAGATCTCATACTGTAATGTTTGTTTGTTTGGGACACTGTACATATCATATTTGCTAGATAAATTTTTAATATATTTTGCACATTTTCTCAGTGGGTCCACTTCTGACAGCATTTTCCCTGCATTGATACCAGTCCCATGTAAGCAAATGATCACTTCATCATTTATGTGACCTGCTTTTCTTGTCTATTTACCAGTCCACTAGAGTGTCCGCATTGGATGCAGGAGGTCATAGGTTTGACTCTCGGCTGAACCATACTAAAGACTAACATGTACCTTGCTTGGCGCTTAGCATTAATAGGTTTAGTATTTGCACTGGTTGGCCTGGTGTCAGGATAATGTGACTGGGTTGGATATTATGCTAAATGTCTGTGGCATGATGCCCAGTGCTAGACATCACTATAAACTGCCACATTGTAGACATTGTAGTGATATGACTGATTCATTTTTAAAGCTGCGTTAAAAATCCAAATGACACATCACATCTTGTCCACTTTCTGCAGACTCATTCAGAAGACAGGAAGTGATCATGTATGGGAGTCAGCATGTTATTTAGTCGAGCTTGACTTGAACTGCATCACAGACTAGCCCTATCTCTTCCTTTTGACTCACCACTTCTGTTTGGAGGTCACATTGAGAAGATTTTGAAGCTACTGTTTCTGTTTTTCGTGGTGGAATTTTTCATTTTTGCTGCATCAGAGACCATATCAGAGAAGGCATCATCAGCAGAAGATTTCCTCAACAGCAGCAGACCTTTTGTCATCAAGCTAATTTTAGATTGCCACTGGCAGACAGGCAGTAGGGTTGGATACAAACCATGTGACTTAATATCAATCTATTGAAAGTTAAGACCATTCACTTGACTTTCCACACTTGGATCAGACAGAGACACAAGGACAGTTGTGATAATGTTGGGGTATTACTTCACTAAACAGGTCAAAATCTCTGGAACTATATAATAAGATATGTGAGTTCTCATGTGCCTGATCTCATATCTGCATACAAATCCACTACATTCCAAGCAGGCTGAATGTCGTAGCTGATTAATTTTGAGAAGTCGTCTGCTTCATGTAGAGCAGACTCAGGATAATCTGTCTTTCATACAGTTTGTATTACATTTTATCACTCTTTGTGACGATGAACTGAAATCTGTCTTTCATATAGTTTGTATTACATTTTATCACTCTTTGTGACGATGAACTGAAATCTCTTTCATATAGTTTGTATTACATTTTATCACTCTTTGTGACAATGAACTGAAATCTGTCTTTCATATAGTTTGTATTACATTTTATCACTCTTTGTGACAATGAACTGAAATCTGTCTTTCATATAGTTTGTATTACATTTTATCACTCTTTGTGACAATGAACTGAAATCTGTCTTTCATATAGTTTGTGTTAAGTTTTATCACTCTTTGTGACAATGAACTGAAATCTGTCTTTCATACAGTTTGTATTAAGATTTATCACTCTTTGTGACAAAGAACTGAAATCTGTCTTTCATATTGTTTGTATTAAGTTTTATCACTCTTTGTGACAATGAACTGAAATCTGTCTTTCATACAGTTTGTATTAAGATTTATCACTCTTTGTGACAAAGAACTGAAATCTGTCTTTCATATTGTTTGTATTAAGTTTTATCACTCTTTGTGACGATGAACTGAAATCTGTCTTTCAAAGAACAGAAAACCGCCTACTTTTATAACCAAGCCAAATAAATAGTCAATGTCCTGTTAATCTGGGACAATATGTGGACCTATGCCATTCCTATGCAGTCCTGATGCAAAAGACATTTCAGGTGTGAGGACAGACAAATTATGCTATCTCATTTTCTATGGGACATATTCTGGCTCAGTAGTATACTTGATCCTAAGATGGATATTCCCAAGAAGACTGGTGACCCCACATTACGTGTGCAGCTGAGTTTATTGGTCTTCCATCCATGTCCACATCTGCTTCTTCTCCTCCCTCTAAGCTTCATTTCCTTTGTTGCCCCCCCCCCCAGTTTGATTCATTGTTTTTGGCTCACTCAAGCTGTTATTTTACATGGCTTGGATCCTGATTGCTTTAGCACTAGCATGCATGCTATGCCAGATAAATATTATTTATGAATGATTTCCCTTTTCATGTTTTTATTTGAAAGTTGTTATACAATTTTGTAATTATTTAATAAAACATTTAGAAAGATAATTTCATGCTTTTCTTAGAAAGCTGTTTAAAAAATTTCAGAATATTTGGTGAAGCAGCATCATAGATCACGCATCAGTCAAACATTATCTTTATGTTATGAATATAGTGTAAAAGCAATGCAGTAAATATCTTAAAATGTTATTTTGCCCAAGCAAGTGACATATTTTAAAAAAAAATACCCTTCATTTAAATTGTTATGTAACTAAGCTCAGTGTTACAAAGAAGGTTTCACTTTTTAATCATATTGTCTGTGGATGAATGCACTTTCACTTATAAAAGAAGCAGCAGTTGGAATGTGTTTTGTTTTGTTTTTAAGGGTTTAACGCCATTTTTCAGCACATGATATTCTATACATGGCGGCCAGTATTATTGGTGGAGGAAGAACACTCGGGGCCCCTATTGGAATGTGTAAAAGGATGGTTTTAAATCAATAGAATTTTAATTGGAGATTTGGGACATACTCAATGAAATTATGTGCATTTCTACATGAACATCCTATGTATGTTGATATCATTGTTGCAAATTATTCTGTAGGTGTTAAAGAAGAGCCCCAGTGATGGTTTTGCCCAAGTTCACCTTGGATTCATTATTAAGACAACAGACAACAACCCCCAAGCTGCTATTCCTCTCCTGAGGGCAGGAATTGAGAGTGGGGTACCAGGAACAATTGATGGAAGATTCTTTTTCCATCTTGGGGATGCATTGCAGAGGACAAATCAGTCAGATGAGGTAGGCACATCAAAAGATGGTATTTATTACAATCAGAATTTGGTTTATTTTATTAAGTTGAAATGAAATCAAATTTGAAAACAATTTCTTCATTTTTTTACTGCAGATTACACAATAAAACTTTATGGTTCGATATTCTAAATTAAAGAATGTCATAATGTTGAGTATTGTTTTAATCACAGTTGAGACATTTTATGCATGTGAAGCCAGTCTCTGATTGCTCAAGACTCGAGTTAGGACATCTTTTGTGCATGGAATTTAGTAACCAGATAATTAGACATGCACAATGTGCATGGAATTTAGTAGCCAAAAAATTAGGACTTTGACATGCTCAATATGATTTGAATTTAGTAATCACACAGTTAACATTTCAGATGTTTTAATTTAGCATTTTGTGATGCTTTATGTGGCTTGAATTTTTAACCTAACAATTAGCATTTTAAGACTCCTTATTTGTCTGGGATTTCATACCTGCTAACCTAACAATTAGCATTTTAAGAATCCTTTTTTGTCTGGGATTTCATACCTGCTAACCTAACAATTAGCATTTTAAGAATCCTTATTTGTCTGGAATTTCATACCTGCTAACCTAACAATTAGCATTTTAAGAATCCTTATTTGTCTGGGATTTCGTACCTGCTAACCTAACAATTAGCATTTTAAGAATCCTTATTTGTCTGGGATTTTATGCCTGCTAACCTAACAATTAGCATTTTAAGAATCCTTATTTGTCTGGGATTTCATACCTGCTAACCATAGTACCATTCTTCACCTAATTACAACACACACTGACCTGAAAAATAGATTATGGTTTTTGGTAAATCAAAAATGTAACAAAGAAACAATATAAAATTGTTTGCTGTTTTTTTTAAATATCTTTAAGTTGTGGGATTTAGCAACCAAACAAAGGGGCATTTTAAGATGCCTTATAATGCATGTCATATTTAAAGAATAAGTTTTAAAATATCCAGACTATGAACTCATAATTACCTCCCTTGTCATTTATTATAAATTCACACTATTCCACCGATAATATGAATTTTATTTTCAGCAGATAATTCTTGCTCTGAATTGACAAAGAAAGGCTTAATTTCATTATCTCATTGACAAATAAAGTTTGTCTTCTCATAACTGTATTTGCATTGCATTAGTTTGATAAAGAAAAAAAAAACATGGTGCTTATTGAAGTTGGCAAAAGGAATTAGAAGTGAAGTTATAACTAGAAACATGTAAATAGGTTGTTTGAAGGAAGATGAATAATTTAAATATTTTACCTCATCTAGCTCTGAGACTCTTATGACTGGCTTCTCATGGACAAATGAATTTTATTTTGTCTTCCATTTCTTTTCCAGAAAACCAATACTAGCAAGTTTTATTTATTTGTCATAAAAACCCTTCAGTCATACATTAGATGTTGATTTGCTGCTGTTGCCAAAAATAGTAAATCTTTCTTTTAATCCAATGTTAACCCATTACCTCATAAAGTATGTTAACCCTTGACCATATAGAGTGTTAATCCTTGACCACATCCAGAGTGTTAACCCTTTACCTTATAGTGTTAACTCTTGACCACATAGAGTGTTTACCCTTTACCTCATACATAGTGTGAACCCTTTACCTCATACAGAGTATGAACCCTTGACCACATAGTGTTAACCCTTGACCAAATATAGTGTTAATCCTTTACCTCATACAGAGTGTTAACCCTTGACCACATAGAGAGTATTAACCCATGACCACATAGTGTTAACCCTTGACCACATAGTGTTAACCCTTGACCACATAGTGTTAACCCATGACTACATAGTGTTAACCCTTGACCTCATAGAGTGTTAAGCCTTGACCTCATGGTGTTAACCATTGACCACATAGTGTTAACCATTGACCACATAGTGTTTACCCTTTACCTCATACATAGTGTGAACCCTTTACCTCATACAGAGTATGAACCCTTGACCACATAGTGTTAACCCATGACCACATAGAGTATTAACCCTTGACCACATAGAGAGTATTAAACCATGACCACATAGTGTTAACCCTTGACCTCATAGGTATTAACCCATGACCACATACAGTGTTAACCCTTGACCACACAGACAGTGTTAACCCATGACCTCATAGTGTTAACCCTTGACCACATAGAGTATTAACCCATGATCACATAGAGAGTATTAACCCATGACCACATAGTGATAACCATTGACCACATAGTGTTAACCCTTGACCACATAGTGTTAACCCTTGACCTCAAGGTGTTAACCATTGACCACATAGTGTTAACCATTGACCACATAGTGTTAACCCTTGACCACATAGTGTTAACCATTGACCACATAGTGTTAACCCTTGACCACATAGTGTTAACCCTTTACCTCATGGTGTTAACCATTGACCACATAGTGTTAACCCTTGACCACATAGTGTTAGCCCTTTACCTCATAAAGAGTATTAACCCTTGACCATGTTGTGTTTACCCTTTACCTCATAGTGTTAACCCTTTACATCATGGACTGGTAACCCTTGACCACATAAATAGTGTTAACCCTTGACCTTATAGTGTTAACCCTTGACCACATAGTGTTAACTCTTGACCACATAGATAGTGTTAACCCTTGATCACATAGAGATTGTTAAGCCTTTACCTTATATAGAGTGTTCATCCTTTACCTCATAGAGTGTATGGCTTTTTAGCCCTTTGATATACATGTTGCAAAGTTACCCATTGCAGTGTGCTATAAATAGAACACCTATTAACTATTCACTCTATAAACAAAGATATGCCTGTTAAGCACTGTAGTATATATTTAACAGCAAGTTTTAACCATTTTACATTTTTGGTACACATATATTAAAACTAGAAAGATTTAAGAATAAAATCCGATCATTATAGTTGTATAATTAATTTTTCACGGAAGAAGTTTTTAACTTTTTCGAAATCCTGAGAGAACTAGTTCACTGTCAAATCTGTTGCCATTTTTCATACTCTAAATTTACAAGTTCTTTGTCTGCATCTACATAACTAAGTCATCTGAATTTGATACTTTATAAAAACTAATTGCTACCTACATAACTAAGTCATATGAATTTAATACTTTATAAAAACTAATTGCTACCTACATCATAGAGCCTTTACTTTCATTACTGAAGCTTTCATAGTTGTGATTCTAATCATAAAAATTTAAGTACTGCATAAAATCACTGACCTCCATTTTGGAGAGTGGAAAATATGACCCAGTTACTATATGGATTTAGACAGAGCTGAAACAGTGACCACGTCATCTGATGTAATGGTCATTCATGCCAATGAATGTTGTATATAATAGGTGATTTCCACTTTGAAAACCGCTAGAATTGGCTATTGTTTACAGAAGATGTCAATAGACGATTCCATGGGAATTGGGTAGATTTGTTAAAATGCTTGAGGTAATGGTTAAGATAAGATAGAACTTAACTTGATATTTTTAACTCAGTTTTCCTGGTCAGTTGTGATTACAAATAAAGTTTGCTTCTATATAAATGTCTGCCAGATGAATGCTTTTAACCAATTTGGTTACTTTATTAAACATTTTCACTCGGTTTTGAGCAATATTTTGACATTTAACATTCTGAACTTCACATAGTATCCATTTAGTTACTGGGTCAAACTACACAAATGTCATAACAAGAATAATTGAGCCTCCTGCATTTAGTTTCTTTTTTATTTCTACCATTATAGGCCTATAGAATCTACAGTCTAGGGGCAGAGAAGGGACTCTTTTTGTCTACATATCAGAGGTCTCTCTATAACAGTGAGGGTTTAACAGGACGTCCCTGGTGGAAGCCAGAACAAACTGGATATGTACACTACCTGAAGGTTAGACTGTTCAGAATATATGGTGGTTGTTAATTTGTTTACAGGTTGGCTACCTTGTACATGAGATTCTTTCCTTGTATTCATCATCAAGACTAAAAAGATCTGAAGAAAAAGTTGTACATTCTCTTAAGCTTATATCTTTTTGCATTGCAGGAACACTTTTCATATTTACTTTGGCCATAGTGGCATCATGAATGTTAAATTGTTCAATGTCTGATACAAGTTTCATGTTTACAATGGCCATAGTGGCATCATGAAGGTTAAATTATTCCAAGTTTGATAACGAAGTATACATTAAAATATGGATACAAGTTCAAGACCATTGTGTGTTTGTATGTGTACACTTTCTCAAAATCTTGAGATCAAAGGGGTCCATGGTATAAGCAAGGCCACAACACAGTGATGAAAATTCAAATTGTGGTTAACATTTGAGAAAAGGGGTTATAAGCTTCTTGAAAATACTTGTTCCTTAGATTTTAATATGAACCTTTTTCATGTGGGATGCAGTTCCAGTTATCTTTCCATAGGGGATGCAATTCCAGTTATCTTTCCATATGGGATCCAATTCCAATTATCTTTCCATATGGGATCCAATTCCAGTTATATTATCATATGGGATGCAATTCCAGTTATCTTTCCATATGGGATCCAATTCCAGTTATCATATGGGATTCAATTCCAGTTATCATATGGGATCCAATTCCAGTTATCATATGGGATGCAATTGCAGTTATCATATGGGATGCAATTGCAGTTATCTTTCCATATGGGATGTAATTCCAGTTATCTTTCCATATGGGATCCAATTCCAGTTATCATATGGGATCCAATTCCAGTTATCATATGGAATCCAATTCCAGTTATCATATGGGATCCAATTCCAGTTATCTTTCCATATGGGATGCAATACTGGTTATCTTTCTATTTCGGATGCATATCCAGTCGTACTTTACCTTACGAAATGGGATGCAATTCCAGCCATGCTTTACCTTACGAAATAGGATGCCATTCCAGTCGTACTTTACCTTACGAAATGGGATGCAATTCCAGCCATGCTTTACCTTATGAAATGGGATGCAATTCCAGTCGTACTTTACATTATGAAATGGGATGCAATTCCAGTCGTACTTTACATTATGAAATGGGATGCAATTCCAGCCATGCTTTACCTTCCATATGGCATGCCATTCTGTTCATATATTCACTACATTATGTCTACCACTTTGAGGAAGTGTGCATTTAACTGTAAATACATCATTATTTTATAGAACTCTTTTGTAAAGAAATAAATAGAAGGTACACACTGTCAGCAATGATTTTAAAACATAGACAATAAAATATAGGATAGACAGAATATAGACAATTTCATGAGGAAATTTGAAGTGTTAGGCAGTGGGAATCATTGTCTTTGTTTCTTCGAAATAAATGGAGTTGTTGATAACTGTTGATTTGAAACTTTGATTTCCAACAAAACTTTTGACTTGGAGAAGTCAATAATAGTGGACAGCACTGAAGCAGCAAGTAATTACATAAATTTTGATGAAAATATAGCTGATTTTGTGGGGAAAATTACATTTTATGGCAAATCATATTATAATTTTTACTTCAAGTATTAGAACATTTGAGTTGAAAAAACTGAATTATAACATTTAGAGAT
The DNA here is from genome assembly GCA_030141615.1 of Unio pictorum. Classification (NCBI taxonomy): domain Eukaryota; kingdom Metazoa; phylum Mollusca; class Bivalvia; order Unionida; family Unionidae; genus Unio; species Unio pictorum. The sequence goes on along the minus strand of JARLTB010000146.1, from coordinate 405,822 downwards.
CAAAATGATGGACAGCATTGAAGTGGCAAGTGATTAGGATTTTCATGAATTGATATTTTAGGCATTAGGGATTGTGATATTAACGGAACAGATAATAACTAGTTAATTTGATAAGAATATTGATGATTATGAAGACTGTACTGGACATTTAAGAACTCCACTGCTTTTATAGTTTGTCCTTATATCAAGGTTGGAAGGACTGTGATTCAGCACCCGAAGCAGTGCCTTGTCATTATTTTGGTTTGAAAGTTGATTAAAGTCTTCAGCAAAATTAAGTCTTTACAAAGACTGAAAGCTCCATTGCTCTGCACCAAAATTGATGCCAGTCAGTACTCCAGCCTTAAAGGCAATTATAGATATTTTAAAAATTTTGGATGGTGTTTGTGTTTTTATCGATGATTGACTATTGTGACAAAACAAAATGGATGTTCAAATCTAGTTTAAATAACTATGTTCCATGATTATATCAATTAAATATGGAACTCTTGTAAACATTTATGAAATTTAAATCATGGGAAGCCTCTCACATTTTCACTTTTATTTACTTTTTTTAATAAAAATATTTATACATAATACAAACTTTTACTGCATTTTTGGTGTTGGCATCTGTCATTTAGTGTTATTTCTCACTTTTATTTAGTTTTATAAAACATAATACAAAATTTTACTCCATTTTTGGAAATGACCAAAATAAACCCAATAAAATTGATGTTTTCACATCATAATTTTTTTGGGAGTAAAAATGTTGACTTTCTAGTAATGTTCTGTTCTGCTTGCTCTTCTGTTCTCGTGTGCTAATTTAATAACATTTTAGTACTCTTTGAGATTCTTTTAAATTGTCTTGCATTCCCAGCATTTCATACTTCAATATATTAAAATGAATATTGCCGAAAGAAAAATTGAATTGAAATTGTTATAAACCAAAAATTTGGTAAAACATTTATTCGGTTTACTTACTTTATTTAACATAGGTGTTGTCAGGATACAGTGACTGGGTGGGACATAATGCTACATATCTGCGACATAATGCCTCAGTGCTAGATATCATTATAAACTGCCACATTGCAGACATTGCAGTGATTTGATTGAACTACTGTTAAAGCTACGTTGTGTCAGAATACCTTTATGTCCTCAACATTTGCCAAAGTAAATCTGACTTGGAGCATGTAGAGATAGCAGAAATTGTTTATTTAGTTCAAAAGGGGCAGACCCTAACCCAGACCTGGCAACCCTTAATAATTTACATTAAGTGTTATGACCTTTAAAATACAGTCTTACAAAAAAATAACACTAATTGCAAAAATACAATTGTTTGCATTAAAACCCAGATACTGGTTTGTCCTCTTATGATTTGTATCTGGGTATCATATTATATTCAGTGGAGTTGGTCAGGAACCTGACTAACTGTACACGATTATCCCAGATGCTTTAAATGAGGTGTGTTTTGTGATGCAAAATATCTGCTTGGACAAGCTGTTGTTTATTTTCTGAAAATGGCATCCAACAAGCAATACATCGCCAGGATGAAAGGGACAATAAAACTAGGAAATATTCAGATTCTTGGAGGGAGAAAAAACCCAGGAAGGGTGACAGCTGTGTTGAAAAGACATTATCAGTGGATTTGTGTATGTCTAATATTGGGAAAAATGATTGCTGTTATTACAACCATGTGAATTTCTTTTATTTAAAGATTACATCAAATTGAGTGATAGCGTGAAAACATAGAGCTCCATATGTTTTGTAACTGCAGTTTGTGAAACTGTACTAAAGATAATTAAGGTTTATTTGTACTATAGAATTAATTTTTTAGATGAACACAATATTGACTGTTGCTGGATCAGTCTTGACTCACACGTCTGTACATTTAAATACATGTTTCTGTGATAATAGTATTTTGTTAAATCTTACTGAAAACTGGCCAAGGTAATATCAGTTGTTATAAATTTAAAGAAAAAGAAAAACATTGATGTATCTCATTAGTACCAGAATTTTTTCATTTTTCATATCAGGATGGTTGTTGCATAATTGCTTGGTTTTTGTTGTCATTATTTGCTTGTTTTTAGCTGTTTAATTTTCGATAAAGATTTATCACAGAAAACGTGAGAAAATTAGAATTTCACTTTTTTATATTATTCTGATGTGTGTCGTTTAATTTTTAATTTTTCAACCTGGATTCATTGATGATAATTAGGGTTATTGTTGTTTTTCTTCATTTCTATTTAGAGGCTAGGTTACAAATATTTTAGCACTTTTCCTGATTTTAATAAGGTTACACTCTTCAACAAAAAGACTCTTGAAATGGGTCAGATAACAGATAGGTGGTACTTTTTACAGTAAAACACCTAGGAATAACCATTCCTCAAATTAATATATGGTCTGGAACACCTTTGTTTATGCATCTTGACCTTAATGTTGAACAACTGATGGATCCTAATAACAGATCAAGGCAATTGTTTTATCTATGTTTTTTCATTCTCTGTTTGTAGTTGTTGGAGGATAACTGGCAGACGATTCGCGAAGAAGGTTTATCTCAGTTGGACCAAAAAACAGGAGCTTTTATCCCTGAGGAGGAAAATCTACGTGAAAAGGGAGATTGGAAACAGTTCACACTGTACCAGAGAGGTACGATGAGCAAGACGTTTGATTTAAGTTTTCTGGACACAGAACAATCACTTTGGAAATTCTTGTTTTACTGCTTGGACACTTATGGGTCTTGACCTTTTTACTTGACTTTTATCTCAACCTTGAGATCTTAACCGTTAGACTTTGTTTTTATTGAGAGAAATATATTACATCAGCTCACCTTGAGAACTCGGCCTGTAAATGACAGATTGTTTCCCTGTGATAGCTATTTTGTAAAACTTTTCTGAGAAACATTTAATAATTTTAGTCAACATTTTAGTATCGTATTGTTTAACAGATAAGAAAAACCCTTATATATGATGGTATTAATTTCTGTTTTGCTCATTTTATTTCCTCGGTCTCATCGTGTTTCAATGATGACACAGATCTTTTTTTAATCAGTGCTGATAAAATATGACTGCCTTAAGCCTTGTACCTCTCTAATTAAGACCAGGTTCCTCCTGTATTCCATGTGAGGTGCCCACAGGGAATGTTGAAGCAAACATAATTTTTTGAGGAAACTTTGCTATTGCTGATGAAATGCAGAAATTGGGATAAACTTGTCAGTTATTTGTCTTCTTATAACACCCAGTACTCTTCTATATTTTTTTTAAAGCTTACACAAAGGGATAAAAATTAGTGATTTGAAATCTGCCTTGTCACTGATTATGTGCTAATTTTATTCTGACTGCACCTTCATTCACTGGTTAAACATTTTTGAATGAAAATGGAAAAAAATAAAAAATTTGTTTTGCATGCACAATTTAAGGAAAGACGTTGCCATGATTTGTCAAATAAAATTTTGGGGATGGAGAGGCCAATTGTAGAATACTTTCAGAGGTATTATAAGTGTGTTTGTGATTAAGATTTTTAACGTAGCTTGAACAAATTTCAGTCATTTCACTACGAAGTTTTCAGTGTGGCAGTTTATAGTGATGTTTAGAACTTGGGCTTCATACCGCAGACAGGTAGCATGGTGTCCCACCCAGTCACATTATTCTGACATCAGACTGTCCTGTCCTAACACTAACCTCTTAATGATGAGCACCTAGTGAGTCAGCTAATTGTACCATTTTTGTAAGTCTTTGGTATGACTCAATTGGGAATCAAACCCACAACCTCCAACTTCTGAGGTGGACACACTAACCAACCAGAGTGGTGTGACAATTATAGGTAATAAAGGGATCCATGGTAACCATAGTAACCTTTGAATCTTCTGTTTGAAGATCAGCTATCCTTTAGCAAAGGTAACATAAAATTGAAAGATTTGCCAAAATATATTTTGATAAATGTTATGGTCTTGTTTAATTGCGAATACTTTGTTAAAAATGTTTCAAGTAAATGTTTAGTGAATAATAAAGCTGTTGCTTGCTCACACTGGTTACAACATTAAGTGGTGCTAGTGTAATGCAACACTTGTTAAATATTAAGTGGTACTAGTGCAACACAAACACTGGGTACAACATAAGGTGGCACTAGTGTAATGCAACACTAGTTAAAACAAAAATAAACTGTAAATATAAACTGTGTAAATATAAACTGTAAATATAAACTGTGTAAAAATAAATTGTGTAAATAAAAACTGTGTAATTATAAACTGTGTAAAAATAAACTGTGTAAATATAAACTGTAAATATAAACTGTGTAAAAATAAATTGTGTAAATAAAAACTGTGTAATTATAAACTGTGTAAAAATAAACTGTGTAAATATAAACTGTAAATATAAACTGTGTAAAAATAAATTGTGTAAATAAAAACTGTGTAATTATAAACTGTGTAAAAATAAACTGTGTAAATATAAACTGTAAATATAAACTGTGTAAAAATAAACTGTGTAAATATAAACTGTAAATATAAACTGTGTAAAAATAAATTGTGTAAATAAAAACTGTGTAATTATAAACTGTGTAAATATAAACTGTGTAAATATAAACTGTAAAGCAAGGAGTGCTTCACATGCTAATGAACATAACCACTGCTTATCCAGTGAGTAATGAAGACATTGATAGAGTAATTAGGCATTGTCAGACCTCAGGATCTGAAGGAAAACATTGCTTTGTGTGAAATATTCTGAGATCTGAATAAACATACAAGTTGATTTCATTTAATTTTTTCTTCATCTTTTCATATTATATTATACAGCAATTACAACTTTATATGACAAATTGTAGTTTTAAAAGAATGGGACATTTTGAGCGTATGTAAATTTGAGTCAAGTCTCACAGAATTAGAGCCAGGATGTGTTCTTTTTTATTGAAGCCACCAACCCTGAGCCTGTGTCTAAACAATGTTTCTTTAAACACTGAGTTCATCACCTATTTTGCTTTTTATATTCTAAAACATAAAATCAGCTATTCAGCATGTATTTAATACACTCTTTAAGGAATGATATAAGCTCATTCTCACTGAACATAAAATCATAATAACATAATACCAGGGCAGCTCAATGTCCTTCTGAATTTTATTTTGTGTTCTTACATTATCTCCCATATTAGGGATGCAGCTTAAAACAAGTCACACACTGATTTTTACCTTGCATGTCTACAAAATAGTACAGTGTTTCTCTTTTTGTCCCAATTCAAGAGAGATAACTCTTTTATGGCAACCATTTCAATCAGGGATGGGAACGAGATAACACTATGACAATATAGCATTACAGTGCTTGTAATCCACAAGTTTTATTTTCTTCCAAGTTCATTTCAGACTTGGATCATACAAATTAAATTTTAAGCTTAATATTTAGATATTAGAATTAAATGTATTGTATAATTGTATCTGAACATAAAAATATTCAATACATGTATAATACATTCACCCCAGTACTGATGAAATGTATCCTTTATTCTTTTTGGTAATGAAATAGTATCCAATTAATGTTTTTTGGATATCTTTTCTTTAGGTCGCAAAAATGATAACAATTGTGCCAAAGTTCCGAAGACCTGTGCTTTGCTTGATAGAATTCCTGATGCCACCACCTGTAAACGAGGGCAGGTGAGATACTGAGTATAGTTTTTATCTTTTACTCTAACTTTGTAACAGTTTTTGATCCCCATTTTTTGGAAAGATGCCTTGAGATATTGTGATGTACTCCATCTGTCTGTATGTAGGTGCATAGTTGTGTAATGTCATTGTCTATCCATATTTAGATACATAGATGTGTAATGACATTGTTTACCTATTATGAAGGTACCCAAGTGTTTAATGTCATTGTCTATCCATATTTAGATACATTGATGTGTAATGACATTGTCTACCCATTATGTAGGTACCCAAGTGTTCAATGTCATTGTCTATCCAATTTAGATACACAGATGTGTAATGTCATTGTCTATCCAATTTAGATACATAGATGTGTAATGACATTGTTTACCTATTATGAAGGTACCCAAGTGTTTAATGTCATTGTCTATCCATATTTAGATACATTGATGTGTAATGACATTGTCTACCCATTATGTAGGTACCCAAGTGTTCAATGTCATTGTCTATCCAATTTAGATACACAGATGTGTAATGTCATTGTCTATCCAATTTAGATACATAGATGTGTAATGACTGTTTACCCATTATGTAGGTACCATAGTGTTTAATGTCATTGTCTATCCATATTTAGATACGTAGTTACGTAGATGTGTAATGACATTGTCTACCTACATGTAGATGCAGAGATATGTAATGTATAAATCCTTCTATACCAAGAAAGTTAGACAAATGAAACTCAATCAGTGATAGCACATATCATACCAGTGGTTCTATAATTTCAATATCCTTCATGGAAATGGGGTGGAAGGGTGATTTTACATAAATTTCAAATACTAATTGTTTTTTCATGTATGTGTTCACACTCATCCAAATATAAATATGTGCTAACTTGATTTTAACCTCTGTTATGCCTTGTTGTTTTTTTTTATCCCAGGGACATAACCTTAGGGTCAAAACAGGGAAACTATTAAGATCTCAAACTTATAAGTATAGATAAACTTGCTAGGTATAAAGAGACAAACTTATTCATGTAGCTGAAAGCGGTCGCTGGTTCATATTTACCTTAACAGGAATGAGCTCAAAGAGTAATAACTTGGTTTTGGTTGGTTGTTTGTTTGATTCAGATTTTTAACCTAGCTTTAAGAACATTTCAGTCATATCGCTATTACCGTATATACTCAACTATAAGTCGAAAAATTTAAAACTAATTTTTAACCTAAAAACCTAAGTTCAACTTATATTTGAGTCAGAAACAATGTGTCTGTTAAAATCGACGAGAATTTTCAGCGTCGTAAAATTATGCATGATTCAGCCAGTGTGTACATACCGGTACACACAATACGTGTCGGCAGCTGAGCACTGAATTGTTTGTATTATACTTAGAGATTGAAATAAATATACCCGGTAATTTGTATTACATATTTATATAAATTAATCTTAAATTTATTAAACTTAATAAATAAAACATATTCTTAATGGAAAAAATAAATTTACCAAGGTTCGACCATGCTTCTTATAAACAGATTCGACTTATTCTCATGCCGTCGATTTTGAACGCTATTTTTACCAAATATGTACACTTCGACTTATACTTGAATCGACTTATAGTCGAGTATATACGGTATGTCTGCAGTGAGGCAGTTTATAGTGATGTCTATCACTTGGGCATCATGCCACAAACATGTAATGTAGCATGATGTTCCACCCAGTCACATTATCCTGACACCAGGCTGACCATTCCAAACACTAACCTCTTAATGCTGAGCATCAAGCAAGGCACTTGTTAGTACCATTTTTGAAAGCTTTTGGTATGACTCGTCTGGGGATTGAACCCATGACCTCCCGCTTCTGTGGTGGATGCTCTAACCACTAGCCACCGGAGAGGTTGGTAATAACTTGGAAACTGATGGGTTACTTATTCACGATATATATATAGATGATCACATATAAACCTTTGACACAGAAAAACATTATACATATTATTATGTATGAATTCTGACACAAAAGACGTTATCAAATATGAATTTGGAGACAAAATATGTTATCAAATATGAATTATGACACAGAAACGTTATCAGATATGAATTAGGACACTAAAAATTGTTATCAAATATGAGTTTGGAGACCAAAAACCCATACATGTTATCAAATATGTATAATGACAACAAACATGCATATTGTTAAGTATGAATTACGACACAGAAAAACATATGTATTGTCATATATGAATTATAATACAGAGCATACATTATAGTATTAAAGACTAATTCTGACACACACAAAAATCCCAGGCATTATCAAATAAGATTTCTTACACAAAAAACCCAGGCATTATCAAATCAGATTTTTTACACAAAAATCCCAGGTATTATCTAATAAGATTTCTTACACAAAAATCCCAGGCATTATCTAATAAGATTTCTTACACAAACGTCCCAGGCTTTATCAAATAAGATTTCTCACACAAAAAAACCCAGGCATTATCAAATAAGATTTCTTACACAAAAAACCTAGGCATTATCAAATAAGATTTCTTACACAAAAAACTGCTTGTTATCAAATGTGAAGTCTGACAGAAACCAATTTATACACATGAACAAAAAATACGAATTATAAAACAGAAAACCACATGTAAACATATTAACAAATATGAATTATAAAACAGAAAGCTGTGTATACATTTTAACAAATTTGAACTATAACACAGAAAACCATACATACATACATATTAACAAATATGAATTCTGACAGAAAAAGCATTCACTTGATTAGTTCTATTAGAAGTAAATATTTCCCTTATCAAAATTACAATTAAAACTTAAAGAGAATATGGTAATGCAGTCAGCCATCAAGACTATATTATTTTGCAAATCAGACTATCAAATACTTGACTTTAGAGTACCTTGATCAGAGCATTCTTCACCACTGCTCTGTAGATTTCATTATACAACACTGTTGTTAACTAAACACTTTGGGCTAGAGGATAGATTTCATAATACAACACTGTTGTTAACTAAACACTTTGGGCTAGAGGATTAAATTTCATAATACAACACTTGTTAACTAAACACTTTGGGTTAGAGGATTAGATTTCATAATACAACACTGTTGTTAACTAAACACTTTGGGTTAGAGGATTAGATTTCATAATACAACACTGTTGTTAACTAAACACTTTGGGCTAGAGGATTAAATTTCATAATACAACACTGTTGTTAACTAAACACTTTGGGCTAGAGGATTAAATTTCATAATACAACACTTGTTAACTAAACACTTTGGGTTAGAGGATTAGATTTCATAATACAACACTGTTGTTAACTAAACACTTTGGGTTAGAGGATTAGATTTCATAATACAACACTGTTGTTAACTAAACACTTTGGGTTAGAGGATTAGATTTCATAATACAACACTGTTGTTAACTAAACGCTTTGGGCTAGAGGATTAGATTTCATAATACAACACTGTTGTTAACTAAACACTTTGGGCTAGAGGATTAAATTTCATAATACAACACTTGTTAACTAAACACTTTGGGTTAGAGGATTAGATTTCATAATACAACACTGTTGTTAACTAAACACTTTGGGTTAGAGGATTAGATTTCATAATACAACACTGTTGTTAACTAAACACTTTGGGTTAGAGGATTAGATTTCATAATACAACACTGTTGTTAACTAAACACTTTGGGTTAGAGGATTAGATTTCATAATACAACACTGTTGTTAACTAAACACTTTGGGTTAGAGGATTAGATTTCATAATACAACACTGTTGTTAACTAAACACTTTGGGCTAGAGGATTAAATTTCATAATACAACACTTGTTAACTAAACACTTTGGGTTAGAGGATTAGATTTCATAATACAACACTGTTGTTAACTAAACACTTTGGGTTAGAGGATTAGATTTCATTATACAATACTGTTGTTAACTAAGAAATATATGGCAAGGTGTCTTTTTCCAAGATTATTGTTTATCGCTCATATTGGACTGTTAATAAGTTTTTTTTAATGTAAGGCTATTGCTATCTTTTAGCTAGGTGACAAGATTTTTCTTTATGCTAGACTCTTGCTAACTCAGCACTTTGAGCTAATGATGTGATTTTTCTATGTAATACTGTTGTTAACTTGCCATTTTGTACTACTGACAGGATTTCTTTCTGCATGGCTATTGTTAACCCAACACAGTGGATTACTGACACTTCTTTATGCTGCTGTCAATGCTAGTGTAATGAAGAGATTTCTTAATGCTATTGTAATTTACATGTTTGGGCTAATTGAATAGTGTGGGCTGCTGATTAGATTTCATTCTGCAAGACTATTGTTATAAAACAACTTTTTGGGCTAATGGTGAAATTTTGGTATGCAACACTATTGTTATCTCAAGTAGGGGCTAATGAAAAGATTTCTTTATGTAAGATTATTATAATTTTAATGTTTTATCTAAAGGAAGATTTTGAAGTTTGTATTCTTAGTTGTATTATGTATTGTTAATCATGTTGCTTTTCCTGTAATGCTTGAAACAAGTGATATAGTAATCTTGTGTTAAAAATAGATAAAACCCCAAACCTTTTTGTTGTATGTAACAATACTATGAATAGTATTGACAGCTTTTATTACAAGCCTTAAGTTTGTTTCCAGCCATGTTACCATAGTAACGAATTGGTTGCTTTTGGTAATGCCTTGAACTTAGAAAAGTTATTGCCCTTGCCAATTCATCATGTATAAATTAAATAAAACTTTCCTTATTATAATCATTATTATAATCATTTTTACAATCATCTACATATTTTTCTACATTCAAAATTCCAATTGATAAAAATAAAATGTTGACATGTATAATCCTGTAACAAATTTCCATTAGTAAAATTCCAGGGAATGACATTGTTGTCATGAAGGAAATATACAAATTTGTTAAATTGCAGCCAGAGTTGGAATCTGCTTATGTTCTATTATCAGGATCAAAGTCTTTTTTTTTTCTTCTTCAGATTAAATTCTCAGTCATGCATCCAGGTGTTCATGTTTGGCCCCACTGTGGCCCCACTAACTGCCGAATACGGGCCCATCTTGGGCTGGTTGTGCCGCCTGGACCTAAAATCAGAGTGACGAATGAAACTAGGTAAGTCAGACAAACTGGTCAAGTCCTTGCACTAATGCGTATCTGAATTTTGATTGCAATTTACTTTGCATACAAATAGGGGCCAATTGTTGGCATTTCCTAGAAAATAAATATGGATCCATGACCTACTCTGCATCATAAACAGGATCACAGGTTATTCAGATGTGAGTTACAGAATGAGTGGTATGCCATTCATCAGCAATTCTAATTTAAATCAAGCCGCTCCCCATTTAATTTCATCCAAATGTAGTCTTTATTGAAATCAAATTGTTCCCTAGGTGAGTACCACCCATATGTAGTCTTTAACACTAAACTAACCACTCAGTAAAGTCCGTAAAGTCCCAATTTTAGTCTTAATTGAAATCATGCTACTCACCAATTGATATCCATTTGTAGTTATAATAATAAATAAAGCCACTCCCCCAGTCAGTACAACCATTGGTAGTCTTTATTGAAATCAGGCCAGTCCACAGTCAGTACAGTCTGTATGTAGTCTTAATTGAGACTAGGCCACTCCCCAATCAGTGCCACCCATTTATAAGCCACTCCCCAAATAGTACCACCCATTTGTAGTCTTAATTAAAACAGGCGTTTCCAATCAGTACAATCCATTTGAAGTCTTAACTGAAATAAGGACACTCCACAATCAGTACCATCCATTTGAAGGCCACTCTCCAGACAGTACTACCCATTCATACTCTTTATTGAAATCAGGCCACTCCCCAATCAGTACAGTAGTCCCCCTCTTGTACGGCCCCCCTGACCAGCGGCCACCCGCTCCTAACGGCCAGAATTCGTTGGCACCGACGAGTTTCTGTTCAAAAGTACCCCTCACGAAAGGCCACCCGGCTAACGCGACCAGCGGCCAGCATATTTATGCAATAATATAAAATTTACCCCTCACGAGCGGCCTCGTTTTATTTTTAAATATATCCAGAACCAATAATTAATTCAAATCTTGACGTAAGGTAAGCAATTTTGATTATCTCTATCGTAGATACACGTCTCCGAGTGTCAAGTCGCCGTTAAAAGTGTCGACTAAAGATTCATAGTATATCGTTATCTATTAAAGTCGATGTTTACAGGAAATGGGCTCAATAATGTTATGATAGAGTTTGGGGTTTAACACCTATATTAAGTTCTTCTTGTTGATGATTATAACCAGATGTAATTGTTATAATCATAACAAGGTCAGCATAGTCTAAAAATAGATTTTGTACATTGGCACACACAGACAACCTTAAAAAAGACAATAGGGTACCAGACAAAGACCGGAAAAATCACGTGACCACACAATATGGCTTCCTTTACGAAGGCTGTATTTCGTAGAATCGACACAAGTTTTGTCTGCATAATTAAATCGCATACGTTCAATACATCATTTCACAACCTTAAAAAAGACAATAGGGTACCAGACAAAGACCGGAAAAATCACGTGACCACACAATATGGCTTCCTTTACGTTGACTGTATTTCGTAGAATAGACACAAGTTTTGTCTGCATAATTAAATCGCATACAGTCAGCAATAACTGAATAAATCATTACCAAACATTAAAATGTCATCACGTTAACGGATACATTATTTTCGAAGAAAGTCGGTTATTCTACTCGACGAAATCCGGGGGGGGTGGGGGGTGGAAAGGATGCCGAACAATTGTATGTACAAAAGACTCGTAAAAACAAGTTTATGTTGAAATAATTTGAATAAACAAAGTAATAACCGATAAGAAGGTTATTCAGCAGCAGTGAGAAAATGGAGCAAATGGAAAGATAATTATGTATGTACCAAGATGTAAATGATGTTTTTGAATCCATTTGCAATGTGCATGACAACAATACCCGCTCGCATATCAAACTTACGCCAAGAAAGCAAAAATAGTAACGTATATTCAGTTGAAATAAATTTATTATTATAACAAAAGAAACTTTTATTGATTAATGTTTCATTTAGACGAAGATATTTAAAGTTTTGAAGTATGTAGCTTTCTTACTACGTACATTACATATACATGTACTTCTCATAATAAATTTAGTCCCCCTCTGGAACGGCCACCCGCCTTATAAGGCCACTTTCCCGGTGCAGCAGGGGTGGCCATATAAGAGGGGGACTACTGTACAACCAATTTGTAGTCTTAATTGAAATAAGGCCACAATCCATTGCATACCATTGATTTATAATCTTCATTGTGCAAGTATACTGTATGTCAGCTGTTATGATCTGTGTTCTGGCAAATAAAATATTATGCCGTGGTTAAAATACTTCTGCCATACGATTGCAACTTCCAAACAATAAACGTTTATCTAAAAAAAATTTTGCAAGGTTTTAGAGTATGAATGAAATTGTTCTATTGTAGATACTTTCCACAAAATGTTATATCAACTAAATTACACTTTACAATTTTATCGACTTCATTTAAGAGTTTTCTTCTCCTGTGCAATATTTTGTAGATTTTTCAATTAAAATTAAAATTTTATATTTTAAGGGAATGGCTTGAAGGAAAATTTATAATTTTTGATGACTCCTTTGAACATGAGGTATGGCACAACGGAAAGGATTTACGTCTTGTCCTGATCGTAGATTTCTGGCATCCTGAGCTGACAGAACAACAACGACGTAATTTGTCACCAATCTAAGTGGAAGACAGTAATAATAAGAAAAGTGAAGATCACAGTGATGAAGGCAGTAATTATGCCAAAGGAAAATATTCTTTAAAGTATTATTAAAATTGAATATTGTTCATAATATTGAAAAAAGGGATGTCAAAGTCAGTAACATTTGTAAATATGGTTTTCACTCTTATTGAATGTATCCAGAGCTATATAGCTTTCATTTAATGCTCACACATAGAGTTACATACATTTATATTTAATGCCCCTCATAGATGCTACAATTACCATTAGTTAAGAAGTTTTTGTCATGAAAAACATATTTCCTTTTTACTTTAATCATTTTTACTGGTATTCCTTTCGTCATATGCATTTGAAGATTTGCGCATTGTAATAATGGATTGATTTTTCTAACTTGCATTTTCTGTATCCATGTGCATCATTTCCCCTAAGATAAATTTGACTCCTCATCAGTTTTTAAGCCAATGTAAAACTGTGCAGATGCTTATTGTTGTAGAATTTAATACTACATTCATAACACATCGAAAAAATATTTGAGTTAGTGTGAAAAGGCAGCAGATTATAGATGACATCAAAGAAAGAAGGATACGTGTCATTGCTATTTTCAATCATTGACTAAGCTTGCACATTCAGGGATCTAACTTGGGTCAGAAATATAAGGAAGTGACTTGACCTGCTAGGTAAAATTTGAGAAGTGCAAGACTGGTAGAGTTTTGAGGGAGCATTCAATTAAACGTTTTGTTCCTTTTTGTATACAGTCAGATGTATCCAGATTGTTACCTTTATAATGTGCTAATTTGGTCTCAGTGTTTTTTTTCCATTCAAGTCAAATTCCTTAATGTAAGTCGTGTGTATTAATGGTCAACAGCTTTCTAGTCTGTAACATGGTGTTTCCTAACGAAATAATGGTTTCTCCCTGCTTTCAGTGTTCACTAGGGTGTATCTATAGTGACTGTCTAGTGCAGTATATTAAACTTTATGCTGAAGGCATTGTGCAAATAAAGGCACATCACATGACCCAATAAAAACTTCATATCTCACTTATACTAACACTATTCTATTCAAGCTGTCATTTTAATTTTATTTGCTTGATAGTGATAAAAGTATTGTTATGGCAGAAATTGGAGTATAATTGTTTTTTCTGTGACATATAATTTGATATCTTAAGCTATTTTATTTGTCCATAAAATAAAACTGGGGGAAAAAGTTAATTGTGGAGAAATAAGAGTTACATCCCTTTTCATTAGTGCTATCAGTCAGTCAGTATTTAAGAAAACTTGTTTGTAAAGACAACCACTATCATAGTTCAGTCATTACTAATAATTACCATATAAAGATTCTTTTCATTCCTTGAGCACAGGTCTGTTACAAAAAACAACTCTCATTTTGTCTTAGTCAAAAGAGTAGTTCGTAAATCCAGATATTGTTTGAAGTTTGAAGAGCTAAGTCTAATTATAAAAGTAAATAAAGAGGCAGACCTTTGTTTCAGTACTATATAGGCAGTAACTTGGTAATGTGTGTGATTTGGATTTTTAATGTAGCTTTAATGATTTTTCAGTCATATATAAGCAGTCACCTGGTAATGTGTGTGATTTGGATTTTTAATGTAGCTTTAATGATTTTTCAGTCATATATAAGCAGTCACCTGGTAATGTGTGTGATTTGGATTTTTAATGTAGCTTTAATGATTTTTCAGTCATATATAAGCAGTCACCTGGTAATGTGTGTGTGTGTGATTTGGATTTTTAATGTTTCTTTAATGATTTTTTAGTCATATATAAGCAGTCACTTAGTAATGTATGTGTATGATTTGGATTTTTAACGTAGCTTTAATGATTTTTCAGCCATATCGCTTTGTTGGTAGGATGGCAGTTTATAGCACTTGGGCATCATGCCGTAGACATGTAGCATGCTGTCCCACCCAGTCCCATTATCCTGACACTAGGCCAACCAGTCCTAACACTAACCTCCTAATGCTGAGCACCAAGCAATACAGCTATTAGTTCCATTTGTACAAGTCTTTGATATGACTTGGCCACGGTTTGAATTCATGACCTCCTGCAACTGATAGATGCTCTTACCAGTCCATTTAGTTATTAAATTAGTGGCATGTCATGATGCATGATCTTTTTTGTGATAATTTAATTTACTGGTTGGACTTGAGTAAGCAAGACAGTCATTTTGTGAGGGACATAAATTTGGGAGAGAACATATACATGTATTTTATATTATTATTGAATAGTGGACTAAACTAAGTCTTTTGATAATAACAATAAGTGGCTGTCAAGACAGGATTGGCTGCAGACATGTAAATAAGGAAAAAGCCAAACTAGTCTATTAACCAGGTGAATTCAGAAATAATGCTCAGTTGTCATTCTCGGAACAATTATACATCCGACACTATTGTTAATATTATTTGTTGATGTTCAGTTTTGTTGTTGCTATTACTGTTATCAGTACCAACCGCTCCGGTGGCCTAGTGGTTAGAGCGTTCGCCGCGGAAGCGGGAGGTCGTGGGTTCTATCCCCGGCCGAGTCATACCAAAGACTTACAAAAATGGTACTAACAGCTGCCTCGCTTGACGCTCAGCATTAAGAGGTTAGTGTTAGGACTGGTCGGCCTGGTGTCAGGATAATGTGACTGGGTGGGACATCATGCTACATGTCTGCGGCATGATGTCTCAGTGCTAGACATCACTATAAACTGCCTCACAGCAGACATTGTAGCGATATGACTGAAAAATTGTTCAAGCTACGTTAAAAATCCTAATCAAGCAAACAAACAAACTGTTATCAGTTTTAATCAAAAATACATAATCAGACTATGTCTTTGAATGTTCAAAGCTTTTTAAAAATATTTTGTTCTAGAAATGTTTCATGCATTTGGCATAATTTCCTATTTAGAGTATCAGCTTATAAATGTATCATTTGTTTAATTTCTTATTCATAGTATCAACTGGTAAATGTATCATTGGTATCATTGGCATCTTTTTTCTTCTTCAAATTATCTGTTTTAGTTTTGATTGCATGTTTTTAGTTTGTAACATTGCCACTAGGAATAAATAAACAATGGTATTCTATTAAGTCATCATGTTTCACCCATTCTGAGCAGTGGATCCTTGGTTTAACAAGCAAGTTTATCTTTAAGCACAGCTAATAAAATAGGACAAATTTTAATAAGCACAGTTAATTAGTGGGACTAATTACAGGTACTGAGCCATGGTGACTCAGCGTTTCATCAGACCAGCCAGGTTCAGTTATCACGGTGTGTCCTTGGAAAAGACTCTTTCATTCAGCTGCTTCAGCACTAAATAGCCTCCCTTTGTTTCTGTAACATGGTAGGCTCTAAAGAAAAGATGGTGCAAACTCAAAAGCCATTTCGTTTGGGTCAGCTCAATATGTGAAAAAAGCAAAATAGAAATTGAGATAAGTATTGGAAAGGTTACTTCTCAGCTCCAAAAAATGATGGCCTGATAGTTTGAGTCCAGGTTTTTGTTTTTGTCATTTTTCCTCTGCATTATTACTAAAGCAGTTTTATTTTACATTATTCAGTTATTTGTTCTAGATTTATTAGATATTTACACATGTAACAAGTGCATATCTGAAATAGTTCTGTAAAGCTCACAAGACCTGTATAAATGTAGTGAAAAAAGATAGTGTGAGAGCCTTGTTGAACAAGCTTTTGTTGACAGTAAGTTAAAACTTTTTTCACATTAGGGGATGGGCAGTTATTAATGGTGAATTACAGTACATTATATTCTTTTTTTTAATATATTTCTGTGATGATTTTTTGTGCTTGATATGTGTCATGTATGCGAATGCAGTGACCAAAGTAGGATGATGTGAAAGATGTTCAGGTCAGATCCAAAGTTTGGCAAACCTTTTGAGAAATGGATCATGTCTTAAATCATTTTCTTACCATATTTGTATGTGTTATGAATATGTATGTATTCCTTTATAAGACTGCAAATCATTCTAAAAGTTTTAGACAATTATTATTATTATTTTCTATTTAAATTTTATGTTATTTCTAATATCGTATTGTTTGCATTGTCTGCATGTTTAATGTTTACTGGCCCTCTCTGATAAATATCTTGTTCTGATGTGACCATCCCACTTAATTTGACTCCGATTTATCTGTAGGCTTCTTTATCAACACTTCCTGCTTATATTAACAAACTCAGAAATGTCAACAGTTTCTTTTTCAGGGTGTCAGCTTAATTATCCAATTTATTTAGTTTTTGATGACAGTATATCAATACAGCAAAGAAACAATGCATTCATTGACTATAAAGTACTGACCATTAATCTTTTTGGGAGGGGAGAGGGGTAACTGCAACTTTTAGCTATTTTCTTTTCTTTTATCGCGAGATTTTTCTTATTATTTTATACAATATAATGGATATAATGTGTATTTTTCTTTTTCTATAAATCAGTTTAAGATATTTTTTCAGCCATTGGCTCACAGAAGTTTTATAAAAATTTGTCAGGTCCTGCCTAAAGAAAATATAAGTGCTGGTCTCTAATATAATTGCAGTAAACCATGGTACTTATTGTGCTATGTTAAGAAATGCTGCATTACGAATTATGTCTATGTACCCACCACTGCTTTACAGACCCACCTTTTAAATATTTTGTGCCACAAGTTTTATAACTTTGTAATTCATGAATGTTACAGTTTTCATCATTAGGTTCAGACCTATTCAGTTTGTATTCATGTTTTTAGAATGTTTTATACATTAGCTTTAAAAAGTCAAATTGGAATAAAGTTTGAGAGAATATAGGGTTAAATGCAATCATGTGAATACTGAATTTTGTATTACATGTTTACATATAGGGTTAAATGCAATCATGTGAATACTGAATTTTGTATTACATGTCTACATATAGGGTTAAATGCAATCATGTGAATACTGGATTTTGCATTACATGTCTACATATAGGGTTAAATGCAATCATGTGAATACTGGATTTTGTATTACATGTTTACATATAGGGTTAAATGCAATCATGTGAATACTGGATTTTGTATTATATGTCTACATATAGGGTTAAATGCAATCATGTGAAACACTGAATTTTGTATTACATGTTTACATATAGGGTTAAATGCAATCATGTGAATACTGGATTTTGTATTACATGTCTACATATAGGGTTAAATGCAATCATGTGAATACTGGATTTTGTATTACATGTCTACATATAGGGTTAAATGCAATCATGTGAAACACTGAATTTTGTATTACATGTTTACATATAGGGTTAAATGCAATCATGTGAATACTGGATTTTGTATTACATGTCTACATATAGGGTTAAATGCAATCATGTGAATACTGGATTTTGTATGACATGTCTACATATAGGGTTAAATGCAATCATGTGAATACTGGATTTTGTATGACATGTCTACATATAGGGCTAAATGCAATCATGTGAAATACTAAGTTTTGTATTACAGATAAACTATGAATCTTAATTAAGATGAAGTTCACTTGAGTCAGTGGTAGAGGATTACAAAACAGAAATGTGTTGGTTTTTTAAGAAACAATACAAATTGTTTCCCTTGTTAAACTATGAAAACAGTTGTGTTTCTTTACAAATACAAGAATGAAGACAAGTATTATTTCTTATTCACGCTTTTTTTGGTTTATATTGTATTTAATCTGTGCTTTTATTATTATATTCTTGAGCACTGCCTTGTAGGTTTTATTGGTTCTTGCCGGCTTTGGTTTTGAATAGTCTTATTACACATGTTTCTATGGTCTTTTGTGCAGATACTTTTGGTTGTAAAGGTCTGTGACCTTGAACATTTGGCTTGATTATAATTTTAGATTTTTAAAATATCATTTTGTGGTTGTGTTTTTACACGTTTTAGAACTGTGAGAAGAAAAAACTCACCCATTTTTGTATTCTTCCATCAACAATGCAAATCCTGTTATTTAAACACAAATTAATAGTTGCCCCCTACCCTTCCTTCCTCCCCAAGGGTAACCTGGATTAATTCTGTTTCTATGGGAATAGCACTTAGGTCCCATTTCATCTTCATGGCATAGCCAATAATATGTTAAAGTAATAAACAAAAAAAATAACATTGGAAACGAATCATTTATGCAGGAAAGCTACTAGGTTTAGTGAGACACATCATCACATGTTACATTCAAGTAGGTTTCTCATGATTTTAAAGAACAGAGAGGACCCTGATAAACTATGTGATGTGTTTACACTATGAATTTAGATGACTTGCATGTACAGATATGTGCTGACACAATTTGAATTTGGATGAACTTTGTACACATGAATGAAACCTGTCTCCACTATTTAAAGGGGAAGAAAATCTTTGTGAATATAAATAGTACAAATTTGTTACATGCATTGTCATATACATTAACTTGTTTACTAATTGCTCATTGATTACAAATTCTGTGAATTTACACTGTTTATTTCTGTTCATAGTTAATTTTCTTTAAGATCTCATTGATAAATCTTTATAGTATATATATCTATATATATATATTGAGTGTCAAAGGGCATCTTTTTTGGGAGTGTCCCATACATGATGCCCAAAGGCATTGCATCAGTGTTAGGGACAAGGACTCTGGCACATTGACTGTCCCATACATGATGCCCAAAGGCTTTGCTCGGTGTCAGTTCCACACAGATGCCCAAAGGCATTTGCCTCAAGTCTGTCCCATACATGATGCCCAAAGACCTTGGCTTAGTGTCTATCCCATACAAGATGCTCAAAGTATTTGCTCAATGTCTGTCCCATAAATGATGTCTAAAGGTATTGGCTTAGTGTCTGTCCCATACATGATGCCCAAAGCATTTGCTCAGTGTCTGTCCCATACATGATGCCCAAACAACTTGGCTTAGTGTCTGTCCCATACATGATGCCCAAACGACTTGGCTTAGTGTTTGTCCCATAAATGATGCCCAAAAGACTTGGCTTAGTGTCTGTCCCATACATGATGCCCAAATATTTGTTTCAGTGTTAGGACCATGCATGATGCTGCCACTTGATCATTGGAAGCATGGTAACCTGTTGCACAAAAGACCAAAGTTTTAGTCCCTCTTTGGACTTTATTTTGGGAGCTGTAGTAGCTCAGTTGAGTATCATGCTTCTGATTCTGTGGTTTCAGGTTCACATCAGGTCAGCCCAGGTTGGAAGCCTAGATGTGATCTTAGGAATTACTTTTGTCTCAAATTTGTCAGCATGATATAGTGTTAAAAGTAATGTGTTAAAAGTCAATAATGTGTTAAAAGTACCATTAAAACCAAGACAAATAAATAACCCATAAAATAATATTCAGATGTATCATTTGGGTCAGTGTTAGTCCAATATATGATGCCAAAAGGCATTATTGGACCAGTGTCTGTCCCATACATAATGCCCAAAGGCATTATTGGACCAGTGTCTGTCCCATACATAATGCCCAAAGGCATTATTGAAGCAGTGTCATTCCCATAAATAATAAAGCTCAATGGTTTCTTTGCAGCAGTGTCAGTTGCTTACTTAATGCCTAAAGGCAACATCATTGCACTGTCATCCCCTTAAAATGATGCCTGAAGGCAATATGGAAGCATTAGCAGTCCTATACACAGAATAATGCTTCACTGATTCCTTGTCAGTATCATTTAGATGCACTAATGGTGGAAATAAATTACTCTGTATGTTAGGCGAGATAATTCTACAATATTTTATACTAATGGTCAAGTTCCTTGTAAATGTAAACAGCTTATATCAGGGATATCAACTTAACATTCCTGTTATTAATCAAGGACTTGATCACCACTGTAGAACAACTTACTTACATAAGTAACAGGTAATTAAAAATTGCTTTTAATACCACAGAAATTAGCATGCTTACTGAAAAGTTGGGATCTACCATCTTCTTTTTTACAAGAATGTTTACATAAAACACGTAAAAAAAAAATTATTCTGTTTATGAATGTTTATATAGATTTTACAGCTGTGATGTATATGCTTGCCTTGAGTAAAATTACCTTTATATTGCTACAGATATATACTTAAGATCAACATATTACTTCAAGTTAAATAATACATTTTTTAAGTTTGTATTTAAAGAGGACACATTTGCTGCTAGACGTTTTCATTTTATCACAATTTAATGATTTATATTGTTGTAAATAATATAATAGTCCGTCCATCAGATATATTTTTGTTTTAGTAAAACTGTAAAATAAATGTAACAATCTACATCTTTTGACAGTACGTATTTGTCTGAAAAAAGTCCACCATGTATTCTAATAGAAATTTAGACATCTTAGTAAGTAGCTTGTAATTTTATAATGTAGAAAATATAAATAAACCGTATGCTTTGAGTTTTGTTGTCTTGATTTATATACTGCTCCAATTATTATCTAAATGCTATTTAAAGAACATATTGGTGTTGGTATATTATGCATGGTCAATTTTTGCAAGCCTTACAAATTTTCTGTATTTTCTCTACATCTGCCCTACTACTGAATACACTTGGTAAGAATTACCCCTAGGGCATGCTTTCTGAACCTAATGAAAGTTGACTTCCTTATCATTGTTCTGGTTTCCATAGCAATTGGGTTTCAAACCTATATTTGATTTTTCTCTCCAAAATGGTTGCATTGGATTCTTTGCATATGCTTTGGCATAATCTAGTTTGATGTCGTCTTCCTTGCCAGTAATTTCACTTCCACAGTAACTAGGTAAACAATCTATTGCTGTTGTTGTAGGGTTTGACGCCATTTTTCAGCACAAGATAGGCTATACATGGCAGCCACTATTAATGGTGGAGGAAGAACCCAGGAAATAATCACATTCCCATATTGGCCGAATCTGAGGCTTGAACCCATGCAGAGGTGAGATGGCAGTGATCTGTAACGGAGAGTGCTTTAGACCACTCAGGGCCTCCAATCTGTTTGTAATATCTTCCTTGGTATTCACACCAGACAGTAGTGGCACTACTTACTATCTGGGTTGTGGAGGGTAGGGAGGTGGTGGTTGTGTATCCTTGGTACTATGGATCTCCCTTACACTACATACAGACAGCTTGCACAGAATAGTATTCTCCCTACCCCCTACC
This sequence comes from Unio pictorum, assembly GCA_030141615.1. Lineage (NCBI taxonomy): Eukaryota > Metazoa > Mollusca > Bivalvia > Unionida > Unionidae > Unio > Unio pictorum. Next base: position 383,374 of record JARLTB010000146.1, on the reverse strand, counting down.
CCCCCCCCCCCCCCCCAAATGTGTGGCTACATTATATTGTTTAAAGTTGTAAGAGATCAAACTGACTACTGCTTAGAAGAACTCTACTATAGGTACAGGTATAGGCAGAGAACAATCCTAACTCTGTACCACAATGTGTCATGCTACAGTTGCCATGGAGAACAATCCTAACTCTGTACCACAAGTGTCATGCTACAGTTGCCATGGAGAACAACCCTAACTCTGTACCACAATGTGTCATGCTACAGTTGCCATGGAGAACAACCCTAACTCTGTACCACAATGTGTCATGCTACAGTTGCCATGGAGAGCAACCCTAACTCTGTACCACAATGTGTCATGCTACAGTTCCCATGGAGAACAACCCTAACTCTGTACCACAATGTGTCATGCTATAGCTGCCATGGAGAACAACCCTAACTCTGTACCACAATGTGTCATGCTACAGTTCCCATGGAGAACAACCCTAACTCTGTACCACAATGTGTCATGCTATAGCTGCCATGGAGAACAACCCTAACTCTGTACCACAATGTGTCATGCTACAGTTGCCATGGAGAACAACCCTAACTCTGTATCACAAAGTGTCACGCAATAGTTTTACATGGCAGTATCTATGTCATTAACCAAAAAAGTTTGTAGTGGCTCACTGACAGATAAAATATCAAAGTAATTTAAACTCCTGCCACCACATATGGATTGCCTACTAATGTTACCACTAGCAAAAGGTGTGAGGCATTAAATAATTAAGCTACTGTGGGAGCAGAAGCAACCATGGGTAATGCCAAGTAACATCACATAAAATACTTTATGATGATGCTTACCGCAAGTGAATTAGTGTTCATATTTTAGTGTACCGGGTATGCAGTAAAATTTAGGCAGTGGGTCAGTGCTTCTTCCTCCTTGACCATATACTGGCCAACATGTACAGCCTATCATAAAATTATAAATGTTGTTAAACCCATAACACAACAGCTAACTACACTGTCACAAGCAAATGGGCAATATCTGATAACTCAGTGATCCTTCCAACAATGTGTGATATCTGATAACTTGGTGATCCTTCCAACAATGTGTGATATCTGATAATTTGGTAATCCTTCCAACAATGTGTGATATCTGATTAACTTTGTGATACTTCCAACAATGTGTGATATCTGATAACTGTGATCCTTCCAACAATGTGTGATATCTGATAGCTCAGTGATCCTTCCAACAATGTGTGATATCTGATAACTTGGTGATCCTTCCAACAATGTGTGATATCTGATAATTTGGTGATCCTTCCAACAATGTGTGATATCTGATTAACTTTGTGATACTTCCAACAATGTGTGATATCTGATAACTGTGATCCTTCCAACAATGTGTGATATCTGATAGCTCAGTGATCCTTCCAACAATGTGTGATATCTGATAACTCAGTGATCCTTCCAGCAATGTGTATATATATATCGACTTGAAAAATCAGTGGTATATGTTCATTATTTTGCACATGTATATAGATTATTATATTTGTCAGTGTACTTGACTGTATGTGTTTGGATGGAGACCATATGACTATAAAAGAGTACAGCTCAAACTATACACTAATTAATTTAAACTGAAAGATTACAATCTTGTAATTGCAATTAGGAAAAACTGCTTAATTAACAACCCTTAAATTTTTTGTTTTATTACTATCTTAAAGTTCACTATAATTGGCAAATGACGTTTGAATTGATTTTGAAACATCCGCTGTAACAAATAACATGTACATAGAATCAAATGCACAAGTTAATTGGTTCACATTGTTTGTCCTAATTTGATTGTTCCTGATAACACATTTCTGTAAATATTACAAACATAAACACACACTGAAGCAATAGATTCAATATATGAATGAACATGACCAACCCACTAGACACAACCAAAAACACATATAGTGCCATATATAACATATATATAAACCCTTTATCAATCATATACCACCAGGCGTATACATTTTTCATTAAAAATTTATACATCTCGTGGTATATCATTATTTTTCTTACCCTTTTGACAGAGAAATCTAGCAGTATTGCTTACCTAACTTTTCTTATTTAAGTCTTGTCATTTCAGAACAGTAGTCTCAGTCAAAGTCACCACGCGCTCACAACTAATTTTTTTTTAAAAAAAGAATAGCAGCAGAGGGGGTTAACCCTACAACTTTTTTAGAAGCGTCGACGAGTTAATCTGAGGCTTTCTCGAAAATGCGTTATAGAAGCGCCCATTCAACAAAATAAAATTTAAAAAAAATCGACGCCACCCACCCCATGGATTTAATTTATGTAGTTAACGATGACCTTCGAAATGCTTAATAGAAACCTCCATTGGGTAAAAAAAATGACGCCAAGCCTCTTTGTAATTCGCCCCCTCTGCTGCTATGGATTTAATTTATGTAGTTAACGATGAGATATGAGTTATTTCAGCAAAACAGAATTAAAAAAAAACGACATCATTGATATTGTCGCGTCTTGTTAATAAATTATTTCAACCGAATATTTGATCGAGTCCGATACGATATCGTGTTCGAGGGTCATGTAAATTTATTGTTATAAATCCATGCGGGACCGACTGAGCGTGACTAAAGATATTTCTAAATCGATTATGATCCATATCGCCGCAGCACCATGTCTGCCAAATATTTCGTAGCGTATGTGTATCAACGCCGTTGAATACAGCAAGAATATTACAGTTATCTCTGATCACTTTTGGAATCTGAGCGTAGCGTTGAGTGACATATATCACGTCAGTGTTTTTGTGACGCCCCCGGGAAAATATCCTAGCTGGGTTTTTTTGAATGTCTAATATTACATCATCGTATACAACTAAATTGTTAATGCTCCCATCAAGGTCATCCACGGATGGTGCATCATTGATATCGGTTATAAACTCAATGACGTTCTCACCTTTAATTTCTAAAGCGTTTTCGTTAAAGTCTTTTAATACTTCGTAGCATCGCTGATCATCTACACTAGGAGCAACTAAATACAACTTATCCCACTTCATCCATCTCATTATTAAATTGAGTAATAATTGCGTCTTGCCGGATCCATTTGGCCCGATTATAATTGAGCGGATAGAGTTTGGTAGCGCTGCATGATGCTTAACTGGTTCTCTTGTTTTAGTCGCTGAAAAATCAATTACATTCATATTATTATAAATAAATTATGGATCTATATTGTGTGAAGTGTAAAACGCGTACTAGCACAAATGATGTGACGACGATTAGAACTAAAAATAACAGATCAGCACTTACTGGTAGGTGTGCAACATGTGGTATAAAAAATTTAGATTTGTTTCTATGAAATCCGGAGATGTTTTAAAAAAAACGAGGAGGTGATATTGCAGCCAAGTTAGCAAAACTCCCTGGAACCCCATGGGCAAAGTATCCAGGAGAAAAACACCTTCCAGGATATAGCTACTGTGGTCCCAGAACACGATTAGATATCAGACTCGATGATCAAAATCAGCCCCGACGTGGTGAAGAACCAATAAACGCTATTGATAAGGCGCTGAATTCATGCGTTAAATGCTATTCTTGACTCCGTCAAGGATATATCTTTCAAAGAAAAATTGGCTTCATGGTTGGTAAAATCAGCTATGAAAGGCAAATTGATGATGGGCGCTGGTAATTAATAATATGGAATCTATTTATTATTCTCCGAGAGGATACTGAAGGGGTAGCGCTGCAATCAGTAAACTCGCCAACGCCGCAAAAGTGAAAAGGGCCACTGCGGCTAATTGGTTATCCAAACAGGCTATATGGCAAATCTATTTACCGCATCCTAAACAAATCAACTTCTCACATTTTGATGTTATTGTACCCAATGAAGTTCATCAAGCTGATTTATTATTTTTACCACATGACGACGGTTATAAATACGCGCTAACCGTAGTTGATGTTGCGAGTCAATACAAACAAGCAGAACCGCTAAAAAACAAAGTCGGCCACTGAAGTAGCTTCTGCATTTGAAAGGATTTATCGACGAGGCCCACTACGCTGGCCAAATCTATTACAAGTTGATACTGGCAAGGAATTTCAAGGTGTGGTTGCATCCACAATGAAACATCACAATGTCACCATCAGACGAGGGCATACTGCGCTACATCTCGATCAGGCAATTGTTGAACGATTTAATCGGACTCTTGCTGAGCGGTTATTTGGATATCAATACGCGAAAGAATTCATCCAAGAAAACAAATCTCGTGAATGGGTCAAATGGTTACCAGGAGTAGTTGCAGCGCTAAATAACGAGATTACCAGAGCAATCAATATGAAACCTAACAACGCAATAAAAAAAAAGTATATACCACAACCACAAAAAGATAACGTTTCTCAGCCAATTCTCAGCAATGTCACCGTGAGATATTTATATGAACCAGAAGAGCTTGAAGGTGGTTAAAAAAAGGGCTACTGATCCTATTTGGAGTGTCACTACGCATAGAATATCTACTATAACACGATCAACTGGTAGACCGTCAATCAATAGATTGGATTCAACCGCCCCTCAGCGGGGGTTTACACGCGAACAACTACAAGTGATTCCTGACGATACTCAATTGCCACCGCATGGTCTTAACTAGCGCCGTTGCGTCTGTTGCTTTCAAGACAAGTCAACATCACATTGTTTCTGACATGACCGAGACTGTTATTTTTTCTGTCTACGGTAAATTGTCGAGGATCTTTATCCGAATACTGCCAACGCATTATACAATTGCAATTCGCGCAGTGATTATTCTGTTGTTGTTTCAGTGCAATTATTAATTCGGCATCAATATCAAATTCTCGTTGATTTTTTTTGTCTTGTTGTTTATATTCGGAGAGTTTTTTATTAATGATTTTAACATCAATATCATCCATTGTTGTGTCGTCGTCGAAATCAATTTTTCGAAGCTGATTTATTCGCCGTACTCTGGATACTGCAAGATAGACTCAATTCGACCACTCGATGCGATTATCAACTATCCAAACAATTGTATCCGTGATGTTTAATCCCTGCGAGGAATATATTGTTGTTACATAACCCAGCGTCCATGGCGATTTATCAGCACGCAATGCATCTTCGACAACACTGATATCAACGAGCACAATATCATTTAACACTAGAAATTGTTTTTCTGGTCCTGACTGGCCTGGAATTTCAACTTCAATATTCTGCCGCCGTGTATCCGAGGGTCTATAACACTGCGGCGTTGGAAGTGTTGGAAATTTTTCTTTGTGTAACTTTTTCTGAAGTTTGTCTCTGACTATCTTTCTACTTGCCACTACAAAATCATTTAGTCTCCATGCTTTCCAAAATTCCTCCATGGGAGTTTCAGGAATTATTTCTCTGATTATTTCACATTGGATTTTATCCGGTTGTAATCTAATTAATTTCTTGACTTCACGTAATTGTTCATCAAGTGCTCTATAGTCTGTATCGATTTCTTCATAATAGTCAACAAACCCTTCCAACCAATCATGTGGACTCCCACCGACAAATGGTGGTGGTTGGCCATGATCTCCACACATTATCACTGCTGTATTCGCGCGCAGCAACCAATCAAGAAACATTTTTAATACATCCACCGAAACAGTACATATCTCATTCCAAATAATAACCTCGGGAATGAATTTCTCACCCATTCTTTCAGGGGTCCATTCATCGCCCTTGTATCGAAAAAGCTGTGATAAGTACAAGCTTCAACGTTTCGTTGTTTTATCTCTCGCGCTAATCTATGGGTTGGTGTCAGTACAATCATATTTGCTCGCCCTCGATATAATTCAATTGCCCGAGTCGTCTTTCCTGACCCGCCACAGCCGTTTAAATAAACTTTTATATCTACAAATTGGATCAGATATCGGTGGTGCATTAGAACGTTCTGATAAATTATCTCCTTGTAAGTAACTGTTTTTAATCTCAACGTCTGCTGATTTAGAATAATCACGCAGTGTTTCCTTTTTAATTCTCCATGTACCCCAGCGCTCTTCGCCAGTAGTTTCAGTGAATTTAGCCACCTCGTTGATGTACTTTTTGTCTAACCGCAGTGTCAGGAAATCTATTTATCATTGAAAATAAATTGATACAAGCATAACCCAGCATAGACGGCCTCAAATGTGTATACTGAGAACTGTAACCGTCACTGTAAGTAACAACTGTACCCAACTTTGTTCCATCGGACAAGAAAGCGTCCTTGCAATCCACATATATGTTTTTAGAAACTGTACAAAGTCATATTCGGTGTTATCTATAATTAACCGTGAAGAATATCTTTTATAGTCACATTTTCTTCCCTCCCTGAGTGAATTTTCCAATTATTCTTCTGCTGAGATCTTTTGCTTTATTGTTTCGTTGATTAAATACTCGTTTGGACCACTCAATGATATATTCTTCATCGGCATCAATATGTTTTCTGGATTCGTCAATTATACTATCAAGACGTTCCGGTTCTGGTAACCAGACATTAGTTTGTTTCCTATATGATATAATTGCTTCACTGACTGTCAACGAAATTAACATTTTGGTATCAATCATGAACCGTAATAAAGCTATTGGCAGCCACTTCTTTTCAGACATGTGTCTACCAATCCAAATATAACAACAGCGATGAAGTCCTGCAGCGAATTCAAATGATACTACACGAGCAAAACCGGTTAAATCAAAGTCGGGTAATGGTCCATTAATTGCAACACGAGTCATGTCATGTACGGGGTGCCCAAATCGTTTAAAATACTCAGCGGCGGATCCATAACCAAGAAAACTAGCTGAATAACAAGCGATCATATCAACTGAAATGATACTCGAGGAACCTGTGGTTCCAGGGTCGTATTTTGGTTCCATAAACCGCCATGATTAAATTCGAGACAACTAGACTCAATATCTGGCAAGAATTCAGTTCGTGTTGGTTTCCATGCATTTTTCTTTCTCGCAAAATGAGCTGCAACCGATGGAATCGTAAATCAGTTTGTCAGTAATTGTTCATCATTGTCATTGGCTGCTTCGTCGCCGATCGTTAAAAAACCACTAGCTGTTTTTTTTTTCATTTTGATGTGCAACGCTTCAGTGCGGTATAATTCACCATTTGGTCTTACAAACTGATCAAAAATATCAGTGCTGCAAAGTAACCACACTGAAACGGGGTCGTTTTTACTAAAATGCGCAATAGCATCGAATAGTTTTTCTTCTCCGAGAAAATCATCTTCTCCCAAGAATTCGTCGGGTATATACTCTACTGTTCTATTCCGTGGAAATATTGTGACCGCGGATGTCCATGCGTGTTCGTTATGATCAATAATTTTAATTGGGGCTCCATTTTTGTTATATTTTGATTCATATAATACTTTTCTGGTTATCGTCATAACGGTTATTGGAAATCTCAGTGATTCTAATTTCGCTATATCGCTAATAGTTGCTCCAATCTCTTTGACTGTTAAACCCCATTAAACTATTTTGCTACGCCATAAATCAGTTAGTTTGTTCCCTCGGGATGCATTTGTAAAATGCTGTTATTCGTTCTGCTACACAATTCAGCGACGATGTCGCCGTCGACGAGTATTTCATCGGCGCTAGTTTTCCTATATCAGGTTTTTCATTTAACGGATATATCCCATAAACAACTGCTATTTCAGGGTATGCTCGTTCATAGTATGGTTTGTCAATTCCAGTTAACAGACCCGGCTTAGAATCACGACTAACAACGACTGTTTTCTTGTCTTTGAGAATTGGTTCAAATTTGACTCGTATAATCCATTCACCTGATTCTAAATTGACAATGAATTTCACTCTAAAAAGATACTTTTTACTGTCAAGTTGTGATATTATCGTAGCTGCGTTTTCGTCGTTCATGGTGGCATCAAAAACGCCATCAATTCGAAATGTTGACTAGATATGAGATGCTCCATCATGCTTGAATTCAACAGCACAGTCACGATTTTTTTTTTATCAAGCTGTTATCATTTATTGCCCGTTTTGGCACATCTTTGAGGGTTCTATCGAGATTGAATTTAATATTTTTGTAAGGCTTAATGGATGATAATCTCTCGAATTCTTCATTCACATAATTAAAACAAGTATTTAAATAGAAAAGTTATTATATAATGAATCATTGCAAATGGCTTATGATTGGATCAGCGACTCCGTGTAACAAATCATGCAGAATCGAATTCTGTGGGTACCATTTACAAAGCGTGAGAAACGGTTCTTTTGGCCCTCTCCCGTGCCTCCGATGTGGGATGGGCGTTAGGGGAAAATCACAATTATGTCTCAATTGTGGCGGCAAACGATACAGAGAACTAAAACGCTACCATGACAAACGAATAAAAAATACAGTCATTGACCCCAACGATGACAAAATCATAAAAACCCTCAAGACTATAATGAGAGGTTTATAATTAAAGCAAATAATACATTATACAAACAGTATTATTATACAAATGAGCCAAGACTTCAGACCTCATCCCGTGCTTTTTAATTACGAATCTTCTCGTGTTGGTGTTGTTAGACATTGCAGATTGAAGAAATCTGTTGGTGTTGTGAGTAATATGGGATATTTGAGGTTCAGTGTTGGAAATAAAATATATCTCTGTCACAGAATCGTATATGAATCATTTAGTGGATTAATCAAAGACGGATTTGTGATTGATCACGTTGATGGATTTTCTCAAAATAACAAATTGGATAACTTACGAGTTGTTACTCAAAGTCAGAATACAAAAATGGGCGGAACCGGCAAACACTCAAAACAAGCAAAGGGTGTGAAATCATATAATATGACAACTAACGAAGAAAAAATATTTCAACCAATGACTGCAGCCGGTAAATATTTCTATATTTGTATGCCCTCAGTACGATTTGTTGCAGAAGGAATTTATCAGTCTTCTTTTTCAAAACGTTTTAATAATAGTATTCAATTTTTTATGTCTAACTATGGTATTAAGGGAGATAAAAACGCAAAACAAGCAAAGAGTGTGAAATCATTTGATACAGAAACTAACGAAGAAAAAATATTTCAATAAATGAATGCGGCTGCAGAATTTTATTCTGGATATTTGTCGTTGCTGCTTTGGGTTAACAATTCTTTTACGATGAAAATCGCTATGATTTCACAAACAGACTAATTTGCAAAATCTCACCTCGCAGATCAATTAAATTATTAGATTGGTCAGTGAGTTTGAAATTAATTCTCGTTAAAGAATTATTATGACGTCGCATAAAGACTGGATTAGTTGGACCCTCAATTATTAGAAATCCTGGAGGAGCTGTTGGTGCAAATGAGTATAAAATATATCCCTGCTGAGCTTGATTTGATTGTTCAAGATTTATTTGATAGCTTCCTTCGATAACATCACATACTAAATTCAATGCAATCACCGAGGATATATTGACGTTGTACGGAGCGATATGCCTACCACTGCCGATTGAGTCATTATTATATGTCAGGATAGTTGTAGGTGGTTGTGGTGTTGTTTTTTTCCATGCGTCGTGGATTTTTTTAAAACCTTCATCGATGGCATCATTGAGAGATTTTTGTAGCTCTGGAACATTATACTCAGGAAATCTATATGTTGGAATATCTTCTACACGTATATTGTATGTTTTTGCAAATTTTACTCTCTGATTATCTGTGGCATCTAATACTGCTTGAATAAGTCGTGTGTGAAATAATTCCATATCGTATATAATTTGATTTAATATTTCAATGTATTTCACCGCTGGGGATAAATCCTGAAAATAATGCCGTAATTTATCTAAATGATTCTTATGTTCTCGTTTAAAATCATTAAAAAATTTGAGACAGTATTTAAAGAAATTGTGATCCAACCACCATCCCGCTGTCCAAAGTTCCATTTTACATCATAATAAAAAACAGGCTCTGATATAATTTTATTATAAAGGGGATTGATTTTTTTAGGGTTAAATTCATGATATGATTTATTGTCAGTAATATAATAAGACTTTTCGGGTTCAGGCGGTATAACAATTTCTCGTCTAAGTAGTACTTCAGGCCATCCTAACACTGATCTGATTGAACTCTGATAGATATCTACCATATATCCCTCTGTGCTTATTTCAATCGCAGATGATAACGTCGGCTCGTGTACCGTTATAGCGATTTTCGATTCTTTTCCAGTAATAGATTTAATTCTTCGTTGTAATTCAGCATTGATTTGTTCAATTTGATATGACCCTGTTGGTAACGAGACAACGTTCCAGTCTGGAGTTCCGTCTTCACGATTTTTCCACGCAAACACTAAAGAATTATTCGGTTGTTGACCACCAAACGTTGTCGATCTGATATTAGGCCAACTATGATACACTCGTAGTTTTGCCAGCGCTATCTCTTTCACGGGAATCGGAGTCGGGAAATTTACGGTGAATTCGGGACGCGTTGAAGTTAGTGATATCATGCTTGTTTTCACTGGTATTGTATTTTCTACTATTTGTTGAAACAGTTCCTGCGGTGTTGTCATTATTATTATTATTATCGTGCTCTAATTTTAACATCGTTGACTCGTACAACGGAACCATCGCCGAAAACTCGCTATCTGATATTGTTGTATCATTCAACGACGATGATATCATTGATGATAATTGTGAGTATGCGGCAGATGCAATATCAAATTTAATTACATAATCGTGAAGTTTACTCTGGCTACATGATGATAATTTTTTTTGTGACCCCGGTTAATATACCAGCGATTGTAGCCACCGCAGAAATACAAATTGGAACAACGACTGGAGCAATCATTGTAACTGAAGATAGTATTATTTCTGCAGCAGTGATTACTCCAGATACCGAGTACACAGCAGTAACATCAACCACGTTTATTCTTCGTCGGTATTTTTTTTATTTTTATTTGATATTCCTCGGTGAACGCTTTGAGTTTAGATTGGAATTCTCTGACCTGATCATATCGATATTGTTGTGACGTTGTAATTTTATTTCCAAATCAGTTTACGATTTCAATTAAGTTGTTTACTCAAATCCTCTACGAATTCCACATACCATGTTACTGAAACCCTAATCAAATTCTCATCAGTGGATGCTATCTTGAATTGTTCGGTTGTATCCTTTTCGATGATCGTTGATATCGCATTGTTGACCCCAGATGAACTCGACGATGATATATTAAATTGAGTCGGTGTTACTAGTGTTAATCGATAAATGCCTTTGACGGTTGCAGTGATACTTAGTATATTGTCTGTAGGAGTCCACACAAATGATCCATGTTGAATCGTTGTTGGTTCTTTCATGAGGAATTTTTGTTTTTTCAATGATTGTTATCATCCTCGAAAAATCAGTTTTGATTGCTTCGTTGAAGGTTTTCATTTCATCGATGGATTTTTTAATATCAGGAATTTTTATATCAGTTTTATCCAGCATGGTTACAAAAAAATTCTCGATATTTTTACGAAATGATGTATACTTATCAACATGATCTGCATATTGGGGTTGAAATGCTGCAAATTTCAACATATAATTTTTTATCTCTGTGAGTTTTGGTGTGGTCACACGTGGAACGTCAAAGAAGTTATTTACAGAAGTTTCGATGTTGTTAATGATATCTTGTTGAAGTTGATTAAATTTAATTATATGATCATCATATTTATCGTTGAATGTTTTTAATGAATTCGTAACAGATATGTGATTGTTATCGAGTGATAAAATTTTATCTGTAATTGTTGAAATAATTACACCCGGTTTGAGTTGACCCTGATCGGAAAATAGCGCGATAGTATCCTCTGTTGCGTCTAGTTGTTTCACTAAAATATCATCAAGAGAAACATTACTAGTTTTTAATTTACCTTGATGATCTTGAAATATAACTATTTCACCTGGATCACACTTGCTAAGTTCAACGTTTCAGCTATTTCATCTTTGATTAGTTTTTTTACACCCTTGATTTTATCAAGGATTTCAACACCATCAGGTTCGGGGTTTCCCAATGATAAAGGTCGTCCCCAAATATCAATCATTGTTATTGTAGAAATCTTTTTTCTGTTTAAATTCAGCGACTGCTAGTATACTCATTCACAACTATATGAGGTGGTTTTGGGTGTAAATTGCTTTGCAATTTCATCTTTGATTCCTTTGAAATAGCATCAAGGACATTTAGTACTTCATTGCCACATATTGGTGGGTCAATCATCGTTTGTGTTGGTAACGTAGAATACCAAGTCTTCATTTCATGAAAAGTTTTTAAGTTGTTTATATAACGCATAAATTCCTTCGGAGGCGCTAATCCATATGAGTCAAAATAAATAATCCCACGTGGATCAATCGCGTATGCAACCCAGATGGTTCCATGTCCGGAGCTGTTATCTAGATTAATAATACTGGTTTCAACATCATTGGGTTTTGCCGGTAACTGATCTTTCATAAAAACACCTCTGAAGTTTTTAATCGCGAGTTTTTTTTTAGCTGCATCGAGTAAATCAAAATTAGACATGGGAACCATTGATTTGGAAATCGAAGATTTCTGAACTAGTAAACCGTTCCTGGGATTCTCATGCCGCTTCCTTTGTACCACGTGTGTGGAGTTCCTCGTAGTCTTAGACCCTTTCCCTTTTTTTATACCCCTTTCCCGTTGCTTTCTTTAGTGCCATTCCTGCCGCGGTACCAACGGCCCCTAACGCTGCCGCTTTAGCTACCGCTGGGGCGGCCGCAGCAATCAGCGCTGGAATCGCAGCTAACAGCGGGAATATACCACCTGTTTTTATAATGTTTTTAATCGCAGTTGCAGAAAGAGTAATCTGAACACCTTTTTTTTGCTACAAGTGCATCATTGAAATGTTTCACTTGACGAGTTGTCAGTGATAATTTATTTGCCCCGCCATTCATTTGATTAGGTTTCAGCGTTATTGTGGTTCCACATTGCTTAGCTGATTTGGATTGTAATTTTTTTAACTGACCATGTGTCAACGTGATATTGATATTACTATACGACATTATACAAACACAGATTGATCTAATTGCTATAAAGTTTCAATTACATATTTTCCACTGGTGCATCAATGATTCTCATTCGTCCACCAACACCTTCGAGTAGCATTGATTTATCACTGAGAATGACAGCAACTGCTCTATAATTAGCAATACCACCAGGACGGGTTACACGAGCTCGAAAGTGTATATCAACGAAGGATTGCCTTGTTAAATCGAGATGTTCCAGCGAAAAGTAATAAATCGGATACAGATTTTTAAAATCCAACTGAGATACTTGTAGACCAGTATCAACATTTTGATCGCGTCCCATATACGACAACAGGTTATGATAAACTCGTGCAACGTGATTGTTTTCATAATTAAGTTGTATATCCTCAGATGGGTCTTGCTGTCCGTTTATTCTCAGTGAGACTTCATTACATCCAATTTGATCAAATATCATATGGGAACGTTCTTGATTATTTAATCGCGCAGTATTCTGTAGCGCAACAAATATGTGACGTGGAGCTGAAATACCCTGTTTTGATGCTAGATGCCATGTAAGTGTACCATCAATATTAGAATCCATCGTATCTGTGGACACTGATAACCAACTCAACAATGACTTTCCTCCTTGATCCATAAAATCGTTCTTCTGTTGACAGCGAGGGAGTCAACACTGGCATCCATAGTGATAGTTTTGATAAAACGACTTTACCCGCAGCGCCGCCAGTGCGTCAGATTGCATTATTATCAGTGCCCTTTCTCACTAATGCTACCGTATGCTTTGCTCCATAGATAACTTTTCTGACGTTTCTGCAAAATCCAAATATGTGATGCAACGGAATCGCACATGAAAACCGTCGATGCTGTCCTTCCCACTTTGCTACTCGTGTTGCAAATCCTAGGTTGTAATTGGGATTAGCGCTTCCGAGAATATCAAAGGCAGCAACCGGTCTAGCTCTGTGTTCAGGGGTAGCGGGATAGCCTACAGCATCAGCAGCAGTATCCTGCGGTGTTCGTATTTTAATATACTGGATGTGATCGGCTTTATCAGTAATATCCTTAGCGAACATCATAGATGGATCCGCTGATCTTGTATAATCATCGGAATATCTTGCTAACCCGATTATCCCCGTAGAAATATCAACTTTACGCTCAATAGATTCGATTTCTCTTCCATCAATGAGATATCTTGCACTTTAAAATAACGCCATAATCCCGTTATTAACAAAACCAACTCGTACATTTGGGTCATTTGCGTATAGTGTATCATCTGCTTGTAGAAGTTCACCTTCGATTTCGATAAAGGCTTCACATGGCAAAAAGTATTTACTGGTATCATGAACTTGAAGTTCAATTCGTGATCTAAGATCAGGTTGCACTGCGTGATTAGAATAAAATTAGAATAAAATTGATAATCATGTACAGAATCATCTTTAAGTACTGGGGCATCCATATCAAATGCACTATCAGGTACCCGTTTGAACATTTTTTATTATATATCTGCCGGTCTAAATCGTCGTGGTGGTTTTTTAAGCCACTTCCCGCTATTATATTTGCCGTTATATTATCTTGATCGAAAACTCTTTGATTGGAAAATCCTTCGGATTTCAACAACGAAGTCGCCAATGATGGCTTTGCCATCAATGCTAGTTTTTAATCTACTGCGTTATTTATTATTTTACTAACACTTGCAGGCATCACTGCCGTAGATGGTAACGGTGATGACTGGTTTCTTTCGCCGTCGAACTAACGCTGTTAATTTATCTTTCGCGGCTGAAAACGCCTTCCCGGCAAGATCACCAACGGCGCTAATACCCTTATCTTTAATAACATCTATGGCTTTCATTGATAGTTGTTTTGCTATCGGAGCTATTTTTGGAGCCATTATTGCAAATAATCCCATTATAGTATCACCGAGACCATCTCCATAGTATGCTCGGTATTCTGGCAATCGTGAGTTTACCACATACACGCTTGTTGGTTTATCATGGTTGTAGTGTATGATCATTCCTATAAAAAATACTGGTGTTGAATTGTTGTTCGATTGGAAACTCTTCGAGTTTAATCACTATAATAACCACCATGGCTATCACCATGGTAATGTTCCGCTAATTCGTCAATGAAATCTCGATATGTTGCAATATCCATGATACCACCCTGAAATAACCTCCTGCAGATATCAGCTGCTTCATTAATCGTGCTATATCGCTGAGAACATTACCAGGACAACTGACGTTTCGACCACTCCCCAGAGAGTCTCTGGGAGTTGAACTGGAATCTCTTTTTGATTTAGAAAATCCCTTTCCGTCCCTTTCTAGTTGTTTTATATAGTAATTAAAATCTCTTTTGAATTTTCTGTATTCCTTCACCCTTTTATCTGAATTCCCAGTATTTATTGTATATAATATATCACCCCATTTGTCGGGTGACATTGTATAATCCTTATAGTCGTCCGCAAAAACTTCTCTTGTGAATTATAGCTGTTAGCATCAAATTCACCTAAATCGTCCTCATTCATATTGAGAATTTGTTTTTTAGCGCTATTTCCGCTAAATGTTTTGATTCACTAACCTCAATACCACCTTGTCGTTTTATTTCTATCTGAGTTGATATATCACCGTGAAGTTTTTGTACAGCTTGTTTTGTTTGTTCAGTTTCCATTGCTATTTTTTCAAGTTCACCAAGAACTACTCGCTTCCCCTCCTCAAGAATATCTCCGTATATAGCACGTTCTGTAGCAGTTTTCACATCTTTGGTAACACTCGTTATTGGGGCGAATAGATGTTCACTTCCAATAGAAAAGTCAGTTTGCATTACCTGTCTACGTTGAAGTTTATTACGTACGTTATCTCGGACGGGTATAAACTTTTTAATAGCATCTAATCTCTCTCGTGCTAATTTAGTCTTTAATTATTGTAAGACCCCACTGAATTTTCAAATATGAAATCGTGAAAATCCTTGTTGCATTGCATGACTTTACAACGAAAAAAAAAAGAATCCCCCTATAAGAATTTCATTTATGCATATGTATGTATGTATGTATGTATGTATGTATGTATGTATGTATGTATGTATGTATGTATGTATGTATGTATGTGTGTATGTGTGTGTGTGTGTGTGTGTGTGTGTGTGTGTGTGTGTGTGTGTGTGTGTGCCCCTTGAAGGTATTAACGACGTGAATGTATGCTAGGTGAATCCGTTATATGGTCATGTGGGGGGTCATTTATCAATTTTTTAATGTTACGAACTTTAGAGGCTATCTCGAATCTAATCTGGTACTGTTACCCTAATTTCTGCCTAATTGATTCAACGATACTAAATAAATGTATGAATACATTAACGTCGTTACGATACAACGAGACATTAACAAATAATTAATAAATTAATAAAACGTAACGACCTCGTTTTGATTGATCATCGATATGCTCATATTCTGATATAATGTGTTTACAGTCTAGATTTTCAGATAATACTATTTCGCTATTTTTCAAATTTGAAATTTCAACAATTATATTATTTGCATCTTGGATATCCATTATTATCTAATTTAAAAAAAAATTCAGAAATAAATAACAACCTATGATGAGCGTTTATCATTCATTTTGCCCCCTTATTATTATTAGGCCGCTGTGTCTTTCATACATGTTTCATAGGGTTCTTTCGTTTGAGTATTTTTCTCAATTTTTGTTTTCTTCTGAGATTTCTTCAATCTCGATTTCTGCCACAATGTTGTTTTTTAAGATATATATACTGTAATTACTCACACTGCACATACGCGTAGGTGCTACAGTCAATTCTGTACAAAGTAATACTATTTTACCCAATTCATTGAAACAGAATTTAAAAAATATAACTATTTGTAAATAACTTCATGTTTCACTCTACGAGAATGATATACGTAGGTAATTATTCACCACACACACACGCGTGGGTATTTTAATACAGTCAATGCTGTACTATTTTACCCAGAAACAGAATTACAAATATAACTATTTGTGTAAATAACTTTATGTTTGATTTGGTTTTACAAATAGATATGGGACGGTTTATAGTAATATATCTAGTGTTGGAAAACCTGCCGCTATTAACAGCAGTTATCTCCGTTGAACGTAGCCTATTTTGTCGCTGTATTTAAGTAATGAACCAGCTACGTCCTAATTAATGTCAGTGAAGCAACATAATCTGATGACAGTTTCAAATTAGTAGAAGAAATGTATTGTTTCTCGCTTGCAAGCAGAACCGAGGCAGAAATAACATTCCTCGAAAACTAGTGAGTGTCAAAGCTTGGCGTATATAAATAGACACAATCGTGGGAAAATATGTGAGTCATGTGTTCTACAAATAGAGCCCACGTTATCACGTGATTGTAATGGTTTAAGATTTCTTTGATCATGGTCGTTAACTACATAAATTAAATCCATAGCAGCAGAGGGGGCGAATTACAACGAGGCCTGACGTCATTTTATTTACCCAATGGAGGTTTCTATTAAGCATGTCGAAGATCATCGTTAAATACATAAATTAAATCAATGGGGTGGGTGGCGTCGATTTTTTTAAATTTTATTTTGCTGAATGGGCGCTCCTATAACGCATTTTCGAGGAAGCATCAGATTAAATCGTCGACGCTTCTAAAAAAGTTGTAGGGGTTGTTCCCTCTGCTGCTAGAATTGTCATTCAAGTTGGGCCGAATGGTCGTTCGAGTTGGGCCGAATTGTCTATCTCACAGCGCCGTCGCCAAAGACGCAAGAACCACATATACTGATGGCGGGCGTGCCGTCTAAACATGAATGATCGTTTGCAAGTGTGTTGATTCCCACATTTAACTAATAGATTTTCATTCAACTAACATCTGTAAGATTGAGGTAATGTCACATTTGCCTAATATACGCCTTTAGTAGACGGTATTCGCATCCTAGTTCCATCCACAAGCATACCGTTTAACGGGTAATTTGTTTCGTCATCATTTGTGTTATACGTATTTGAAGTACACTTTGAGCCCAACGATGCGGATGCAACATAATCATCGCGATTGTCCTCATCACTGACAGCACATGATGGAGCCTGGATGCGATAGGATATGTATTATGACAGCCTGGATGCGATAGGATATGTATTATGACAGCCTGGATGCGATAGGATATGTATTATGACAGCCTGGATGCGATAGGATATGTATTATGACAGCCTGGATGCGATAGGATATGTATTATGACAGCCTGGATGCGATAGGATATGTATTATATATCTTGACAGTATGTATGAAATGTAGTTGATTCCGAGCCACATGCATTACACTTTGTTCAGATGACTTGGTTTCACAAAACATTATATTTTACACCTTTTGTTATATATTACATTTGATACTGTATTAGTATCCTCATGTAATACAGTGGTCACATGATTTTCGTAGACAAAGGTAGAAACTATTTGCTTGAAAGATACAAATTTATTTAAGCGATTAGAATATACATGTAAAGTGTTTGAAATGAGGGTTATACATGTAATTGCATCTAGTGGTATGTAAATTCATAACACAGCTAAAACTAATCACTATACCCCGCCCAATAAAATCCACATATATACAGAGATCGCTAGATGTGTCGGGTCCTCTCTGTGTGGTGCCGGTCGGAGCTCACAATTTCAAGCACTTGATCATACTTAGTTATGTGAAGTAAGAGTAAAAAATGTAGTGTTCATGGAGAAGCTGTACCATTATTGCAGTAACTTTGATAGGCATGTGACCTGTCCTTTTGACCTGAATTATGTTTCATTTCTATATAGTACCTATACTAAAAGTGGCATACAGCATCAATTATGGAGTATGTTATCATTTCTGCCCTGATGCTGAACTCTAACAACAGTCACCTTGCAGGGTCATTCTCGGTTCAATTGTCTGTCTCATCAAGTCTTTCTGTCCCTCGGGCTTTAAAACTAACACCTAACCATAAATATTGGAGTGTGGATGTTCTTGTTAACAGTTACAGAACGTACGTGATAATATTTAATGAATCGCGCCAAATTAAACAATTGATCCTAATAATTATGTTGCTGTCATTTATTAGGACAAACTTTGTTTTAGATACAAGGCGAGGCACATTAAATATTTGTCAGCTTTGTATGAATGTGAGCATAACCAAAAACATGATTTATAATAGACGTATTTGTTTGCTCTGGTACCTTTTTACTTATTAATCGCAAGCTAAATAGTCCACATAATCTTTCTTTAATCATAACCTCACGAACTCATACGTCACTTGCTTCAACAAATATCTTAAATGATTGAAATCTGGAGTAGAAAGAACTGGATCCCTATTTAGTATGGCGTTTATTGTCATGACATTGGTGAGACAAATAAATGTTTTCTTACTCAACTAATTTTTTGTACCTTCTGCACTTATCGATACCCTGTAACAAACTGTCCGATATTTTAAACTTGTCCCTCAATACATTCTTCAGGCACATCAAGACTCACTTGTATCTCAAATTAACACTCTGATTTGCATCACTGAGTCCCTCAAAGATTTTGCGAATTATTTTCGCTGATATTTTAAGTTAGTTTTAAATGATGACGTCATATTTTGTATTGTCCAATTTATTCATAATGCGCAATGGAATAACTGCTTTAGGTGAACTCCAGATACTTGATTGGAAAGTACCAGTAAATATTGACTTTTTTCATTCAAATTCCTTGTGTTATCTTTTTCTGCTTGAGATAATTTATCTTATTAGGATTCTGTTTCATAGGTGTTCCATCTATAATATTAACGTTCTGATAGCTCTTATTTATTTGCTGAGTAACACCATAAAACAAGTGACAATTTTTAATATCAGTTGTTTCTGTTTAGATGTGAAGATTCCAACTGTTATAACCAAGTCACCATAGTTATATTACATTCTATCGTTGACGCCGTCGCTAAGTTTGACAGGTACAC
Organism: Unio pictorum; assembly: GCA_030141615.1. NCBI lineage: Eukaryota > Metazoa > Mollusca > Bivalvia > Unionida > Unionidae > Unio > Unio pictorum. Next base: position 363,506 of record JARLTB010000146.1, on the reverse strand, counting down.
AAACATTATCTGAATAAATAACATGTCTATCTCTACCGAGGTAATATTGACGAGATAAACGATTCCTGATATACTTTTTGACAAGTTGAATATGAAATCAGAAACAAGTTTAATCTTGGAATTAGAAAGCAACTTCTATGTTAATTACTTTAATGGTCCTTAGAGGTAAATTCAATACCAATTTCAAAAGCTTGCCTTCCATATTTATAAGCAGAACATTGCAAGTGTTGCGGTATTTCTAAATCATGCACCACTTGCTTGAACTTTGAACTTCGATAAGACTGGAGGGTTCAGATATGGTCACTAAATGTAAAAGAATTTTATCAAACCTTTTCCAGTATTGGTTGCATGACTTGGTGTTAGGTAAGGGACAGATGGAGTCTACTACTGTTATGCTACAAATCTTCATCAAATTCAATAATAGGTAGGTCGTGTGACTTGTGTGATTGGTCAATACAAAGACACATCCAATCTAATCGAAAACTAATTCATTTGTCATCATTAAGAATAATTTCCTAATCTACATCGTTCTCAAGTAGTCCGTTGGCCATAGCTCTGGTAAGTCTCTCCTCTAATCCTTAAGTAAGATTGATTTAGAGTATATCATATGTTTTACACTTGCTCTAATCCTATGTCATGATAGTAGCATCCCCGACTAAAAGATACACACGTCATTTTGCAAGCATCTAGGTTGCAAAGTTTCGGTTGAATAATGAATTTTAGGGATACAACACTTTTTCATTGATAATTTGCACTTCATTGCCGGGGTACGTTTGTTAAACAATAAACACAAACACCTGACTATTTGTTAGTCGTTGGAAGTAACGAATCGTTGTTAGATTTGCTTGGATGTTAGGCTATGTATTAATCTTTGCAGCGAACAGAGTTGGAACGATAAGGATTGATATGATGAGATAACATATGACGTCAAGTCGATATAGTGGAATTTTGTTGAACGTTAGTGAAGTCTGTAGAATATTATAATTAGGTCGATGAAGAATACAGTCTAAAATGTGACCACGTTTATGCGTGGGATGGTTAACGTTCTCTGCAGTTGAACATTTGAATATAATTTTTCATGTATATGTCAGGGACACTTAAAGTGAAATATTTCATATCCAAGAATAATCAGATCAACACCAAACGAGTTTCCTTACTTCAAGAGGTTAGAAAACTGGTCCAAAAAGAGATTCAGTCTGCTCGTTCTTCAACTAGAGGCAGAAACACGAGACTGACATTTATTCCATTTTGAGTGATATTTTAACCAGCTCAAACGATATGCGTTTGAATCTGAATGTTATAGCGTATTTAAGGCTGTGAAGTATGGTTTTCATTGTGATGAAAGAAATTGAACCTCCGCACAAGTGGTTTGGGAACGATTAATCTAGTAACCAAATTGTGTTCAATCCACAAACTTTCGTTCATCGTCTGATTTTTTTCATTTCATGTTTATGTTATGACACCACTATCCTGGCCGTTGATAAAGTTAACTGAATTTGAAAAAATTCCAACATCAAAATTCTGCAAGGTTGTCCAGACTTACAATATCAAACCATCTGGCAAAGAATGAACAGATAATACTATCTTTAGGTTTTTGACCAGAACTATTTCCTCTTATAAGAGACTCGATCAAGAATAGAGGTCGGCTTCTGTGACAAAATGACATCATCAAATTATTCAAAGGCAGTTGTGGTAGAATAATACAGTTGGAATCTAGAAGCAAAAAGTAATGGAAAAAAGATTTTGTTTCTACGAATACTAAATAACTAAACATAATTTAAAGTAACGAAACAAATTGCTTGGTCTATGTTTTTTCATTAGTTGTGTACGGGTAGAAATGTAATACAAACTGAACTGCATGAAACTTTTATATTAAGACTGTTTTTGTAAAAAAGTTTGAATTCATTCCCGAGGGAGTTCTACCCTAAGATCGCCAATTTACCTTCGGATTCCACACAAATGAACGTTATCCTTGAGAAACTGAACAATTTGTAAGAACTAAACTTATGATATTTTATTTTCCAGTCTTCATTTACACTCAGTGTTAACTGTATGTGCCAAGACCAGATTTACTAGTGCAAATGAATTACTTCCAAAGATCAATTCTTGCAGACAAAACTAATCCAGGTATAATTATGGTAGTATTTCAAAATGAAAATGAAACGTAGATAAGTCATAGCTATCGGAAACTGAGTGATGATATATGCCACTTGAGAGCGGCTGAGTGTATATAATGAACAGACCAGGTCCAAGAACAGACCCTTGTGGAACACCAGGACATGGATCAACTGGGCTATAGTGTAGTCCATTTGCAGATACATTGGTGTCCTGCTGACTAAGTAGCACTTGAACCACAGTAATGCTGTATTGTGAAACCTCAGTGTATGCTGGATGTAATGTAGAAGTAATATATGATAGTCGATTGTATCACGTGCTGCAGACAAATTAAGAAGGGCGAGGACTGTAATATTTCCGCCTTCAAAAGCAGAGAGAATGTCATTAACTATTAGTTGAAGAGTAGTGTCATTATTGCGGCAATATAGCATATTGCTAAACTGACTGTTTGAATTAAAATGATAAGTTCGAACAACTTGATCTAAGATTTTTTGGATTTGAACGGGGGATTATAAAATGGGAGGTAGTTCTTTCAATCGTTATGGTTAAGTGTTGGTTTCTTCAGCAGTGGGTTTAAAATGGCAATTTTGAAAAATGATTGGAATGCCCCCAAAGAGAGACGGAGATATTAATAACATCACTTAGTGAAGGCAATATTGGTTCGAAGCACTGAAGCAGTAGTGATGATGTAATTGGATCAATTTCACGTGACTTTGGTACACTCTTCATCAGGATTGTTCATATTAAATCCATAGAGATAGGTTCAAATGCTCATAATGGTTATCTCTGATATTCTGTGTCGTAACTGTATGGTTACGACGCGTAAATTTAATTTGTCTTGTCAAGCTTATCTCCAATGGTTTGTACTTTATCACGGAAGAAATTTGCAAATTCGTCTAGAAGGTCTAATGGAGGGAAGGTAGTTGGAAGTGGTGTACTTTTGTTCCGTGACATTAGTTTGTTAGTTATCGCGAACAGGTCTTTGCCGATGGAACCATCCGTGATCTTTGTACTGTAGTTGGATAACGTGACTAAATGGACTATATATTTGTTTATGAATAGCGAGTCTGGTTGAGAGAAAAAGCCTCTGCTTCTCGGCAGTCTCTTTTAACAGTGCAAAGCTGGTCCCAAACACTGCTATACCACGGAGAATACTTTTGAAATGAAATGATACTCTGCACATGTTGGCTGGGAAATGTGTTTCAAGCAATTATCGCAGGCTGTTATCCAGTTGTTCAGCTGTAGGAGGTAAGAATGTTTGCTTGAGGGTGGATGGTTAGGGCCTGATACGTCGAGAAGGCATATATTGTAGAGGTGATCTGATGCAAGTTCGTGGGAAACAAGGGTGGATCCCAGAATATTATCATCAGGTCTATGAAGAATGAAGTCTAAAATGTGACCATGTTTATGGGTGGGTTGGATAAATGACTGTTTAAAGATGAAAACATGAATGGAATCTAGGAGTTTGTATGTGTATGGGTTTCCAGGAGAGTCAAAGTGAAAGTTGAAATCTCGAAGAATAACGAGGTTGTCACCTATCGAATTTCTATACCAGGAGGTTCACAAACTGCTTAAAAAACAAAGATTCACTTTTTTCTACCAGGAAGAGGGCGGTAGAGGCAGGAACGTTAACTGACGTTTGTTCCAGTGTGTGTGTTGATTGGACTAGTTCAAATGATGTGCGGCAGAAATTGAATGTTGTGTTTACTTATACGACAAAGAGGTATTTTAATATGTACGAAACAAACTGTTCTAAGCTTATCATTAGTTATCTACCTGTAGGAATGTCATACAAACTGAAAATGCAGGTTACATTTATATTAATAAAACTTTGTAATAAATGTGAATTTATTCTCAGGGGAGTTCTACCCTTATACCCCCAATTTAACTTAGAATTCCACACAAATTAACAAAACGTTTCCTTGAAAAGAGAGACTTTACAATGTGTAGGAACTAAAATTGTGATATTTTATTCGTTTTATTTTCCTATTCCTATTTTAACCTCCTCATTATTAAATTAAGTAACATGTGTGTCTTGCCACATCAAGATGGGCCAATGATAATCATCCAGATATAATTAATAGAGCTGCATGATGCTAGGCCGGTTCTCGTTTTCTTGTCGCCGAAAAATGAATTACATCCATGATATATAATAAATAATATGGACTTTTATTGTGTTAAATGCAAGGTGCGTGCTTCTACAGGTGAATTAATGACCATCATAATGATAAGCAATAGATCAACACTTACTGGTAGATATGAACAATGTGGTACAAAAAAAATTAAATTTATTCCCCTGACACAGTCAGGTGACAAAGCATATTTTAAAAACAAACAAGGTAATATTAACACAATTAGCCAAGAACTCCGTAGGCTAAATATCCAAGAGAAAAACACCGTCCAGGATATAATTACTTCTGTCCTGGGACTAGACGATATCCGACTTGACACTCAAGAGCAACCAAAAACAGGTGAATATCCAATAAATTAAATTGATCGAGCTTGTCACGCTCATGATGTGTCTTATAAAAGTAACAATGTGCAGCATATACATGTCGCAGATGTGAAGTTGATTCACGCATTCAATTCCATAAAAATTCTTTCAAGGAATCATTGGTTAACTGGTTAGTACGATCTGCGATGAAAGGTAAACTAGTATTTAATGGGATGGCAATTAATTAATTAATTAGTTAATTAATATTAATTAATATGGAATCCATTTATTATAGTCCAAAAAGATTTTGAAGAGGCAGAGCAGCGTTTAGTAAACTTGCTGAATCAGTACATGTTACCCGTGCTGCTGGTTACAATTGGATATACGACATGCAACATGGCAAATTATCTACTTCCGCCTAAATTAATCGATTATGCGCATTTTGATGTCAGTGTTCCTAATGAAGTTGATCAGGCTGATATTTTACTTTCATCACATGATACTATTAAACTAATAAGACGTAAACAACGCACAAATATGCGTTAACTGTAGTTACAAGAAGATACCCTGCAGGTATCAGAAGACGTTGCCTATGCGTTTGAACGAATTTATCAAGTCGGTGGTCTACAATGGCACAGCTGCTACAGGTTGATCTTGGCAAAGAAATTTAGGGTGTAGTATCATCGCTGATGAAGCAACATAACGTTGAAATACGACGATTACATACTGCAATACACCGTGATCAGGCAATTATCCAGAACTCTTGATGAGTGGTTATTTGGATATCAGTATGCAAAAAAATAATTCAGGATACGAGATCTCGAGAATGGGTTGCAAGATTACCATGTATGATAAGTGCATTAAATAATGAAATTACTCGAACAACCAACCTATTAACACGATCACAAAACATACCTGTACAACGACATGACTTTTAGAAACAACCAGTATTAGGTTATTTGACTGTCATATACTTTTATGAACCGGGTTATTATATAACGTTTATTCTTTTATTCGCCAATATCCTTACGGTGCATCAGCGTTTTTAAAACGAGTCACTTCTTCTGTATATTTCTGTTTGATACAAAATGAATCCGTTGCAACTCTGATTGCGATATCTCGGATTCTATTTATCATAGATAGTAAATTTATAAAAACATAAGCGAGTATGGATGATCTTAAATGTGTATATTGCGGAGAAGCGTCATCGATATAGTCAACAATTGTACCCATCCGTTTGACAAGTTAGTATTTTACCGACTTACAAATATATTTTTTGCTGTTGCATCTGCTATAATGAAGTCGTATTCAGCATCATCTAAAATAAATCGTGCATAATGTCGTTTATGATCATATGCACAATCTGCGTAAATTTACAGATTATTCTTCTACCGAGATCCTTTGCGGTTTTATCATCATCGTGTGGTAACCAAACTTCGGTCTGCTACCGATTTGATATAATTGCTTCACTTACAATCAGCGATATCAATATTTTACAATCAATCATGTATCGTAATAAAACTATTGGAGCCCAACATTTCTCAGAGAAATGTCTACCAAATCAAACATAACAGATCTGAATGAAGACCCCTATCGAATTCAAACGATACGATACCCTCGAATCAGGCAGTGGTCCATTAATCTCCACTCTGGTTATTTGGTGCTTGGGATGTCCAAATCTTTAATAGTATCCATAACATTCTCCCATCCTTGAAAAACGTCATGGATAACACGCGACTATATCCACAGAAATAACATCAATGTTTTCGTAGTCATACATGGTATTTCACAATCCCACGTGTCTGTATTCGATAGAACTGATTTGTACATCTTCGAAAAATTCAAATCGTGCTGGTTTCCATGTATTTTTCTCTCTGGCAGCGTTAGCTGCAAATGAGGGAACGGCGAAACAATTGCTTAGCAACTCGTTAATATCATCAGTTGAAATTCTAGACTGTACATTTCACCGTTAGTTCGTAGAAATTAATCATATGTTTCATCTTCAAGAAATTTAAATCGTGTTGGTCTCCACGAATATTTTTCTCTGGCAGCGTGGGTCGTACAAATTGATCATATTTGTCATCATATTGTATTTATTTCGTGAATAAAATCAAACATTTTCTCCAGAGTTCTGGCGGGTCGATCTCGTGTTACTCTGTTAGACCAAGCATGCGGATTATGATCGATAATTTCAACTGGAGTTCCCTTCGACTTATTCTTTAATTCAATTAAAATATCACCGTTTTGACTATTATTTGAAATTTCAATTGTCTACCTAACTAACTATGCAACATTATTCATTGTACCTCCGGTAATTTTGACCAATTCTGCCCACTCGCCTTTCTTTTAAGATCACTTAAACCATTTCAACGCATCATGTTTGTAAAAGTTTATATTATTCGCTCAGCGACACAGTTGTCAACGATGAAACTTTCTTGGAGCAAGATCATTAATGTTAGGTTTGTTATCTAAAAGTCGGGAGTTACTCTGTCAAGGTCAAACCTTGATTCAACTTTCCAGTCTTGATTTTTGATAACTCATCCATATAAGAAGAAAAAATATTATATATACCAAGACTCAAATACAGTGCTTGCGGTTGGTGATAGGGTCTTCAATACCTTGTCATAAATCCTGTGTAAACGAATTCTTAGGACAGCATTTGGTATGAAACCGTGTTTACCATGTAGTATGGGAGAGGAAAAACACAATTGTGCAATGTGGTGGTAAAAGATTCAGAGAGCTGGAGCGATATTATGATTTAAAAATAATGACTGTGAAAACGTTCTAAAATAAACTGAAAATTACTTGTGTAGATTCTGAAGCAATAGTTTAGACAAAAATATTATTATAAATGAGTGAAGAATTTGTGAGACATCCCATCATCACAAATTATGAAGCATTTCGGGAAGGTGTAATTAGAAACGTTTTGTTCAAAAAGCCAGTTGGTTTTGCTTGAAATACTGGATATCTGATGTTTACTGTTGGAAAGAAACATTATCGTTGTCATCGTGTCATATTCGAGACTTTTCATGAGATAATCTAAAGACGGTCTTGCGATCGATCACATTGACGCAGATCCTAAAATAACTCCTCGAATAACCTTCAAGCTATCACACAAAGTGAGAATATTGCACGGGGTGGGAGCGGCAGGTGTAAAAGAATGGGAAGGATACCTATCAAATCTATTATTATAGAGACTGGTGAAGAAAAAAAAAACATTAAATCAATCAAATGAAGTCAGCAATTATTTTGATATCTGCATAAATTCGGTTCAACGTGTAGGAGAAGAAGAATGTATATAAATCCGCTTTTTCGGAAAGGTTTTTAGAATTTTTTTCGGTTTAAATATATAACTATATTTGAATGTAGAGAGCCCCGTCTATCTGTGCCGTATGTATGTCTGTATATATGTACATTACTGTAAATATATCCATCTTATATAGTAATTCGTCGTTAATGATTATATTGGTATGTCAGTTATAGTCTGTGTTGGAAATGTTTAATACCAGATCGGAACCTTGTGAGGACTAACATACTCGTTAAATTCTTTTGGCGGGGCTAACCCATACGAATTGAAATACAAAATTACACGAGGATCAATCTTGTATGCGGTCCGATGAGTTCCAGCTCCGGTAAAATTATCGAGATTAAAGACACCGGTGTCAGCGCTGTTTGGTCTGGAAGTAACTGGTCTCGCATAAAAATACTTCTAACGGTTTTTATTTTTAATTTTTTAGCAGCATCAATTAAATCAAAATTTGACATTGATGTTATTAAATCGTCCCTGGTAGTTACGAGTCTAGACTCCCTGGTAATATAAGACCTTTTCCGTACGTGAATAGAGGATACCACTGCATAATGAACCATATAATATATTTATCTGAAGCAATATTCCAACAGGGAATCGGTTCAATATAAAATCAATTTAATACGCATGACTCCCATTTATTGATTAATATAAAAATTATATTTATTGTTGTTCATCACAAACATTGATATTAATGCAGACCAACACCTTGACTATTCGATACACGCAGATAGATTTGGACTAGACATGTTTACAAGTCTGCAAATGACAGGAGCTGTTAACATTTTTACGTTTGTGATTGTCTCCATGGCTGGGACACTGGCTTGCGGTGAGTATATATACATTATAAATATAATACTTTATATATATATATATATATATATATATATATATATATATATATATATATATATATATATATATATATATATATACAGAGAGAGAGAGAGAGAGAGACAGAGAGAGAGAGAGAGAGAGAGAGAGAGAGAGAGAGAGAGAGAGAGAGATGTATTCAAATTGTTTTGGTATTTATTTGATTTATATTCCAGACGTTCTCAGTTTGTATTGAAGATGCCCCATAACATATCTTAGCCAGAAATAACCGTTTTTCATAAAAGCCACCATCATATAATCATATAGGTCGGATCTTGCAAATTAATTTAGTTTCTAAGAATGGTTCCTCTAGTTGAAGCATGACATAACTCACACAGTTGCTACTGTTATGTATCTAAGAATATTTTTAAGCACTAAACGTCCTTCGTAGACCTTTTCTCTGTACATTTTCACACTGCAATAGTCTGCGATCACCGACGTCCTATTGGAATTGAGCAAGGCGTGCCAACCTTCACAAGCACTATCCACACAAGTAATTTTGTAACACAGAGATAATAATTGAAATGTTTATTTAGGGATTCTGTCAAACCGAACAAAATGTAATTAAAAATAATACTTCTCTCTCAATCGGGAGATATTTATTTAACTCACTGACTCACTCAATCAATGAATCAATTAATTAATTAATCAATCAATTATTCATTCTTTATTTCATCCATAGAGTGTTTAGTATAAAATATAGAAGTAATAGATCAGAAAGAATCTATTTATGTTGAAAATTGGAGAGAGAGAGAGAGAGAGAGAGAGAGAGAGAGAGAGAGAGAGTATGCTTTAAAAAGAGAGATAACTGTGCTATTGAAGGTGAACCCACTTGTTATGATTAAATACATCTTTTGTCTCAAATAGTGAAGTAGTGTGTTATTGCCAAATATTGAATTGGAGTGTGCTATTACCCAATATTGAATTAGAGTGTGTTATTGCCAAATATTATTATTAGTGACGTCTTCATAACGCCACCTTAAAAATGTATTATCTATGGATGATATGAACAACATCTGGAACGATGTGACTGATAGACATGTACAAATTTCAATTTGAATAAAGAACAATTGTTGATCAAGAACGTTCATCTGTACACAAAACAATATGTACAGTTTCATCGGGTGATACCAATGGTCAAATAAACCATCGAATGCTAGTACAGTTTGTAGTTGTATCTTACACATTATTTTACACACGGAGGTTAAGGTGCATTTGAACAAACACAATACTAAAATGTACTACTCTTTGGAATCTAGCAACAATAATGGAATTCCTACACGTTTCGTCACACACACACACACACACACACACACACACACACACACACATCACTTACGGTTTGATTCCCATATATGTGTGTGTGTGCTCGCTTCAGTTCACGTCATTATTTCTCATACAGTGAGCAGAGAGTTGAAAAACTTTCATTACTATTTTAGTCATCTTTAACGCACAAGATCCTGACGACTTTGTCATTAAATCGTTTTTTCTCTACAGTTACTGTTTAAATATTTACATATTAACGAAAAAATAAGTTATGTAAACAAAGCAGATCCTGCTTACGTATGAACATCTTTTCTCAGTCCATATTTCAATTAGGATTAGAAGCAGTTGAATCCATATATTACTGTTTTTAAAAAAATATAATAATGAACAAATAATGACAATTATGTTAAAAGTCTGTTAAACAAAACATTATATCCATGTCCAAATGGGGATAAATAAATAGAAACAAATCGAACGAAAATCCGTCAATGATTCCATCAAATGACGAGACAGGAAGCCGTTGCCTGGCTACATGACACGAACAGAACTTGAGACATGAAAACATTATAACAGAAATTGAATTGGCGTATGTAGTCACATGACCCACAGTGAATATCACCGTTGCATTAAACGCACATTAATAGATTGGTGCATACGTGTCTTTAAAATACTATTACCTTACAATCCCTAAGTCAAGATTTGGAGCAGTGCCTAATTGTCCTGGCTAACGAATATAATTAGCTATTAAAGAAAATATTTTTTCTCCATTAGCTTTTAAAATGTAATGTATTGTTTATTGTACAAATCCTGATTGATTGTGCCTCTGACAATAAGATCAAAAACGTTTGTCAATTGTTATGGTACGCCAATTATAGGCTGGTGATCTTTGCTCAGAAACAATGATAAAGAGAAGTATGGTTGCTTTGACGAAAGCTAAATAATGAGTGTAAGTTTACAAATGTAATTTGATCACTAGAGATAATCCTAATGTTTAATTAATGTGTTATTGACTTTACGTATTCGACAAAAAGGATATTTTGAATGCCTAATCCAGAAAATGTCAACCCTATATATTATCATTAATTCAAAACAAGTAGAAACATCCTACAGATGGAGCAAGCAGGATACATTCTTACTGAGGCTATTGTGTTATTACCTGAAAGCTGTTCTCGGGTTTTCCAGTTTACAGTTCTCTGCTGTTTGCAGTGTGTGGTGTTCTGTCACACAGATTTATGGTGGTGCTGCATTAAATATTCATATTGTAACCCGGATGACTCGTATTTCCCTTGAACCACTCAAGCATAGAAACATTCACTCATTTAAATTATTTAGTTTATAATAGTTTAATATGTATTCGTTGTTAATTAGTAATTGCTGTGAATGATGCCATTTTATGACATACCACATACTGTATAGTTTGCAATACAAAATCCTTTCGTTATTCATATGTGTCATATCAATAGGCTAATAACATGACTACTTTCTATCTCAACGCGATTCAAACTAGGCCACGTAAAAAAAGACATGAAATCGTTGCAAAATTCATGATTTTATCCCATCTAATATTATGCTGATTCGACTAACGAATACTGTTTTTTTATGGTTTAACGTCACAATATAGGCTATATATGGCGGTCCGTATTAATGGTGGACGAAGAACCCGGAATAACTCCAGAAAGAACCACCGGTCCACGAGAAGCCACTGGCAAGCTTTCTCACATAATTACATTAGCCAAATCTTAGACTCGAACCAACGAAGACAGAGGTGAGAAGTCAGTGATGCGTAACGGACAACGCTTTAGACCACTCGGCCACTCGGTGCCTCTACTAACGATACGGTAAATATATGTATGTATCATACGGGGTTGAACTAGGCTATTTAATAAAACGTGTCCTGATGGTATTGCTAGTGTAATTGTAAACGCTTGTTTCCAAAATCGAAAACGTTGCTTTTAGTCTTAGCATATAGACTACGCTTTTAAGAAATCTAGTTTTCAAATAGAACATTTAATGTTCTAATTATCACAAAATCATGAAAATGAAATCTGATTTTTATTATCTATAAAGAGTTGATTTGCACAAAAAAACCCCAACATAAAATCGAAGGAATAATGAAATTGTCAGCTGTAATAACATTAATAAAATAAGAAGCTTAGCAAAATAATATTTTGCCAATATTTTTTATTTAGAAATTTAGGAAAGAGTTCTAATAATTATTTTGCAACTTAGTCGTTCACAACAGATGTCATCGCCATATACAGGACTATGAAGAATCGGATTAAATAGATCTAGATAGGTTTAAAAAGAGATATTTTAACAGCACAAAAGAGTGCTCTTTTGTCTATACAATATGTAATGTGAGATGACTCGGGAATGAATGGATGAATGTAATACTTTTACATTTGTTTTAAACGGTACATGATTAATACATAATATCGACCTAAAATGTGAATTATGAATGAAGTATCTGGATTACATATTATCGATCAATGTTGACATGTTAAAAGGCCCTAATAGTCAAAACAATATATTATTATTTTTTTAAAATCATGCACTAACATTGCTTATTGTAATTTACCTGGTAATAACTTGTGCAGTGACTTAAGAGCCTGCTTATACTTTTTTTTATATCGCTTTACAAAGACGACCTTATTACATTGCAGTTAACTAAAGCCTCAAAGATAACGGATCTTTAAATCCAATGTGGAAGCCTACCGTGGTGCAAACCGATGCATTTAAACTGCAACAATAGTTTGGATTTGTTTAATTCCTATATTTCGCCTATGCAAAATATTGTGAGTTCTGCATTATTTACAGTGGAAGTGTATTTAATTCGCCATGGAAGACATTCGGCTTTATTTCTTCGGTTAATAATTTTTGATGAAGATGACAAAGATGCATTTTAAACATATCATTGTGTGTGGGGTAGGGTTAGGAAAAGAGAGGTGGCATTGTTTATGGATTTAAATAATATACGTATTCATAAAAACAACATAAGAAAATCAATGGATGCCAACAATGAAAAGAGAGTACTACTTTTATTACAAAAGGAAGCGAAGCAGATGTTTTGATATTCATTCAAAATTCAGGTCATTGCATATTTGATGCAAATGATTAAGCTAAATTTACGCTTCTGAGTATGTATACCTTTAGACCTATGTATGTGTGTGAATGAGATTAACAGTCATACTTTTCGACGGAAAGTAGGACGTAAGAGAGAGAGAGAGAGAGAGAGAGAGAGAGAGAGAGAGAGAGAGAGAGAGAGAGTTATATTTTGAGACTCTGAGGCTGAAACCTCGAAACTATCTTTGCTTAACCTTCTGTTATATAAGAAATATTTTCTAGACCTCCAGAATCTAAGCCACTCCACTAACGTGTATCGTCCTTGCTTCATGAGGTTCTATGAGTACTGAATTGGTTCCAACAACACTCATTTAATTGTAGTCTCTATTGATCCCAATACTTGCGTCTGTTATAATGCACATGTGAATATGTAATATGGAAAAGAACGTGGAATCTCAATGACTCAACTCCTTCCCATCCTATGTGAAAGGATTATCAACCTTTTAATGCATGCAACACTCATCTTAGTTTTTTGCACAGCTTTGTTCTCGTTAAATGCTATGTTTTCGGGTTTGTTTTCAAATCATAGAAGCATTTCGCATTCGTGTAATTATACGAAAGATATATCAGATATTCATATCTATATATAAATCAATCCATCTGTCACGTATCTGTCTAAATTCCTGTCAATCAAGCATCCCTAAATATCTTTATATAAGACACATTTATGCGCCATGATACGACGCAGCTGCAAGTATATTTAAACATTTGATCGTGGAGACAAATATGTCAAAAAGCGGCAATACTATTCTGAATAATTTCAATAACAGAAACGAAATATTGTTTGCTTTAAATATAAAATTACTTATCAAATGTGTGCAGTTTTGTTTTTCTCTGACGCATGAATTGTGGCCCATAATTTGTTGCCATGAACAAGGTGCACGTTGAAGTAGACTTGTTTCAAAATACGAAGGGAGATAACTAATTGAAAAGGATCGTCTTATGAAAATTTAGACTAAAAAGAAGTATTACAATTATTTTGAGCAGCGTTAAAGGCACAAAATCGCATAGATCTCAAATAAATTAGAATAAGATGATTATAAATATTACCTCAGTCTATCTTACCAAATATGTGGTTGACTCATGCGCTGACAGATAATTGCTTCATAACGTTCAAGATTCACGGCTGTATTTTTGAAAGACTCATAAAATGTGCTAGCGATATTGAATGTCATATTTGCAAACGACGTGTGCACTTTTAATTAATTATTATAATAATACTAATGAGAACTTTGTATAGCGCCTAATCTTTCGAAGCTCTATGAGCTTTACACCATCAATAATGATATGACTACATTACAGAACAACAAATGACAAAAACAACGAAATTTGGGAAACATAAAACCATGCTGAAAACATATAAGATACAAAACATGATTAGGTCGCTATGTTTGTCCCTGCAGTAGAAACAGGTGAATCTCGAGAGCACTCTTAAAAGAGACCACTGTGTCTTTGTGTCTATTTTCAATGGGCAATTCGTTACACGTTGTCGGGCTCTGGTGTGCAAACGAACGTGGTCCATATGACTTTGTTTTTACCTTGGGAACAATGAGTATACTATTATCAGAAGAAGAGAGTAAGGATCTAGCTGGTGTGTACACATGGGTGAAGCTGGATAGGTATGTTGGACTGGAGTCTGTCATTGAAATTATGCACAGAGAACAAATTTTGTGTTTGATTCTGTATTGAATTGATAGCCAGTGCAGGGTACAGAGCAGTGGAGAGGTGTGCTCTGATCGAGGTACTCTAAAGATGATCCGTGCAGCTGTGTTTTGAACTTTTTGAAGTTTCTGGAGTAAATATTGTGATGAACCAGACAAAATTGAGTTACAATAGCCCAGTCTTGAAAGTACTAATGAACACACAAGTGTTTTTGTGGCATCAACTGAAAGATATTTACGAATGGAACTGATGCGTCTCAGTTCAAGATATGCAGCCCTGCAGATGTTCATGACATGTTGGTGCAATGTGAGAGTTCTGTCTAGAGTAACGTCTAGATTCCATACTGACTGTGAGAATTTAATGTTAATGTTGCTGATATTTATTGTCTGAGGTTATGGATGTGAATGAGAAAGTCTTTGTGTTGTGATAAGAATAGAATCAGTTTTATCATCATTCATCTGCAGCTTGTTACATGTCATCCATTATTTCACTTCCGAAATGCACTTCTCTACTCCATGGATGGTAGCATCAACTTCAGTCGGGTAGACTTGTATATTTGGGTGTCATCATCGTACAATTGGTGCGACACTTGGTGATGATCTATGACAGTTGAGATCGGCTGAGTGTACAGAATGAAGAGAACAGGTCCAAGAACAGATCCCTGTGGAACACTCCAACATACGTCAACCGGGCTGGAGAGTATTCCATTTGCAGATATAATTTGTTTCCTGTTGACTATGTAGAACTCGAACCACGTTAAGGCTATATTCTGAATGCCAAATACATGCTGGAGACGGTGAAGTAATATATCATGGTCTATTGTGTCAAATGCTGCAGATAAATCCAGAAGAGTGAGGACTGTAATCTTTCCACTATCCAAAGCAGAGAGAATGTCAGTAAATACTTTCAGAAGAGTAGTTTCCGTACTGTGGCAAGGACGATATGCAGACTGTACATTGCTAAAAAGACTGTTCGAATTCAAATGAGATACAAGTTGAGTTAGAACAGCATTTTCTAAGATTTTTGATATGAAAGGGAGATTAGAAACTGGGCGGTAGTTCTTTAAATCGTTGTGGTCCAGTGTTGGTTTCTTCAGCAGTGGCTTTACGATGGCAGTTTTGAAAAATGATGGGAATTCCCCTGATGAGAGAGATATATTAATAACATCAGTTAGTGAAGGCAATATTGGGTCTAAGCACTCAAGCAGCAGTAATGTCGGAATTGGATCAAGTTCACAAGTCTTTGGTACACTGTTCATCACTAATTGTCCGTACTAAATCTATAGAAACAGGTTCAAATGCTCCGAACGGTTGTCGCTGAAATTCTTCATCATAACTGTATGGTGAAGAATCAGTTGAAAGTGTGTTGTCAAGCGAATCTCCAATAGTTTGAACTTTGTCATCGAAGACATCTGCAAATTGGTCTGGTAGGTCTAGTGGAGAGAAGGTTGTTGGAAGTGGTGTACATTTGTTCCTTGATATTAGTTTGTTAGTTATCTCGAAGAGCTCTTTGCAGCTGGAACTCTCCGTGATCTTAGTACTGTAGTGGGATGATTTGGCTAAATGGACTATGTTTGTGACGTTCTTCTTATCGGCTTCGTAGATTTGTTGATGAATAGTGAGTATGGTGGAAAGCCAAAGCCTTTCTGCTTTTCGGCGATGTCTTTTAACAGTGCGAAGCTGGTCCCTAACACTGCTATACCAAGGAGAACACTTTTTATTATTGATACTCTGCATTTGGTGGCTGTGTCATGTTTTTCAAGCAATGAAGGCAGGCAGTTATCAAGTTGTTCCGCTGTTGGATGTAGGAAAGGTGTTAGGTTTTCTTGGATGTCATGCATGAATTTGGTTCTAATTATCATACGGAGGTTTCTCTTAGTAGCAAATAGAGGTGGAGGGTTAGGGACTGATGCGTCAAGATGGCATACATTTCAGAGGCCATCCGATGCAAGTTCGTGGGATACAAGAGTTGATTGCAGAATATTATCATCAGGTCTATAACGAAACCAGTCTAAAATATGACCAAGTTTATTGGTAGGATGGATAACTGACTGTTTAAGATTGGAAACATGAATGGAATCTAGGAGTTTTGACGTGTTTGGTTTACCAGGACAGTCCTGGTGAAAGTTGAAATCTCCAAGAATAATTAGGTTACCACCTATCAAATTTCCATACTCTAGAAGATTTGGAAACTGCTTCAAAAAGAGAGATTCAGTCAGCTTGATTTTTCTGCTAGGAGGAGGACGGTATAGACTGAAAAAATGGCCTGACCTTTGTTCCAGTATGAGCGTTGTTTGGAATAGTTCAAACGATGCGTGGCAGAAGTTGAAAGTTGTGTTGTACTTGAGGTATTTGATAATGGAATTCTTTGTAATTACAGCAATTCCACCTCAGTAGAGTTGCGGGGGAACGACTTGATGGAGTAATCGCTGGGTGTTAAATCCGCACACTTACATGCATCACCTTCAGAATGTAACCAAGTCTCTGTCAGGAAAAAGTCGTCAATATCCTAGTCGTTGAAAAATTAACAATGTCTCTGTGCTTTTGCGGTGATCCTACAGATTGAGCGTTGAATAATGCAATACGTAGTGGTATTCTTGGGACAGTTGACACAACGGTTGACGATTTAAGAGGAATTTGAACCATGTTATTAAAATTAACGGCATAATTTTTAAGTTGATTATCCGTTACGGCCGAAAGGGAAATAACTGGAATCCTTCTTCCTGTTCTAGTCCGGCCGGATTTGAAAGAACGTTTATTTTTTCGCTTTTACACTTGAGTACAGATATATGTAGCAATACGCGGTAAGCCTTACACAGGAGAGAGAGAGAGAGAGAGAGAGAGAGAGAGAGAGAGAGAGAGAGAGAGAGAGAGAGAGAGAGAGAGAGAGAGAGAACTTTTATTTGTGGTAGTATGACATGTGCCGCTCAAGCAATTCTTCGGCGTGATTTTGTTAATGTTTACCTTTATTAATTAATGAACATTATCTATAAAATCATTCAATTAGCCGTTGAAATGTTTGGAATAAATTTTATAAGATATTCTGCTTTCATAAATCCTAAACGTTTACAGTTTGAACTGACGAAAAATTGTGATAGCCTGAAGTGTATATAGATGATCATTTTTTTTTTTTGGGGGGGGGTTGGGGTTGCAATTGCTGTTTTGTTTCCTCAGAAGCATTACTCCTGTTGGAACAATAATAAACTATGCAATATTGGTATTTTTAAAACAATACAATACAATGAAGATATTAAGTTACACAGTAATGATCATTGGTCATTTTGTTTCCTTCTGTATTTCAGCAACAGTGTCTGACACCGAGCTTATTTAAAATCGTTTACCTTCTGAAGACGTGATGAAATAGAATTGCAAATATATTTATTAGAAATGGATTTATAATCCATAAATGAATCCTTACATTCGTCTACAGATATCCTGAACAGTTGCTGTAGTAAGTGGGAACAGGATCTCGACTCGGTGAATAATCTCGATGCATCTGTTTCCTTGTGGGAACGGAATGACTGCCCGATTATCGATTGTGCCATATGGTGCGACAGGGATCCAGAATGCAGGTCCTTCTTCCACCTCTCTTCTCTGGAAAAGTGTCTGGCATCCTCATCATTCAAACGTGGACTCCCCACAGATAAAGCGGGACAGCAAGGATGGATCTACTATACTAGTATGTTAGCTACCGAAATATATTAACAATATAAAACTTGTTTCGATTGAAAACATTTAAATGTAATTATTACACTAGTATGTTAATTATTGAAATATATAATAAATATAATACTTGTTCCGATCGAAAACGTTTGAATGGAATTACTACGCTAGTATGTAAATTACTGAAAGATATAATTAATATAATTTTTACTTACTTGTTTCGATAGTTAAAGTTTCACATTAAAATGTTTTCCTAAATATTGAATGTTGTAAATATTCTATATTACTGCAATGCTAATATATTATAAGATTGAGTAATAAAATCGTTTGTGTACATAACATAGTTACTTAGATTGGTTTAAGACTAGCATCATGATCGGAAGACTCTATTAGACTAATGATTAAAGCAATCGGTGCAGTACGTAGACCTGTTACACAAACTGATCAAGACCTCTATCATGATACCACCACTCTTATAAATAACTCATTATTACGATTTATGGAGGGTGTGGCACTATTAACTAAAAGTATATAAGATTGTTATCGTGGTGATAAAAAGTTTAGATGACTGATTTATAAAGTCTGTGATGGAAATAGTATCAATAACATAAAGAATTTAAGATCTATCCTAAAGCTGATCATAGGAATAGTCGCTCAAGCTTTTATCTAATCAAGATGTATTCTTCAAAGATACGATTTGTCGTTTTTGGTCCAAATATATAATTACAACACATATTTTACGAAGACGATTGCAAAATATGTATAAGGTGTTAACAAGGCATAAATTCTGATTATATATGGATATACCCGTAGACTCATGTTCGCATTTCTTTTAAGGTCATGAACAAATATTTTCATGATCATTTAGGTATTTTCTATACCTTTGAATTATTGTTATGTTCTTTGGATCACGTATCATTCGTTTACATAATATGTAATAATAATATGGCCTTATGAAGTTCCATATCTTGTAACCCCGTCGCTAGGTGCTTGATCACTATTTCAAAATTGACATTTTACACAGATAATAAAAATGTGCAAAATTTTCAAGTTCCTGGTTTTAAAAAACTGTCGGGGAAGTTAAAGATATTATATTGTATTGACATGCAAACGGACGAACTAAGTCACAAACACTATCTTCAAAAGTTCGGTCAGTAAAGGATATAACAATTTGAATGTTCATTTAAGTGTTCTGTCTAACAGATTAAACTTTTAAATTATAAACGATCTATCTTTTAAATAAATTATATCAAAATATACATAAATCGATCAATCAAGTGATCAGTCAGTGACTCAATGTTTTGTTTTCCAATAAATGTTGTTATTTCCATAAGAAGGTTATGTATTTCCAGTCATGACGAGAGAGAGAGAGAGAGAGAGAGAGAGAGAGAGAGAGAGAGAGAGAGAGATGCTGTATCGTAAGATAACATTGATACTGAAAGTACACCTACACGTCATGCATAAATACAACTTTATGTATCATTACGGAAACTACTTAAACATTTGAAACAAAAAAATAATATGCAGGGACCATTCAACTAATATTTTCTGTTTAACAACTTCCTTGACATGCGTTTTTAACAGAAAAACAACATTGCGGCGAAGGTTATATATTTAACCAGTCACTGGGTCTGTGCTACAAATTTTATTCAATCTCGAAAAGTTTTGACAACGCCATGATTACATGTGAAGCGGAGGGAGCGAAGTTGATGACAATCAAGAATGAGGCTGAATTCAGATTCATCCAAGAAGGTATTCCATTAAATGATCTCACAATTTATATTTATAATTACATATTTGGTACATTATAAAATATCCAAGAAGATGTTCTATTAAATGATCTCACAACTTTATATTTATAATCACATAATTGGTAGATTATAAAATATCCAATTTCATAATCAGATCGTTCAGGGTCGTATGCACTCAAACAACTTCCGCCTTTCACATACCGTTGCAACCGAACAATGTGTTTTTATTCGTTTTCATTCATAATGTAACACAAATAAACTTGTCAGGATTTGACTGGTGAAAAATTGTGTTTGATAATTATGAAAATTAGAATTTAACCTATCAGTGCATTATATGTTGTATTTGCAACATATCTCTGAAATTTATTTCGAACTGAACAGGAAACGTTAAGTGCATACTTTTCATTGACTGTCTTGACATGCGGTATAAACCGTAACTTAACAAAAACGAATTGAAAATAAAAGCAATATATGTTTCACCCACCTGCAGATGAACATTCCAAACCTATTTCTTTTTCAGTGCACTCTCTCCATCTCTCTTTCACTCCCTGTATATATGTGGAGTAAAATTAAACTTCTTTGAATTGTCGCATTAAGAGCAATTACATTTATTGCTAATAAATAATGCGCACATCTCATATCATAGTGACTTCACATACACATAGACTCATATATACAAAATATTTAATCGTAAAATTTAATGTATAAATAAATTCTATTCACTTCATACGCCCGAAATTTAAGTGCCATATTACCTGGGCCAAAGTATTTTGCACGATCTGAGAAATAAACCTCAAATCATGGAATAAATGTTTCGTCTTTAAGCTCTAGTTCTTTTATAAAGACAGTTTCGGACACGATACGCTAAGTAAATGGAAAGAGAAAGCACAATTATATCCGACATGTGAAATTGAACAATAACAATTTTACTTGGAAACGTGACACGGCAAGTATACTTCCTGACTGTTTCTCGAAAGATTCCTCATCACCTAATTATTCAAAAGCCAAATGAACAACAAAAGGTCAGCAAGAAAAGTCACGTTTAAAAATCATATCAAACAGCCTCGAAAGTTATAACCACTAATTCTCACTTTCAGAACTTATGGAGGCTTTAATGAAGATCATAATTTAAAATCTCCTTTCCAAGGTGGCTTTCGATATTGCCGCAGCACCGATGACCATTTTGTTAGATGGGAAACATTAATTCGTGACACTTTTGACCAAGAAGGAACATTTAGAAGCCGTTTTATTGATTAAGACGAAGTATATGATACCTCATGGAAAGTACGGGATACTGAATGACCTGCACGATCAGGGGCTAAACGGCTGTCTGTCTGCTTTTATATCAACCTTTCTCTCGAAGAACGAATTAAAAGTACGAATGGGTTGTACCTTCTCAGAAGAAGTGATGGGTCTGCCATAGGGCAGCATTCTATCTGTAACTCTTTTTATCATCAAAATTAATAGCATCACTAAATATATAGCTCCTGGTGTGGATTTTTCTCTATACGTTCGTGATATGTGAATATCCTAATATGTAATAGATCAAAGTGTACGCAATCAGATAAAAGATAGCTACAACACTATATAAACAAGACTCAACATTTTGGAAATTCCAACGGTTTCAAATCTTCAAAGTCAAAAACAGTATGCATGTGCGCTTCATAGACACCATGGCGATCCCAAACCCAAGTCGGGCGGTACAACGATAGCAGTTGTTGGAGAAACAAATTTGCTAGGTATTATCTTCGACATAAACCTGAACGTCATTTCACACACAAGAAACTTGAATGCCAAAGTTTTGAAGCCTCTGGATTTAATTTTGTATTAGCAAACACTCTGGTACTTATAGACGAGGCATCTTCATGTTATAAAGAACGATTATTTACTCCAAACTGGACCATGTTTATGCACTTTTATTGTTAAGTCAGAAAGTAATAATTACAAATGCTTGATCCAGTTCATCATAAAGAAATAGGATTCCCACTGGGACCATTAAAAACATCCCCATGTTAAGGGCTCCTCGCTAAAGCAAAATAAACATCTTGATAGAGAAATATGTTCCAGACATTATGCTCTCAAATTAACATCATACCATGTAAACCCTGACTTTACCTAGTTTTGGAACTCAAATACGAAACGTTATACAAAAACATACCAAATAACATAC
Source organism: Unio pictorum (assembly GCA_030141615.1). Classification (NCBI taxonomy): domain Eukaryota; kingdom Metazoa; phylum Mollusca; class Bivalvia; order Unionida; family Unionidae; genus Unio; species Unio pictorum. Next base: position 341,143 of record JARLTB010000146.1, on the reverse strand, counting down.
CTTCGTTGGACATTAGATTATCATCTAGCCTTGACAGTACAAAAATCGATATTGGTAAAATTAAGAAAACGCCTCCATGGATTCTAGAGCAATTAAATGTACTTTTTACACTACACGATGTAACACATTTTGATACAAACATTTTACTCCACACAACTCTTATCATGAACTGCTCAACGAATGTATAATCTATACAATAATTTATACGGATATATCAAAGGATGAGGAAAAGCCTTCCACAGCTTTCGATAGTCTATAAAACAGCAAACGTTTACTTACCAAATTGTTTCTGCCGAAATCCGAGCAATATAGATTGCTGTAGAATATATTCCAAGCAAACACATTCTTATCAGCATCGTTTGATCGGGCACTATAAATTATTCTGTCACTACATAATAGAAAACTGGAATCCCATTATTAACCAACATTATGATAATATTCTGCACCGAGTACCTCCCTCAATACAGTATAGGATTGGTTAACCCCGTCATATTGGTATTCAAGGTAATGAAAAGCAGATAGCGCATACTATACAAGATTCTCTACGTCTTAGGTGTAAGGTACCATGGCAGTACGGTGAATCAGAAACTTTGTGCAATGCAACCATCCATAGGATCTTGGACTCATTCATATAGAACTACCCGTATGGACCAGGTAGTCATTGCAAGAATTAGAAATGGTCATACCTATATAACCCATTCCCACATGCTAAAAGGTCCAGGCCCAGTCCGTGCAGAGTGCGTTGTCTTTTTGCACTTAACCTTTCACTGTTAAACACTTTGTGATAGACTGTTTCGACCTCCAACCTACAATGTGTATACATTTAAGGAACTATTGTATGAAAAAAATCCCAGAGTTGAAAAAGTGAACATCTCCATATGTTGGTACACACAATAGTTACGACGTTATGGTCTTAGACTAAAACAAAAACGAATACATCGAGTTTAGTAGAAATCAATAAATAACATAATTCCTTAGAAAAAAAGTGACAATGCAATATATATATATATATATATATATATATATATATATATATATATATATATATATATATATATCTGTATTTTGAATAAAGTCCAAAGTAATTCTAAATATTCTGTCACTATTCGAATATTAGTATCCTGCATGCGTTCCAGTGCCGTTATAAATAAATTCCAAACATGAATTTACCTTGAGCACGTACTTGTGCCACGAGTCATAGTAGTGTAATACAGAATTTATTTGAACAGATTCGTAACAATTCCTAACGACTGATTTGGTAGGAAACTAAGACGTAAATGACGTAAATGACGTAAATGACGTAAATGATGTAAATGACGTAAATGACGTAAATGATGTAAATGATGTAAATGACGTAATTCCAAGGAATAAGAGTTAAGTTGACGAATTCTCTCAAACTATATGTGATCACAACCTACAATGACGCTAGAGTCTAATCTATAAAATTAGAATAAATAATTGTGCTTTATTCAGTGCCCTATGTATAATACTAAGACAATATCAGATGACCAGGATTTAGAATCCAAGGAAATTAATTAGTACATTCTAACAATATATTATATTTCGTTAACCTGCTAATTGACACAACATGTGAAATTAATTTTTCTCATCAAATAAATATAAATATAACTGTATATACTGTTGATTTCACACACGCATAGGCACAGATATGCACACACAAAGATACATATACATGAGTTTGGAATATAGTAGTAATATGTTATTAAATTATATTACTGCAGTTACGAATGGAGCAAATACTTTTATCGGACTTCGAGCTGTGGGTGTGAACAGAGAATGGAAGTGGTGGAACGGCCAAACAGCATTATATATGGAATGGAGCAGTCTTCAGCCAGATAACTGGAATGGTATTGAGGGTTGTGTGGCAATTTACACTCACTACAATGACTTCCCGTGCTCTTATTTGGCATACTTTATTTGTCAGAAGTTTATTTAGTGGTTGATGATTCGGATGTTGGTATCATGTAATTTATTCAACATTTATATACATATTGCTTGCTGATAAAATTGAATGTATTCACGTCTTTCCAATGAATGTAAAACTCATATTGCAAGCAGAAGATCTCTAAATTATGTAAAGACTTTGATTGAAAAACGTCTTTAAGTATTATCTTGCAAATATTTAAAAATTAGAAAACTTTAAAAATATTATATATTGCTTTTTCAAACACGTACGCCCAAAACAGGCAATAGCAATAATCGGACAGGATCACGGAAATCATTTTGTTAGCATTATACTTGTCAATTATAAGTGAAAGTAGATGTCAAATCGGTAAGGTATACATGGTTATAATATCAATTCTCAAAATCATATTTCCTGACTAAGTGCCTTTTGATAAGATGAGACTGGTCTCGATATGAACATTACATAAAGTACTTCAAAACAGTTAAAATGAGGTAATGTGGCATTTTCAGTCATATTAGTACCAATATACGTATATTGTATATTAGTACCAAGATAAGTCTTAAGTATATTAGTACCGAGATAAGTCTTAGATATATTAGTACCAAGATAAGTCTAAGGTATATTAGTACCAAGATAAGTCTAAGGTATATTAGTACCAAGATAAGTCTAAGGTATATTAGAACCAAGATAAGTCTAAGGTATATTAGTGCCAAGATAAGTCTTAGGTATATTAGTACCAAGATTATTATATGGTACATTAGTACCAAGATAAGTGTTAGATATATTATTACCAAGATAAGTCTTAGGTATATTAGTACCAAGATAAGTCGAAGGTATATTAGTACCAAGATAAGTCTTAGGTATATTAGTACCAAGATAAGTCTAAGGTATATTAGTACCAAGATAATTTTAAAGTATATTAGTAAAAGATAAGTCTAAGGTATATTAGTACCGAGATAAGTCTTAGGTATATTAGTACCAAGATAAGTCTTAGCTATATTAGTACCAAGATAAGTCTAAGGTATATTAGTACCAAGATAAGTCTAAGGTATATTAGTACCGAGATAAGTCTAAGGTATATTAGTACCAAGATAAGTCTAAAGTATATTAGTACCAAGATAAGTCTAAGGTATATTAGTACCGAGATAAGTCTTAGGTATATTAATACCAAGATAAGTCTTAGGTATATTAGTACCAAGATAAGTCTAAGGTATATTAGTACCAAGATAAGTATAAGGTATATTAATACCGAGATAAGTCTAAGGTATATTAGTACCAAGATAAGTCTACGGTATATTAGTACCAAGATTATTATATGGTATATTAGTGCCAAGATAAGTCTTAGGTATATTAGTACCAAGATAAGTCTAAGGTATATTAGTACCAAGATAAGTATAAGGTATATTAATACCGAGATAAGTCTAAGGTATATTAGTACCAAGATAAGTCTACGGTATATTAGTACCAAGATTATTATATGGTATATTAGTGCCAAGATAAGTCTTAGGTATATTAGTACCAAGATAAGTCTAAGGTATATTAGTACCAAGATAAGTCTAAGGTATATTAGTACCAAGATAAGTCTTAGGTATATTAGTACCAAGATAAGTCTAAGGTATATTAGTACCTAGATAAGTCTTAGGTATATTAGTACCAAGACAAGTCTTAGGTATATTAGTACCAAGATTATTATAAGGTATATTAGTACCAAGATAAGTCTAAGGTATATTAGTACCAAGATAAGTCTAAGGTATATTAGTACCAAGATAAGTCTAAGGTATATTAGTACCAAGATAAGTCTTAGGTACATTATTACCAAGATAAGTCTAAAGTATATTAGTACATAGATAAGTCTTAGGTATATTAGTACCAAGACAGGTCTTAGGTATATTAGTACCAAAATAAGTCTTAGGTATATCAGTACCAAGATTATTCCAAGATATATTAGTACCAAGATAAGTCTAAGGTATATTAGTACCAAGATAAGTCTTAGGTACATTATTACCGAGATAAGTCTTAGGTATATTATTACCAAGATAAGTCTAAGGTATATTATTACCAAGATAAGTCTAAGGTATATTAGTACCAAGATAAGTTTAAGGTATATTAGTACCAACATAAGTCTAAGGTATATTAGTATATTAGTACCAAAATAAGTCTTAGGTATATCAGTACCAAGATTATTCCAAGATATATTAGTACCAAGATAAGTCTAAGGTATATTAGTACCAAGATAAGTCTTAGGTACATTATTACCGAGATAAGTCTTAGGTATATTATTACCAAGATAAGTCTAAGGTATATTATTACCAAGATAAGTCTAAGGTATATTAGTACCAAGATAAGTTTAAGGTATATTAGTACCAACATAAGTCTAAGGTATATTAGTGCCAAGATTATTGTATGGTATATTATACCATATTATACCATATATTATATATTAAGTCTAAGGTATATTAGTACCAAGATAAGTCTAAGGTATATTAGTACCAAGATTATTATATGGTATATTAGTACCAAGATCAGTCTTAGGTATATTAGTACCAAGATAAGTCTAAGGTATATTAGTGCCAAGATAAGTCTTAGGTATATTAGTACCAAGATAAGTCTTAGGTATATTAGTACCAAGATTATTATGAGGTATATTAGTACCAAAATAAGTCTTAGGTACATTAGTACCAAGATAAGTCTTAGGTATATTAGTACCGAGATAAGCCTTAGGTATATTAGTACCAAGATAAGTCTTTGGTATATTAGTACAAAGATAAATCTAAGGTATATTAGTACCAAGATAAGTCTAAGGTATATTAGTACCAAGATTATTATATGGTATATTAGTACCCAGATAAGTCTAAGGTATATTAGTACCAAGATAAGTCTTAGGTATATTAGTACTAAGATAAGTCTTGGGTATATTAATACCGAGATAAGTCTAAGGTATATTAGTACCAAGATAAGTCTTAGGTACATTATCACCAAGATAAGTCTAATGTATATTAGTACCAAGATAAGTCTTAGGTATATTAGTACCAAGATAAGTCTAAGGTATATTAGTACCAAGATAAGTCTTAGGTATATTAGTACCAAGATAAGTCTTAGGTATATTAGTACCAAAGTAAATCTAAGGTATATTAGTACCGAGATAAGTCTAAGGTATATTAGTACCAAGATAAGTCTAAGGTATATTAGTACCAAGATAAGTCTAAGGTATATTAGTACCAAAGTAAATCTAAGGTATATTAGTACCGAGATAAGTCTAGGGTATATTAGTACCAAGATAAGTCTAAGGTATATTAGTACCAAGATAAGTCTTAGGTATATTAGTACCAAGATAAGTCTTAGGTATATTAGTACCAACATAAGTCTAAGGTATATTAGTACCAAGATAAGTCTAAAGTATATTAGTACCGAGAGTAGTCTAAGGTATATTAGTACCAAGATATGTGTTAGGTATATTAGTACCAAGATAAGTCTTAGGTATATTAGTACCAAGATAAGTCTAAGGTATATTAGTTCCAAGATAAGTCTTAGGTATGTTAGTACCATGATTATTATATGGTATATTAGTACCAAGATAAGTCTAAGGTATATTAGTACCAAGATAAGTCTAAGGTATATTAGTACCGAGATAAGTCTAAGGTATATTAGTACCAAGATAAGTCTAAGGTATATTATTACCAAGATAAGTCTAAGGTATATTAGTACCAAGATAAGTCTTAGGTATATTAGTACCAAGATAAGTATAAGGTATATTAGTACCAAAATAAGTCTAAGGTATATTAGTACCAAGATTAGTCTAAGGTATATTAGTACCAAGATAAGTCTAAGTTATATTAGTACCAAGATAAATCTTAGGTATATTAGTAGCAAGATAAGTCTAAGGTATATTAGTACCAAGATAAGTCTAAGGTATATTAGTACCAAGATTATTATATGTTATATTAGTACCAAGATAAGTATATGATCAGACGTAAAATATTGTATCGATGAATCATTTTCATCATATGATGCCACACATTGTAACAATAGTTCCCCTACTGTGCAAGATCTCTCCTTTTAACCTATGATATATTCAAAAGGTCTAAATTCCAAACGACAACCATTAATCGTTTTTATGTCCCTTGTTTACAATTAGTTTAAATGTGCAGTATACATAATACAAAAATACTATATATATATATATATATATATATATATATATATATATATATATATATATATATATATATATATATATATATATATATATATATATATATATATATAGTATTTTTGTAAGAACATTGGTGTTTATACCAATATTGACAAACATTATCAAGCGCTTTTTTGTTAAGCTCTATGTAATGGAATATTATTTGGGTAATGCAAACGGTTGTGAAATTGGTGACCCAACGGTCTACCAGACTACAGTACTGATGGTAATGACGATGATGAATTCTATTTCAAATAAAAGTAGCAACGATCTAATGTTTAGTTCTGAAAGTGACATGTTAGGGTAAACATGTAATCTAGACCGACCCATTACCGTAACAAGTAATGTGCCACCACATCATTCTGTTTTGAAAATTGATTTTGCGTTACAAACTGTTCTGTTTATTCGAATGGCAGGTGTATCGTTAATTTATTGTTTACAAAAAAAGTAAAATCTGCTTTCACTACTTCAACTTTGTTTGGGACTACTTTTTATGCACAACAAATGAAAGGTGAACCGCACCGTCATTCAGAATGAACGAAAGTATTCGTTCTTCTTTCTGAATAATTTCTACTGAAATGAAAACTATATTATAAAAAGAATCTCAAATGGGTATTTATTTCATATCAATTTATGAAACTCCTTGTATAATGTCCAGCTTTTGCGAGCCTTGACATTATTCAACTCGTTTCATAATTCAATATTAAAGTGTTACCTATTTGAGATCCTCTGTATATAGATTGTCCGCTGCATCAATGATATACCATATGTATATATATGGTATAGCAATTTAAAGAAAAGAGCATCAAAATGGTAATCTTTTCCTGTATTAAACATGATATACTGACTCACATTATTCAACGTGTGATGAAATCCTCTCAGTTCCGCCTGACCTGCATGTATAACCAGAATATCGTAAGTGTTGTAGTATTTCTCAAATCATGTATCACTTGCTAGAAGTTGAAGCCTTGACCAGACTTGACGGCTCAAGCAAGGCCATTTAATTTAAAAGAATTTTATCAAAGCTTTTCTAGTATTGGATGCCTGACTTGGTGTTAAGTAAGGGACGTATACTCTACAATTATTATGCTAAAATTGTTCATCAAATACAAGAACAGGTAGCATGTGTGACTTTTGTATTTTATGATAGGATTTTCCTACCTATGACAAGCTTTTCAAGATTTTCGGTACGATTTGTAACATACATCTGATCAAAATCTGATATATTCTTAAATCACTAGTTAAGTTGTTGGGCTATATTAAGTCAATATGACTTGGCAACGACACTTTGATAGCTCTATTAGCTCTCGTGTCAGTCTGCATTGTTTTCTCATAACGCCAAAATTGTTTACAAAATAGTACGCTTGGTCTTGTGTTTTTTCGTTTTTACCAACACTCCCTGAAACATACAGACTATATAATGAAAATAATTCATTTCTCCTCTTATGTTAAATTATAGTGTTCTTACCCATCCGAATAATGCTAATATGTTCATGGTGAAATGTTAAGAAGCAACCACTGCTTAATTTCATAACGAGATGGTTAACATGGGACAAGTTGTATCAAGTTTCTCTCTCTGATCAGAAGGGTTTAAAGACTTTAATGAAAATGCAAAGACATAACACATCCAGCGTCGTAAGAGTTTCTGGTCGACCCGCAATATACAGATTAGATTCAACTGCTCCATAACATGGATTTACACGTGAACAGTTACAAGTAATACCCGAGGACACAAAAGTACCACCGCAAACACTTAACTAGCACCTCGAGATTTATTACATTCAAGACCGGTCAGCATACAATTTTCTCTTGTATGACCAAAACTACTATATTTTATAGCTACGGTAAATTGTCATGGATCATTGCTTGAATAGCCTAACAACATTATTGTGTTACAGTTTGCACAATGATCAGTCTGTCGTTCTTTTAATATCATGATGAAAACAATACAGAGATTAAAGTCTCATTTATTTTTGTTGTGTTACTTTCTTTGTAACTAATGTTGTCTTAATATCTCATTGTCAATATCTGAAATTATTTCGCGCATTTGTACGCACTGAATTTTATTTTGTTGTAATCTGATTAATTTCATAAGCTCTATTAAATCTTGATCAAGTGCTCTATGATTATCTGTTATCCCTTCGTAATAATGCATATTTTTAATTAGCCATTCATGCAGAGATAATCTAACAAATGTTGGTGGTAGACCGTGATCGTCATACATTAATGCAGTTTTATTTTTCAGTAATAACCAATCAAGAAACATTTTTACTAAATCGAGTTATAGGGTGAATATTTCATCCCAAATTATTATTCCGGGGTTACATTTATCGCCCATTTGATCAGGAGTTCATTTATCTCCCTTATATGGAAACAAATGTGATAAGTACAGGATTTTTCACCTGGATCATTCATTTCACTCGCAATTCTGAGGGTAGATCGGATGAAGACCCTCAGTAAACTCGAGGCAATCGAGATAGACTATAATCAGCTTGTAATCCATTTCTCGATAATATGGTCATTTTGTGCGTTGAAAGTCTAAATATTTTAAAATATTCCGTACACACTCCGTGACCAAGAAACTTTAATGATTAGCACGCGACGATATCAAATGAGATAATATCGCTGTGGTCATACTTGGTATTTCACAATCCACGGTGCCCGTATTCACAGCAGCTTTGATAAAGAAATTCAAATCGTGTTGGTTTACTAGATCTTTTCTATGTTTCAAGGTAACTGATGGAACGGTGAAACAATTATTTCGCAATTTCTCAATTTTGACAGTCCGCTTTTACCAAGAAAAATGAAGACAAGACACTATTTTATTATTGTTAGAAATAACTGTCTGGCTAAGCTATCTCCGGTAGTTATATATTACTAGCTATTTATTTATTTATTTATTGACAGTAGCTTCTCGTGGGTCCGAGGTTCTTTCCGGGGGGTTTTCCCGGGTTATGCCTCCACCAATAATACTGGCCGCCATGTATATCCTATCGTGTGCTGAAAAATGGCGTTAAACCCTACAACAACAGCAACATTTATTCTTTCATTGTTTTTCTTATGATATATGTAATTAAGGATTTTAGCTTCATACAAAAAATCGAGAAATAAAAATTAATTAGTTTCTGATATTTGAGTTTTTTGAAAGGGAGGTAACAGTTTTCTTCAATAATATAGTATTTACCTCCCTTATTACTGTCAATGATCTGATTGGAGGCAGGTAGCTCGGCAGTTCTGTTGCAAGTTATGTTATCATCATAATTAATTAATTTCCTTTTATGTGAAAATCAATAACAGCAAAGTAATATAATTGTATTAGTGGAAGGATATTTAAGGTTTCTAACTAAAAAACGATATCAACTCAGAAAAACATTTCTTTCAGTTCATCTGGATCTGGTATATAGAACGATACATGTATATTTTAACCTATTGTGTCTAGTGCAGCACTGCATGTATATATAAATGATTGTTTAAATCAATGATTGTATATATATATATATATATATATATATATATATATATATATATATATATATATATATATATATATATATCAATGATTGTTTATAGTTTAGTTTGTAATTCAAAAACTTGATTGTATCTAAACTGTTGCACGTTGATTGTTAATTATTTTATGAACTTTAATTAATTACAATTTATATATTAGGACAGAATTTTAGTTAAAATAATAAGATTGAAATTTTTTAAAATTGTATTTAAAGTAATGTTTCACTCATTTATATTGGAATGGTTTTCTGAAATATATTAAGATTAATTTCATTTATTTCTAAATCACAACTATATATTAATGGAACAAAAGTGAATTTTGTTACAAGCAAATGGCAAAGTACATTGTTGTGTGGAATAAAAGTGAATGATGTTACAAGCAAAAGGCAATGTATATCGCTGCGCTATATTATACACCCAGTAAAGGTCAGTAAACCACAAGATTACATTGGCAAAATTTCAAAGAAAAGTGCGATTTCAGCAAACTCTCTGCTGAATGACGTAACAACAATATGGTTCTTATGTAATAGAGTGAGAACATCTTTCTAGCTGCGATGCAGTATACACCGGTATACCGAGGAATGGCCATATTTTGTCTTGCCGTTAGGCCCAGATTATAAATAAGCGCACAAATCGCCGAGATCAATTCCTCTCATTCAGAAGCTAGAAAAGAATTGCCTTTATCATTACAGTTAAGAACTGTATATGTCGTAAATTTCTTTTAGTAATAGGCATTTTTAATGTTTGAGATATTAATGGTAAAGTTCATATGTCTGCAACATTGTTCACTGAATTATGTTATTTATAATATATCGTAATATAATATTTAATTGTTGTAAATAATTTATACTTAGTTATATTTACTGTAATTTGTTTTTGTTAAAGACGAATTCGCTACCAACTTCATGTTTAGATTTGATTTTGAAATAAAGAATTCTTTAAGTAACAAAGAATAATATCTAGCAACATATTCCAAATCAATATTTTATTTTAAACTGAGTAAAATACATTTCTTTAAATTGATTGTTTCATTAACTTAAACTATTACATTTTATACTTTTGGCTATCATGAAATTGATAGAGACTTAACTATTCGTATTATATTCTAAAATGCAGAAATAATACAAATGAATGAAGTTGGAAGGTTTAAAAGGAAAGTGGAATTTTATATGTATTGCATATATTTTTATTATAAAGTTTTTAGATGTGTTATTAGAATGTATTAATATTTGTGTGCTGATTATTTCAATAAAATTCCTCTCATTCAGAAGCTAGAAAAGACTTGTTGCTCTCATTACATTCTAAAATGCAGAAATAATACAAATGAATGAAGTTGGAAGGTTTAAAAGGAAAGTGGAATTTTATATGTATTGCATGTATTTTTATTATAAAGTTTTTGTATGTGTTTCTAGAGTGTAGTAATATATGTGTGCTGATTATTTCAATAAAATTCCTCTCATTCAGAAGCTAGAAAAGACTTGTTGCTCTCATTACAGATAAAATCCCGTACCTTTCCCCACGACGTTTTCAACATCTTTGTGACACCGTTTTCTAAGGATATTGTTCTTCTTTTCTCTCTATCACAAACCCGCAAACATCGCATAAAGTTCTCTCAAAATATACATACCACGAGAGCGACGCTGATGCTAAATTATGACTGCTCGGTGTTATTTTAAATACTTCAGTGGCTCCACATTCTATTACGGCACTGACATTATTGACACCAGTAGATATAGTTGACGATACATTAAACTGTCCAGATGAAATTACCGTTAATCTCTATATACTTCGAACAGTTGCAGTACCATGGACAGTGTTATTTTACGCCTTAAATCGAAAGACCCCCGTTTATCGAGTACACGTTACTTATATTTTGCTTATCTGATATTTAAACCTTAGCAATCTTTCAGCAATAGCAGGAAAATTGCTTATAATATTATCTTGCCTTTTCTTAATCGTGTCAATGCTCGGCTTGATATCAAAAGTTTCTTGACAGCGGTCAACGGAGTACCAAAGAAATTATCTGCGAATTCATCCAATTAAAAACAAAATGTATACGAAGATACGCAAACGCATGCATGAACATCAAACTCGGCCCACAACGTTGAGAATTTATCTTCTATAGTGCCGTAGTTTACGTCCATAAATATTTTTTTCGCCGTGGTATTGTCAGATACTGAATCTCAAAGAAACGCTATTTTATTTCCGTTCATGTTGAGTTAACCTGTCATTGTATCACCGGATTTTCGTACTCTCGCACAAATATTATCCGATATAGTTAATTAAGAACACCATGTTTAAATGTTCCGTTATTATCAAACACGGCTATCTGTTTTTGGTTACACAATTAATTATGACGATAATATCATGTAATGAAAGATTACCTGTTTTCCTTGCTTATCCTGAAACGGAACCCATTAACATCTTCCGTAAATATCTACAATATTACTATAAGATCTACTCAAAACGATAGCGATTACTCATGTATTGATGTACACCTTTTTGAGGTGGTTTTGGTTAATTTTGATACATCATCGAGTACAGCAATTGCTTCACGGCCGCATATTGGTGGGTCAGTTTTTTTGTGTTGATAATGTTTCAGACCAGATTGGAGAATTTGCTAAGCTGGCATACTTGATAAATTGGTTTAGTGGAGATAACCTTTGAGAATCGAAATAAACTATTCCACGTCGATCGATCGCGTATGCAACCCAGTGTATTCCTTCCATGATACTAGTTTCAAGGTTAGAGGTACCGTTTTCAATTTCTTTGAGCTGGATAGGTCATTAGTCTTGCATAAAAAACACCTCTAAAGTTTGATAGTTTTAATTTCTTAATAGCATCCTAAAAATCAGCAAGCTATTTCCGCGAGCTTGGAAATGAGTTTCAATGACAGATTGTATGGATAAATCAAGTTGTTCCAGTGAAAAGAATAAATCGAATGTTGATTTGTGAAATCTATTTGCAATATTTGTAAACCAGGTTCGATGTTCTGAGCACGCCCCATAAGTGCCATTAAACGATGCTATGCTCGTGCTACATGATTCCATTAAAAAATGTAACAATTTATCTTCTGATGCTTCTTAATGTCCGTTCAATATTAAAGAAACGTCACTAACTCCAAGTTTGTCAAAAATCATATGGCTTTCTTCTTGCGAGTTAGCTCGTTCAGCATTTTAAAGCGCAATAAATATATGACACGGTGCGGAAAAACCCTGCTGTGATGCTATCTGCCATGCAAATAAACCATTAATATTACTTTGAAAACTATCTGTTGTTATTCTCAACCATGACAATATTGATTTACCGCCTTGATCCATACAAATGAGTACATATTGTTATTCAGCAATCTTCGGAGTCCACAACGAGAGTTTTATTAAGTACTTTACCAGCATGAAGACCACCATGAAGCCAGATAGCATCATCGTAGGTATCTTTTGTAACGAATACAACTCTCTGTTTATCTCGAAAAATAACCTAACGTTTCTAGAAAATGCAAATATATGTGTGAAAACGGAATTATGCATGAAAATTTTCAATCATTATCTTTCAGCACTGATTTTTGTGTTGCAATATTAAATTTGTAATTGACATTATGTGATATTACTGCGGGTGTTTCTGCTGCTCCTGCGAAATCTGGGACATAACCGGTATTTAAGATTCTATATTCGGGAAAGATAGAAGTGTATTTAGCAAACACTATTGTTTGACCAGCTCATCTTGTATAATCAAACTATCCTGCTAAGCCTATTATTGTTGTAACAATATCAACATCCTTTTGAATATTTACAATATTTTTTCTATCATTCAAATATATAGCACTGTCAACAAAAACAACAAACACAATTCCGTTATTAGCCAAACTTATTCTGTCAATGGCGTTATATTTAGTAATGTCTATCCCTACAATTTCACCTGCTACTTCGATAAATGGTCCGGCGGTTAAGACATATCTACTTGTATTGTGAGCCTGATCCTGGATCCTTCCACGGTGATTTGGTATCCGCGCATTACAAGAATAATACTGATAGTCAATCATGGATTCATCATAAGGTACCAGTGCGTCTATGTTGAATGGTGCATCAGATACACCTTTATACATCTGTATATGTCCTTTGATAACAATAAGCAAATGTGCAGTATCCTGAAGATCAGCACTCTTATTCTAAGCAATAGAAAACCACTGAAAACTATCACTGGCCTTGAACAGTTGTTCTTGAAGATTCACTGCAACAGCGTCTATGCCACGAACAGTTGTTGCTTTTGTTTGCAGTTCTTGATTTGATACAAAATTTGCAAATTTACCGTGCTTAGTTTGAAAGTGATGGTTCAAATAAAAAATTGAAAACGGCAATAATGTCTTGACAAATCAAATACATATTTTTAACTCCAACATCAGTAAAGAAAAACTTGTCAGTTTACTCCTTGTTAAACGCTCAGCATTTGTCTCCAAATTTTCGCTTTCTAGATATCATCGGACTAATCATTTTGGGTAATCTTTGGCAGATAATAAAAGCGTTTTTAAATGTATAGATCGATACGGAACTGTCAATCCCGGTAAATTCTTCACTTCAATAATTTCGCGTTAGCTACGAGTCACTTGTTTGCCATGGAGGGTGCATTCACCGTTCAAAAAATCTTTTTGGTGCGTAAGCGCGTTGGTTCTGATGACACAGAGTCAAGACACGATGACGACGCACTCAACCAATCACGAGCGTGGAAAAAGTAAATAAACAAAGCATGCGCGCGCACCTCTATCGACCCACTATATATATATATATATATATATATATATATATATATATATATATATATATATATATATATATATATATATATATATATATATATATATATATATATGAATAGATGTGAAACAAGCCAAAGAAAATTTTATTGAAATATAAATGGCTTTTCCAAAAGGATGGGTATTTGGCATCGCGTGGTTACATTTCCCTTAAAAGTAGAAAAAAATGTACCCTAGAGGAAATTAAATAGCGTGAACATATAACTTGTTTCTAGGTCGCATGAAAACCATTGACGGGCTGCATGAAAGCCCTTTGCATACCGCATGAGGCCTGTGGGCCGTAGTTTGCCCACCCTTAAATGTAAGTGAAGAAATTAGTAGTTATAATAATGATTATACGACCTACTGCAATATATTTTCAAATAGTATGTTTTAGACCAAAATGTTTCTCTTTCAATGTAAAGTTTGTTTTCCCTAACAGTAGGTATTAGTAAGATGATTCGGGAATGGACGAATATAATATTTAGGTCGATATTTGTAATAGTGATACCATAACAGGTACATTATGATAGAAGTTTGGCTGAACAATGTAATACTGAATGAAATATCTGAGAGAACGCTATGAAAAGGTCCTTTTAAAAGTGCATGAAATAGAGTATTTTCTTTGATCCTAATATAAACGGATATGTGCCAACATAATGAACAGTGTTCATACCTTGCATAGAACCAATCAGGAGACGAATAGCCGTTTCCTGACTTATCTCGAATTTATTCTTGGCCCTTAACGATTGCATGAACAACATCGATTGGAAACTATAGTCACATAACCCAAAGTGGAAACCAACTGTGGTGAAAAACTCATACGATCAAATTGCAGCACTGCTTTGGACGTGTTTAAATATTTATTTCCTTATTTCACCAATCTAAAAAGTCGCGAGTTCTGCCGTATTGTCCTATCTCCTGTATTTCATTCGCCATGGATAAAATTTGGTTTTATTCCTGTGGTTATTAAGATAATGAGAGAGAGAGAGAGAGAGAGAGAGAGAGAGAGAGAGAGAGAGAGAGAGAGAGAGAGAGAGAGGGGCTGGGGAAAGAGAACAAGAAATATAGACATGTGAATTTGTGGTATATTCCATTCAAGGGATTCTGCGACGTGATTTTGTTCATGATTACCTTTCGTAATAAATGAACATTGCCTAAAAGGAATCATTCAGTCATGCGTTGAAATGTTTGGAATAAATTGTATAAGATATTTTGCATTCATAAATGCTAAACATCTTCCCTTTTTAATTGCCGATAAATTGTCATAACCTGAATTATATATCATCCATTTCATTCGAGTTCGCAAATGCCGTTTTTTTTTTCTTCAGAAACATCACTCCTGTTGAAACAAAATAAAACATACAATATTGACATTGTTATAACATGATTCATTACCGTTCAGATATTAAATTACACAGTCATGATCCTTAAGCTTCTCTTTTCCTTCGATATCTCAGCAATCGTGTCTGAGACTGAGCTTATTTAAATTCGTTAACCTTCTAGATGATAAGATGAAATATAAATGCAAATATACCTATTATAAATGGATATATAATCTATAAACGACTTCTTCCACTCATCCTCATATATCCTGAAGAGTACGTGTAGCGCATGGAATGTGGACTCATTAAATAATCTCGATGGGTCTATGAATAAACTAAGTATTAAAAGCCTTTTGCCTTTTTCTGTACATGTTTACACTGCAATAGTGTCTGCGATCACGTTCGTTAAAAAAAGTTTGTTTCACAAATAGTGGACATATGAAACAGAATTGAAAACATTTTTTCTAAGATAAGTGAATGTAAAATATTGGTTTCATTCGTGTCCAGAGAATCTGATTAGTATATGTAGTACATGGAATTCGGACCAAGGTGCAGTAAACAATCTCGATGCATCTGTTTTCTTATGGGAGAGGATTGACTGCCCGAATATCAATTCTGCCATACGGTGCGACACGGATCCATCATGCAGGTCATTCTTCCACCACCCTTTCCAAGTAAAGTGTCTGGCATCCTCATCATCCAAAAGTGAAGTCCCTATAGATAAAGCGGGACGGCAAAGGATTGATCTACTACACAAGTCTGTTAATCACCGAAATATATTATCAATATAAATCTTGTTTCGATTGAAAATGTTTGGATGGAATTACTAGTATGTCATTTACAAAAATATATAATCATTATTTAACTTGTTTCGACTTAAAAGTTTCGCAATATATTTTATCCAAAGTATTTAATATTGCAAATATTCTCTATTATGACAATGCTAAAATATTTGGTGATTGAGTAAGAAAATATGTTGAAAAAATGACCTTATTATCTAGATTGGTTTATGACTCGGTGGACCCTATTAGACCAATGATTAATGGCATGTTTTATGCAGTTCGTATAACTGTTGCCCTCACTGAATTCAGGACTGTATCAAGATTCTACCACTTTATGACATGACCTAAAATACGATGAGTGGCTGATGTGGGGCGATTGCTTTAACGGATTTAAGGTTTGTATCGTGGTGATCAAACGCTTAGATGACTAATTAATACAATCTGTGATGGACATATCACCATTAACATCACGAATTGAAAAGATATCTTTTCGGACTATATAGTCAAGACATTTTCTTCAACGATACGATTATCTCTTGTTGTCATTATAAATAATTACAACCAATATTTTACTGAGAAGATTGCAAAATATGTATTAGGTATTACTAAGGCATAAAACCGGCGATATATAGATAACACCCTTAGGCTCATGTCGGTATTTATAGTAACATCTTGGGAAAATATTTTCATGCCCACTGAGATATTTTTCATACTTGTCAATTGGAACTATGTTCTTTGGATGAGGTTTCAAATGTTTACATGATTTGGGTTTATGAAGTCCCGTCTCTTGTAAGCTCGCCGCTACATGTTAAATCACATTTCAAAATTTTTGAGGCAATTTACACGGCTAATAAAATAATGACCTAAATTTGAAGATCCTGGTTTTACGAAACTATCCGGGAAGTTAAAGGATATAAAAACATATTGAAAAACATTTTGACGAACTGACTGTATGACAACATATTAATATGTTACATTTTAAACGATCTTGTGTGTTAAATAAATATATCCATCAATCAAAACATAAATTAATCAATCAATGAAGTAATCAGTCATTGAATCAGTGATTATATTGTTTCCCAATAGAAGGTTAGTTATTTCTAGTAACGACGAGAGAGAGAGAGAGAGAGAGAGAGAGAGAGAGAGAGAGAGAGAGAGAGAGAGAGAGAGAGAGAGAGAGAGAGCACTTCGACATTTAAAACAAATAACAGTATGCAGTGATCATTCATATAATATTGTTTTACA
This sequence comes from Unio pictorum, assembly GCA_030141615.1. Classification (NCBI taxonomy): domain Eukaryota; kingdom Metazoa; phylum Mollusca; class Bivalvia; order Unionida; family Unionidae; genus Unio; species Unio pictorum. The sequence continues at coordinate 323,379 of JARLTB010000146.1, read as the reverse complement.
ACTTTTTTGACATGGTTATTTACAGAAAAACAACACTGCGACGAAGGCTATATTTTCAACCAGACACTGGGTCTGTGCTACAAGTTTTATTTAATTTCCAAAAGTTGCGACAACTTAATGATTACATGTGAAGATGATAAAGCTCAGTTGATGACAATCAAGAATGAGGCTGAATTCAGATTCATCTAAGATCATTTATTCCATCAATTGACCTCACAACTTATATTTATAATTACATAATTGGCACAGTATAAAAAATACAAGAAGGTATTATATTAAATGACATCACAACTTATATTTATAATCACATAATTGGAACAGAGTAAAATATCCATTTTCAGAATCAAATCATTCACGTTCCATGAACTCAAACAACCGCTGTCTTTTACATTCGTTAAAACGTTAGAGTACGTCCGAAACCAAACTTTTTTTGTATCTTCGTGTTTATTTTTAAAACGAAAGATGGATCATTAAACTAATGCTGACGTATTTACCCGAAGATTACTTTAATTCGTTTATGGCTTGGAAAACGTTTTGATCCGTCATTAAATTATATAGCTAGCTACAACCCAGGAACTAATCCCGCCTGTGACATTTTCCAGAATTTTGTCAGGATTGGACTTGTGAAAAATGTGAAACTTGCTTTGCGTTTGCATTGATAATTTTGAAAGTGAGATTTTAAATACTAAGTGCATTATATATTGTATTAGCAACAATGCAAATGTAAAGTTAACAATTATATGGCCACGCACATCTCTGACACATATTTGGAATTTATTTTTTTTAAGTGCACTCTATCTCTCTCTGTCTCTGTCTGTCTCTGTCTCTGTCTCTCTCTCTATTTGTCTGTCTGTCTGTCTAATATATAAATAAATTATATTCTCTCAGTTATATAGAAAAAATCAACAACCTCAATTTGTATCGGACTCCGAGCCATGGGTGCGAACAGAGAATGGATGTCGTGGAACGGTCAAGCCGCATCATATTTTAACTGGCGTAGTTGTCATCCAGACAATAAGTCTGGTATCGAGAGTTGTGTGGAAAATGGTGATAATGAATATAATGATATTTCTTGCTCTTTGTCAAAACATTTTGTTTGCCAGATATTTATATAATACTTCCAGATCACGAGTGTTCAAATCATATTATTGCTACGACTCCATTGTCTTTAACTAGGTACGAGAAAATAGCAAAATCAACGAAAATTCTAACACTCAGCAAATTGTTTTAATGCCCATGTTATGAGGAAATTAAAGTATTGTGAATTATAACCAACACAATATTGCCAGGAATGAATCACATGGACTAAAAACAAACAAACAACCTATGTAAACAATGTTTAAACATAACCATTTGATTATACAATCGTGGACAAAAATAATACATAACCATTTGATTATACAATCATGGACAAAAATAATACATAACCATTGATTATACAATCATGGACAAAAATAATACATAACCATTGATTATACAATCATGGACAAAAGTAGTACATAACCATTTGATTATACAATCATGGACAAAAATAATACATAACGATTTGATTATACAATCATGGACAAAAACGATACATAACCATAGATTATACAATCATGGACAAAAATAATACATAACCATTTGATTATACAATCATGGACAAAAATAATACATAACCATTGATTATACAATCATGGACAAAAATAATACATAACCACTTGATTATACAATCATGGACAAAAATAATACATAACCATTTGATTATACAATCATGACCAAAAATAATACATAACACATCTCGTCATTTTCAATCACTGGTCGGAAGAAAATGAAGAGAAAAGGAACCTTTGGTTTAGCCTCAAAGGACATCACCATAATGTTATATCAGTTTCAAAACTCTAAACTAATTACGACAAAGCTAATCGCATCGAGGTATCATTCTCAATGTAAATTATGTCGTACTATTTTAAGACTTCAGTGCGCAGACAATATATGTGTTTAATACCTCACCGCATGCAAAGCGCTTACCATTACGGATTGTCTTGCCAGTCAGCGGTCTACTCTAATGATTGAATATCTCAAGTTGTAGAGGATGATAAAAGTAAAATTAATTTTGTATATACGATGTCACTATTGTACTACTACATCAATATTTTTATGTTATGTACTTTTCTTTTACGCATTATAATGCACACATTTTATTTCTTGTTTACGGAATTATATAAACCCTTTTATTTATTTATAAAATTCATGTATTCGAGTTTAATGTTTGCTTACATCGAGATCCGAGGGTGACTAATGCATGTTGTGTCATATTTCTAAATAGTAAGTTCGGTTTATTACATGCCGCAATTGCAAAGTGCGTTTAATGGGAAATACCGAAAGACTTCAGTGAATAGACAATATATGTGTTTAATACCACACCGTTTATGAAACGCTTTACATTACCGATTTACTTGTCAGTCAGCGGTCTATTATAATGATTACACATCTTCAGCTGTAGAGATAGGTACATTTATTAATGTTTTGTATATACTATATCACTATTGTACTACTACGTCAATATTTTCTTATGATTTTTTTAACCTTGGTTTAAATATTGCACACATTTTCATTTCGTGTTTACGACTTAGCAACGGATTCCTATTAGTTATATAAGGCTTCATTTGTAAAAAAAATGTTAGTACTGTAGGATTCTTATCGACCAGGTTTAGGTTTATTTCTGAACTTGTTCTTTTGTACAACTTACCGTTTATAACGTTACTACGTTTTTATGCTCGTGTCATATATAGTACACAGTATCAGATATGTTTTCAGCTCTTCAGTGTCTGGAGTATCCGGTGTAGTCCGGTCCTTTCGAGAGTCTAGTGTCCGGAGCATCCGAAAAGTGTAGAGCTGTCTGGAGTGTCCAGATTGGCTAAAGTTACCATAACGTTCAAAAATATCAGAGTAATCGAGGTATACGTGGTGCAAGCTGTATAAATCTTTCCATTGTGAGGTCACTGTGAATCATTCTCCCTTTATTCTTGTGTTCTGTAAAGTAATGGGATTGTACTTTTCTTTATTAGATTTGTGCGTTCTTATGTTAATTAATCACATATTTTGATTAAGTATACACGCACGCATTCATAATTGCATTACTCATGTAAGTCATTCATTATTAAACATTGTATTTACATCAACGTCAAAAGTGCTCTGTTGTGAATCCGGAAATCCCACTCTGTTATCTTTTGAGACAAAGAAATCCATTAACTAACAATTCACCTCCCTCCATTTGCTTTAGCACGAAAATGCTATACTACAAAACTTTCAGGAGCCCGGTGTCTTCTTGTGTTTTAAAGCGCTCTACGTTACGGATCACTGCCAATTCACCTCTAACTGCATGGGTTCGAGTCTCGAATTCGGCCAATGTGGGTATGTGCGAAAGCTTCCTAGTAGCTTTTCGTGGGTCCATGGTTCATTCCCGGGTTTTCCCTTATTATTTCTCCACGATTATTACTGGCCGCGATGTATAGCCTATCTAGAGTCAAACATGGCGTCAAACCCTACTACTACAACAACAAAACCGTCATAAACGCATGTTCTTCATATAAATATTGAACATGGCTTCCTTTCAGTATCATCTTACTGACAAATTCATTTATTGAAGCTCTAGTACGAAATTTACCTAATGTTATTACATAATGCTCACAGTCCTCCTTCTGTTTGACAAGGCGCATTTCGATAGTGTTCACAGTGATGCATCTAGAATTATAGTTGGTTGTTACACGCTGTATCTTGAGCGACTCGGCCTAACCCCTTCAATATCATTTTCAAGCACGGAATGAGAAATTTTATTCTAACTATTCAATTGAAATGGCAAATGTTTCAGGCAAATTTAAACGGCTTCATAAAGAATAGTTGGCTTAATTTCAAACGTTAGGAAATGTCAAAGTTGATACGCATTTTTGAGAAAATGTCTTGATATAACTTGTACAAACTCGGATGAATCTCCTTTGCAGTAAGTGATTAGTTTTTTTTTGAAAAACCTTACAGTCGGCCCTGAATTGAAACATCATCATTGTAATCGCTAACGTGCAATAATTTACCTTGTTCCAGTATTTAATATTTGATTTGCAAAATGGTTAATGGGGAATAAGTTTGGGCAACTATGAGTCAAACATCCCAAATATTATATATCGTGGTTGTCTCCCTTCGGCGTTCTTATAAAGAAGATAGCACGCATGTTAGCAAATCGTATTAAATTGCATACGATTTGAGTACTATATCGATGATATATTTATTAATATTACATTGCATACGATTTGAGAATATGCACAGATCTCGTTTTTAAAAACGCAATGTTGAGTTGTTACTAATATACATATATTTACCAAGTTTACTTACAAATGGACGAATACTGTTGTATATGCACTTTATTGTAATCAGACACATCACAGCACTAGCAAAATAGTACATATCGCAAGAACGACAAAAACCGTCTACGCCCCTGTCAGATTGCAATAATATGGACAACAACAAGGCAGACAACATCAATGCATGCTTATAAATAACTAAATAATCCCATTAACAGTTAGGGTTAATTAGTAATGTTTCACTAGTTAAATCGGTACAACGAGCCTATAATCAAAATTAAAACCAAATTTATAAAATTATTACAATACAAGACTTATTTGGGAAATTTCAGCAGCACAAACAACCCTTTAACTTCGGTCATTATCAAACCTTTTCTTAATATTATCCATATAAACATACATTCCAATTGTGACCAAAGTGCCATTAGAAATAAGATCTTTGTGGCAAATCAGTTGCTCAAAAATAAGTCTGATCGTAGTTAAGTATCATATATGAGATTTAACTGAAAGAAAGGGAATCAGGTAAAATATGATTTCATCTTGATCATATTCAGACATGTTTCATATTAATGTTAACTAAAAAGAAAGCAAATTTATATTGTCGTTTTTCAACAAAGACTTTTATTGTTTTATTTATACATTAATTTGCCAACGATTATGAGAGACACATGTCTGTCAAATTCTCGTATTATTTTCATCCCTAACACAAACAAATATAAACACGAAATCCACCTGGATATCCTTGCAATTATAGTAATTCGAAAAATCTTTGCACAGTTTTCACTGAGTGTCTCTGACCTTGCCATATTTTTTGCGTCTCGATTCTGATTGAAAAAAATAGTTATAATGTATTGATACGCGACAGCTTGCAATAGTTTAGGTTAACAAAATATGAAAAATACTTATTTGTTTGGATCACAAGTGAAGATGACCGATTATATTTACAGTAATGTCAGTTGCTCAAGGCCAAATAAAATGGAAAAGAAGACATCTGAAACCTCTCCGTGTGACTTAATATCTCCAGTGTGTTGTATGACCAACATTCAGCATTATTAATAACTGTACTAGACTAACATACATTTTAAATGGTTTAACTCTTGGTAGTAGCTAGTATTCCATTCTACTACATTCTAAGAACGTCTAACTGTCAAAGTGGGGATAAAAAACCTTTTTGTCTAGTGTTGTGGACTTTCGCTTGAGTCTGTCGGACCCCTAACTACCCGACATCTACATACATCATCGTTGATATATATATATATATATATATATATATATATATATATATATATATATATATATATATATATATATATATATATATATATATATATATATATATATATATATATATACCGACCAAATAACATTCGCTTCACTTATATGCTGCAAAGTCAATTCATTTAACTTTTGTTATAAACCTTTTAACATCCAACTTATTTATCGAACCGTACCGTTGTTTATTGATACCACGTTTGGCTTGTGGTCTTTAGAAATTGCCATACTTAAAGTATAGACGATATCGAATTATTCTCTTTTTGAAGTTCCCACAGTAAGATAATCAATACGTTAATCTCGTTTTGGGATGTAATTGTTCCAATATTCACACCGTGAAGAACAAAGGCTAGTTATCTTTGCAATGAGAAGTCTTGATTGCATATGGACTGGGGCTAAAACTGTCGATATCTGGAAGAGTGTTCACGATGGCTGTTAAATAGCACGCCCGGTTTCAAATCAGAGGATGCTGAACTGGCATTTATATGGAGATTGTTCTGTCATGCCTCTAAACGGAACTGCAGGTACACATCTTGGAAGAGGGTGGTTGTATTTGGTATGATGCTTGTGACATCTGCGTCGATATTAATGGTTAAAATTGTTTGATGAAGCTAGGATGGTTTGAATGGTTGACAGGAAACACCAAATGGATAGGTGTTACGATTTCAGTCTTAAATTATAGTCTTTCTCTTTACGATTATTTTAGTCTTTGAAGGAGCATTACATTGAATATTGTGTATGTATAGTAAATTAGAACATCAACACAGTCAACAATAGTCATATTAAAAGACAGGGCATCACAAGGTAATATTATTTCAGGCCGATACTTGTTCATTCCTAACCGATCATAGTAGGGGTATGGGATCCAAACATATTAGGCCAATCCAGTATATCGATTACTTCAACAGGGGAACGATGAAAATTCATAATTTTTAATGTTATGCTGGGATAAATATATTTTTTATCTTCACTGGAAATGGCGCGACTTTTCTCAAGAAGATCATATTCTAGTGTGTATGTGTTCAATCCTGGACTCACGCGCTGATATGCATAGTTCAGTCAAGGATTGAAGTAATACCAACGTGCTATAACATATTTCTCTCAGCGTGAGAAAGTATGATTGGAAACACAAAGTTCCCAATAGAAATTGTAAAAGACTAAGATTTCATATCGCATGCCAAGAGTAAGTTAGAGTACGAAATTAGGAGCCATCTTTGCATGATTGCATCTGACAGGAAAATCAGATTAATGAACTATTTTGGGTATGATAACAAACATTTTCGTATATATGTTTAGCGTCCCCGAGTTGCCGAGTGGTCTAAAGTCTACTCCGTTACGGATGTCTGCCATCTCACCTCTGTCTGGATGGGTTCAAATATCAGATTCAGCCAATGCGGGTATGTGAGAAATCTTGCCACTAGCTTCTAGTGATTCGATGGTTCTTTCCCGGGTTTTCCCAGGTTCCTCCTGCACCATTAATACTAGCCGCCATCTATAGCCTATCGTGTGCTGACAAATGGCGTTAAAACCTACAACAACCACAACTATATATATTTATTCTAGGTATAGGTTTCCTATAATATGTGCAGTTACATATGTTTGGTATTAGCACACGTTAAATATCACTTTATGTGTTTCTGATTGGTCCAAAATACGCCCGTAAAATTATTGTTCAGTATCCTATTTAATGATTGGCCGGGAAGGATTGAAAATGTTTTAACTCCACCTTTTGGAATATTTGGTTTTGATTCAATATTTTAGGCGACCATTTGTTAACAGGAGCCGTGAAAGGATACTATGGGAAACTTATCTCTATTATTGTCTGAATATCGATATGTTACAACCACATGTGTTTGTTATGTAAATTTTATAACAATACCAAATAAGAAATATGGCATAAAACTTCAAGACAATAACAACCATATGTAAAACTATTGGTATTACTTATTTAATGGCGAGGTGAACGGATAAAGAGGCATATCTGTACCATATGTATAGACTCAAAAGTGTATACAAGCGTGGGTTAAATATTAACTTACATAGGGGGCGCTCACCAGTTAATATGTACTTTTCAGATAGTGACGCATGTTAGGTGAAGTTGTTTGCATTTGTAACATGCACAATGGAGATAATGTTGGCATATCTCAATGCTACTTTGATGTAATTTGGCTGATATTTCTTTGGATACTGCACTTGTGGAAATTGTAAATGATCTAAGCGCATGGTATAACAAAATGGATGATCCCATGTGCTTGAAAAATTAGCCAGAATTAATCAAAAGTACACTAACGTTAGCAGTTATTAAACTAGGGAAAACGAATTTTGCTATTTACTTCCAAAATTACAAACACATAGTTAATTTACTATACCCCTCTGAAGTAACTTAAATGTAGCTTCATGACGTCAAAACTGTATTTTAACGTCACTGGGAAATGCTATTATTTTGACATTAAAGAAAGACATTCAAGAATAAATGCATATGAAGTATTTGTTTTATTTTTCAATCCAAACATCAAATAATGTATTTAGATCATTTCTAAAGTTGCAAACTATACTTGGGTCATGTATACATGTAAATCAAGTGAGAAAAGTGAGGAAAATTCCATAAAGTTTGAGGTAATAGTGCAAAAATTGTCCAGCATTGGATTAAGAAAAAAAGTCCTTGATGCTATAAATTCATAACAGTAGACATAAATATATATTTTGTTTGTAAATAATTACTTTTTTCCCCGGCACTAGTAATCTAATTTGAATCTGCACTAATGCTTGTATGTCAAAGAATTGAAATGAAAAATCAAGGGGAATTAACTCCTGGTGAGACCATTCCATGGACCAGGAATGTGATTGATGATTACACACATAATTGATTACAATGAAAATCAAATATGTTGACTGCTTTATATGGTAAAATTAATTATAAAACCAAAACATGCAGACTTGTATGCCAAACAAGGGGGTAGGTGTGTTTCCCAACAATTTCAAGCCCCAGCCTGATTATGATGTTACATACTGTCTAAGATACATCACAACCAGGAACAACTGGTAACCATGATGTCACTAATACTACATCAACCCACATTAGCCACTATCTAAGAAAACATGGCTAAAGGAAGAGCTAAGAAAATAGCTATTTGTCCACAAGAGTTCATACAACACAGTCAACCATAGGACTATGGATTACGAGTATCCAAGAGTGACCAACCTTTTCAGGTTGCAATCTGGTTCTACATCTCCACAAATAAAGCGCCCAAGAATTGATGTATATGAAGAATCACTATCTTCCTGTGGCCCAAATAAAGTGCACCCAAGCTTTGCCCTGAATTGGAGAAAGAAAGAAATGAAGAAAACTTAATTGTTGGGTCACATGTTGCAGCGTGTTGTCAACATCAATGGAAATGTAATTATGAACATACCAAAACTAACTAGGATATTGGGAACATTGTGCATAATTTATGACTGAGCTGGAAATTGCAAGCGATATAATCCACCGATGTATAAAAGCAAAACTCAAGGACTGTGTGCCTTTTTAACAGTTAAATGTACAAACTGAAATCTGCAGGAAGCAGAACAGGCTGCCTGTCCAGAAAAGTGCCAAGGACATAGAAAGTGAGGCCCAGGCACAGGAAATTTAAATGCGATGTTGGCACTTTCTTGCTACAAGGCCAAAGTTGGAGTGACTGACTTGCCCATTTAGCATCCTATTACTCAAAATTTCTGCCATATGGGAAACATTTAAATCTTTCTTATATTAAAAAGCTTGAATATTTACTGAGAAATTTTGTCTATTTTGTCTTAGATGTCAAGGTAAGGAAAATTTCACACTTTCTAAACACAAATAAGTGCGAGAGCTTGCACAATATCATTTTTACCTATGCACCTAAAATATCAGTATGGAGCAGACATTTTGATGCATTATGTCATTCATTCCCTCATAGCTCTGAGTATGTACAGGAAACTTTACACTCCCACTGACCAAGTCTCATGGAATTGTTCTACTCAGTCTGATCCAGTATTTCAGCTCATAGCAGAATGAGATCAGAGAACAGTAACAGATAGGGAGAGGAAATCAAGTTTTCAGTACAAGTACATATGCTACATCAAACGCAAACAAAGAAGCAACATAAAACTTGTACAAAATTCAATGTTTGCTAATTCAATAAATAATTGTGTACCCAATGAACATCCATACACTTTAAATCCTTTAAATGAATGCATGTAACAATTATTAAATGCACCTGACTATCACAGTATACACCACTCCCCCTAGCCCATATTGCCTTGGCATATACCATAGGCTTTACATGATTTTTCTAGCCAAATTTTCTCTTTTTTGGTTCAAGTGATAAATGATCATGTTTTTGTATGGCATCTATGTGATACGTCACACTGATGTGGTAGTGAATTTACCATAGTTTCAACATAGAACCTTAGTCGGTGAGCCAAAGCAATCTTTCTTTTCCCACGAAAGGTTACGTAAATTATTCCATAACCATGTTGTTCATGTGAGCCTGTCCAAATGTGACACTTGCTGCAGACATGTGTATGTTGAGTTAAAACTCTTTTATATGTCATTATATCTTGAACTGTTAATTTAGTTTGAAATATTTCTGACTTAGCTTAATAAACCATGACCATATGATACTATAGAATTTTGTTTATATGTCAATACAAAATAATTTAATACCAAGAAAATAAATTTTGTTAATAGTTTAATTTGACAATGAAAAAACAGGGAAAAATATCCAAATTATTACCAGTTCAAAGAAGAACTGATGGCATCTTCCTTGAGAAATGTGAAATTAATGAAACATTTTTAAAAACAATGACACACAGAGGTTTCTAATTGCCACTAGTCTATGTCGTATTGTGTACAATAGCAAGGGACATAACTCTTCTCAAGCCCACCTGCAGCCGCTTAATTAAAGCAGAATTTGGAATGTAAAGACGGTTAAGTTCTAAACTGCAGTGAATTTAAACTAAATGAGCCAATATTAATACAAACAGCAATAAATATAACTCCATGGGTATACACCCGAATGCTCTTTATGGGGGCGCTCACCAGTTAATATGTACTTTTCAGATAGTGACGCATGTGAGGTGAAGTTGTTTGCATTTGTAACATGCACAATGGAGATAATGTTGGCATATCTCAATGCTACTTTGATGTAATGTGGCTGATATTTCTTTGGATACTGCACTTGTGGAAATTGTAAATGATCTAAGCGCATGGTATATCAAAATGGATGATCCCATGTGCTTGAAAAATTAGCCAGAATTAATCAAAAGTACACTAACTTTAGCAGTTATTAAACTAGGGAAAACGAACTTTGCTGAAGTAGGCAATAGCAGCTTCTGAAAGTGCAATGAACAAATTACAAAATATCTGAAAAGTAAAAAAGTTATCGTACCATTTTTCTACAATTTACCTCTGAAGTCCTGGGAGTGAAAATGACCATGCGGAGCTAGCAGTTTGTTTACGTTAGCACATCTTATGTTAGCCCAAGCTGTATACTCTAGAACCTAAAGTACACCCATCAATCATACATCAAAATAAAGGGAATTGAAAGTTCTTCTCCCAACACCTAAGATATACAAAGTCTTTATTATATTGCCAGTATAACCAGTGAAGAAATCCCAGAAAATTATTTTTCTTTAAAATTCTAACCCTATGCAAAGTACGAAACTGTAGAGCGCCACCATACGTAAATAAACTCAACACTGTTTACATAAGAATTTAGGGACAATTGAGTCTCGTCAACTGACAGAACTTTATACACCACAGGATCTTTACGAAGTATATACGATATGTAAATACGACTCAATAAGAAATGCGTTCACGTCTTCAGTACAGTCTATTGTTCCAGTAATCTACTTCAAATATCCGGTCAGAAACGCATTGTTGTAAATGTGGGGATTTCTGCAGATAGTAAACCTATTCTCTCGGCGTCACATGCAAAGACGTGTCACCAATGATGAAATACGGCAGAGGATTAGACAAGCCATTGGGCCTTACAAAGAGCTCCTAATGACAGTGAAAAAGCGTAAACAGCAGTGGTATGAGCGTGTCTCACGATTCTCATGACCTGCCAGTACCTTCCGGGACAATCCTGCAAGGCGCTGTACCAGGAAGAAGAAAGAGAGGCAGACAGAGAAAGAGGTGGGAAGATAACATTCGAGAGTGGGCAGGCCTGAACATGGAGCGACGCAACGTGAAAGACGTAAAATAGAGAGGAATGGAGGAATTGTTTGTTTCGTCTTGTGTGATATCCCAACGGTCTACCAGACTACGGGATTGATGATAATGTCGATGATGAATTATATTTCAACTAAATGTTGCAACGATTTAATGTTTAGTTCTGAAAGTTATATGTTAGGGTAAACATGTATTCTAGGCCTATTGTTTACCATATCAAACAATGTGGCAGCACATCACATAGATCATTTTGTTTTTAAAAATGACTGTGTCGTTATAACATGTTCAGTTTAATAGGATGGACGCATGTTTGTTGATTTATAGTTTGCGAAAATGTACTCTCTACGTTAACTAGTTCAACTGTGAATATGACTATATTTTATGTACTGCTTATGTAAGTAAGGTGCACCGTCCGTCAGAATGAACGAAATTATTCGTTCTTCTTTCAATCTCAATTATTTCTGTTGAAACGAAAGCTATGTTATAAAGAGAATCTCAAATGGGAAATGATTTAATACTAACTTATGAAACTCCCTGCATAATGTCCATCTTTTGCTGGCCTTGGGGAAGAACATTTGGACATTATTCAACTGTTTCATAATTCAATATTAAAGCGATACCCATTTGAGATTTTGAGATCTTACTCTCTCTCTGTCTTTCTCTCTTATGATATATATATATATATATATATATATATATATATATATATATATATATATGTAGTGTACGCAGCATCAATGATATATCAAGAGATGTTTAAATCTCTCACTAAACAGAAACGACAAATTTATACATGGACCGGTATATCATCGATACAGCGTAAATAATATACTTAATGCAATTTATGTTTATGTTTATGTCTCATACAGCTACATGTACTTGCCTTTTGAACGGAGTTAAGATTTATTACAAATAATAATAATAATAATAATAATAATAATAATAATAATAATAATAATAAAGAGGACTTTGTATAGCGCCTAATCTTTCGAAGCTCTAAGCGCTTTACACCATCAATAATGATATGACTACACTACAGAACAACAAACGACAAAAACAATGAAATTTGAAAACATAAAAACATGCTGAAAACATATAAGATACAAAACATGATTAGGTCGCTAAGTTTGTGCCTGCAGTCGAAGCAGTTGAGTCTTGAGAGCACTCTTAAAAGGGACCACTGTGTCTTTGTGTCTAATTTCAATGGGCAATTCGTTCCACGTCGCCGGTTCCTGGTGTGCAAACGAACGTTGTTAATATGACTTTGTTTTCACCTTGGGAACAATTAGTATACGATTATCAGAAAAAGAGCGTAAGGATCTAGCTGGTGTATACACATGGGTGAGGCTGGATAGGTCTGTTGGACTGGAGTCGGTCATTGAAATATAGTACAGAGAACAAATTTTGTGTTCGATTCTGTATCGAATTGATAGCCAGTGTAGGGTATAGAGCAGTGGTGAAGTGTGCTCTGATCGAGGTACTCTAAAGATGATCCGTGTTGCTGTGGTTTGAACTTTTTGAAGTTTCTAGAGTAAATATTGTGATGAACCAGACATAATTGAGTTACAATAGTCCAGTATTGAAAGTACTAATGAACACACAAGTGTTTTCGTGGCATCAACATAAAGATATTTACGAATGTAACTGATGCGTCTCAATTCAAGATATGCAGCCCTGCAGGTGTTCATGACATGTTGGTGCAATGTGAGAGTACTGTCGAGAGTAACACCTAGATTCCGTACTGACTGTGAGAATTTAATGTTGGTGTTGCTGATATTTATTGTCTGAGGTAAAGGATGTGAATGAGAAATTTTTGTTTTGTGATCAGAATAGCCTCAGTTTTATCATCATTCATCTGCAGCTGGTTACATGTCATCCATGATTTCACATCAGAAATGCACTTCTCTACTTCATGGATGGTAGCATCAACTTCAGTTGGGTGGCTAGACTTGTATATTTGGGTGTCATCAGCGTACAGTTGGTGCGACACTGGGTGATGATCTATGACACTTGAGAGCGGCTGTGTGTACAGAATGAAGAAAAGAGGTCCAAGAAAAGATCCATGTGGAACACCATGACATACGTCAACTAGGCTGGTGTGTATTCCATTTGCAGATATAATTAGTGTCCTGTTGACTAAGTAGGACTTGAACCACTGTAAGGCTATATTCTGAATGCCAAATACATGCTGGAGGCGGTGAAGCAATATATCATGGTCTATTGTCTCAAATGCTGCAGATAAATCCAGGAGAGTGAGGACTGTAATCTTTCTACTATCCAAAGCAGAGAGAATGTCACTAAATACTTTCAGAAGAGTAGTTTCCGTACTGTGGCAATGGCGATATGCAGACTGTACATTGCTAAAAAGACTGTTTGAATTTAAATGAGATACAAGTTGAGTTAGAACAACCTTTTGTAAGATTTTTGATATGAATGGGAGATTAGAAACTGGGCGGTAGTTTCTTAAATCGTTATGGTCAAGTGTTGGTTTCTTCAGCAGTGGCTTTACGATAGCAGTTTTGAAAAATGATGGGAATTCCCCTTATAAGAGAGAGATATTAATAACATCAGTTAGTGAAGGCAATATTGGTTCTAAGCACTCAAGCAGCAGTGATGTCGGAATTGGATCAAGTTCACAAGACTTTGGTGCACTTTTAATCACGATTGTCCGTACTAAATCTATAGAAACAGGATCTAATGATCCTAATGGATGTCGCTGAAATTCTGCATCATACATGTATGGTGACGAATCAGTTGAAATTGTGCTGTCAAGTGAATCTCTAATGGTTTGAACTTTGTCATTGAAGAAATTTGCAAATTAGTCTGGTAGGTCTAATGGAGAGAAAGTCGTTGGAAGTGGTGTACATTTGTTCCTTGACATTAGTTTGTTAGTTATCTCGAAGAGCTCTTTGCAGCTGGAACTCTCCGTGATCTTAAAACTGTATTGGGATGATTGGCTAAGTGGACAATGGATGTGACGTTCTTGGGTTTAAACCCCAGCCGAGTCATATCAAAGACTAATAAGTATAGTACTATCAACTGCTTCAATTTTTGCCCATAATCAAAAGGTTAGTGCTACAACTCATGAGCCTGGTGTCAGGATAATGTGACTGGCTGGGACATGATTCTTCGTCTTTGTGGCATAATGTTTCATTGCTAGACATTACTATAAACTGCCATACTGCAGACCATGTAGCAATATGACTGAAACATTTTTAAGGCTACATTCAAAATCCAGACCTAATGATTGTTCTTATATCTCACCTATTTTATTTGATACAAAAACGTAATAACCATGATAATACAAAGGAGATCAGGTTATAATCCAAAACCAATGCAAGAAAGTATTCCCCATGTCAGATATAAAAAACAAATGACATTTAATTAATGCTTCTCCAAACAAGGATGTGTTTTTTACGGTTAATTGGATACATTCCATTTATTATGACTTCACTAAAACCAAATTAAAAGATATAAGTTACACAAAAATGTCAGTTGATGAAAAACTTTCTTAATTTATATTTGTTTATTACATGTTGCCTTCACTAGGTATAAGTGAAAATTCATTCATTGAATTTTCACTGATTATCGTTATTTACAGTGCATTAAAAATGTTTCGAAAGACAAAGTAACAAAATGTATAATCTTTTAAAAATAATTTTTTCATTTAAAAATGTTGATTAAAATTGTTAGGTTCTATCCGCTTGTATGGTGATAAAATAAGTGATATATGAAAGTTTCAGTTACCAATTTTGATTGCGATTCCTTCAAGTTCAAGAAAAAAGACCAATCTTTAAGTATTTTCTGGTTTTAACAAATGGCATTTATGCCTGACAATTCATTATAAGCAGGTTACCAGTTATCAGAGTGCAAGATCTTGAGTGATTAATGTATTATGTATAAGAAATCATTATATGTACATTCAATGAAGATAGGTAGAATGAATATCATCCCAACTTTTTATTGTATGTGCATATGGCTGGTTTTATTCATAAGTATAAACGAGCTTTATTTAAAGACGCATGCTTTGTCCTTTAGACTACATTCTGATATATCTTTACGCTTAGATGATTTTGTTCACAAAATCTGATTATTGGATTATGAGAGAAGTAATTCTTGAGATTTTTTAATGCATGTGAAATACATTCCCAGGGACACGCTTTTATTCTGCAAGACTTGGTATAATCATGACCTATTTTCCATGTGGCTATTTTTAAATGTATTCTGGGAATACAAGGACATATCAAAGTAATGTGATATTCGTATACACTTGCCTGCGCAGTTAAGGTAAATATGCATTCAAATGACTTTGGGTGGTTAGTTTTCAGTTGGACTCGTCGACAACTTCCTGGTGTGTATTTACCTATACGGGCATTCGTAGTGCGTAAACTGGGCTATACTAAATCAGATATATAAGATAATCACATATGCCTAATGCAGCAGTCGATATATCAAGCGACTTATGAGCATTAATTCAGAACCTCATTTTCGGTATAGAAACACGCTGACTCTGTTTCGAACGAGCTAGTGGCACCGACTTACAAAATTTAAACGCATTTAAGTTTTGAGAATAATAAATGCGAAATTGAAGTTTTGAAAAGTACTATATAGAGTGACAAAACTCAGAAAGTGATTATTAAGATGTCGTCACGGAAAGGCGACATTAAATATACCGCTTATCATGATTCTGAATTTGAATCAGAGAGTAAAGGCAGCGGCTGTGTTGGAGAAATAACAATTATACCAGCAAAGAGAGAAACGAAGGGTTTCAAAGACCTTGATAATCGCCGGATTACAGAATTATGCTGAAAGATTTTAAAAGGCAGTTGTATTCCAGATCATAGCGTAGCCTGCTTGCCCAGTGGTAGAATAGTAATTGCAGATTACTAAAACTCCAGATGCAATCTTTGATACATCCTATCATCATCTTTTGGATATTAAAAGTGTCATCGTATAATAATATAATCTGTGTTTTTGTAACCGTCCACTTCATATTTGGGTTAAAGTGTTTTGCACAAAGAATGAATAAATATTTATCTATGTTTTTATCATTTGGCAGACGGTTTAAGCAACATATTGTTCAAACCGTGTGCGCCTAGTACTTGCGAGCCTATATAGTAAACAATCCTGCTCTTATCTTTAAAACTATATCATTGGATTGTATTATTTCGATCACGTAGGTTTCTTTAGCATCTGAGTGAACGACAACGCAAATGTCGCCACGATGCAACAAAAGTCATCTCGACTGCCTCAGAACCAAGTGAGCTAAATTATATTTTAACAAAGAATATTTGTTTCATTTCCAGAAACATTGTAGCACACACAAGGCACAAATAATTACCAAGGTTTGATTATTTAGCAGACGGTTTGAAAAGGTAGATTGTTCTGGCTGTGTGCGCCTAGTTTTGTGCGCCGTTTTGATAAACAGGTTTGCCCTTATCGATCGAGCTGTAATTTTGGAATACGACAGACCGATGATTTGAAAACAAACTAAACTGCGAATTGGAGTACGCAAGTATTAACTAGTCGTAACCCGCAGTATATATATATATCCTGTCTCTTTTTGGCACTGCTGTTGGTAGGTTCGATCAAGCTACGAGCGTGCGTGCGTATATATGTATGTATGTATGTATGTATGTATGTATGTATGTATGTATGTATGTATGTATGTATGTATGGATACTTATAAATAACTGGACGGATTGACTTCACAGTTGCAATAAAAGATATATCAATAAATATTTCGTTGCAAAGTGGCAATAACCCTGTGAACTCTACTTTGCCAGATTTCATGATCAGAAGCTTGTGATACCCATTTACTGCGATTGGAACCTGCTTGTTTGAGGACTTCAGTGTTGGTGGTGAAGTCACTCCATTGGGTGTTGGGGATTGTGAGGAGAAGTGTGCAAGGATGACGAGGTGGCGGCTGTGTGTGCCCATATGGGAAGGTGGTCAGTACGACATTTCTGTAGACCATGATCTTGATACCTCTCTTGAGACTAGTGTTATCTGCACGCCTGCGCAATGTAACTTTAAGATGAAGTGCAGTCTGTGCAAATTAGCCTCACCCTTTAAATATAGGGTTCAACTACCATTGCTTTAACAAGCCAGGACGGCGACAGGCTGTAGGTTTTATAACAGAGCTTCCCTTCCCTAGGCAGATGGGCGACTGAGGAGATCTGCCTTACATGCATTCTCAAATCATAGCTGGTTGTATACAACCCACTAGTACGAACAGCTATTATAATTTTGTCATTTCCTTGTAAGTGCATGTGAGTCTTATTTTACACAAGTGAAAATGATTTTAATTTAAAGACACAGGCTCTGATGTGAAGATCACAGTCTGATGTTTGTTTATCATCGCATGATTAGTTACAGATCCTGATTATTGAATTTTGAGATAAGTAAGTCTTGAGTTTTTATAAATGCATGTGAATTTACTATCTATGTTTTCAGTGACACATTTATATTCCGAATGATTTAGTATAATCTACACCTATTTTCCATGTAGTTATTTTTAAATGTGTTCTAGGAATACAGGGGCATTACTCGTGGATATGAATGCACGTAATTAGTCGGTATAGTAATGAACTCATAATTTAAAGAAAGTTCGTTAAAACCGTGTTAATTCAAAGTCACCTTGGGTCATCGATTTGCAAATTTACTTTGCTTCCATTTCCTGTGCACTTGCAACTTCCAAACAATAATATGTCAAAAATGATTGGTATACCATAACAAAATGACAAAATATTCGTACACACATTTTCAAAATATTCTTGTACAATTTTTAAATAACATGAAATGAACGTTTTCAGCTATTACTAAAATACCACATCATGGTGTCTGATATATGGGCGAGGAATTCGTATAAATACTTTTTTGATACCGAGTGCCCCCCCCCATCATCCCACTCCAACACAATGCACTCTGTATATTTGTCTTTGGACCAAAAATGTAAACTATTGAGATACCATAAAAAAGCAATATATACCCTGATTGGACATGGCGATGACTGGCTATAGGGCACAGAAAGCCAGATTTATGCACGAACTGAATTTAGCTTGAGTTTTCTGACTTTGAAACAGTTACGAATACAACTCAATAAACGCGCTAGTATATAGCGGTCATTAAAGAAGTCTAGATACATATACGAAGCGGACATTTATACCCGGAGATTTCATTATCTTCTGTACCATACCGTAGAATAATATAGAGGCGTAGGCAGGAGTAGGGGCAGATGGGGAGATTATACCCGGAGATTTCATTATCTTCTGTACCATACTAGAATAATATAGAGGCGTAGACAGTAGTAGGGGCAGATGGGGAGATTATACCCGGAGATTTCATTATCTTCTGTACCATACCGTAGAATACTATAGAGGCGTAGGCAGGAGTAGGGGCAGATGGGGAGATTATACCAGGAGATTTCATTATCTTCTGTACCATAACGTAGAATAATATAGAGGCGTAGACAGGAGTAGGGGCAGATGGGGAGATTATACCCGGAGATTTCATTATCTTCTGTACCATACCGTAGAATAATATAGAGGCGTAGGCAGGAGTAGGGGCAGATGGGGAGATTATACCCGGAGATTTCATTATCTTCTGTACCATACCGTAGAATAATATAGAGGCGTAGGCAGGAGTAGGGGCAGATGGGGAAAGATGTCACCTGGCGCCAGACTAGTTGGGGCGCTTAACTGGGCTTTGAAATAGATTGTATGTTGAATTTGTGCTGGAAAACATTTTGCACGTATGAACGAAGAATCATAGATCGCTAGCATTTCTTATCTTTAATAGCCTCTGGTGTTACATTGAATTATCGTGATTTTATTGATGAAAATAATGGGTCTCAGAGTGGGGGGGGGGGGACGTAAACCGGAATCTTGTCCGTGGGCTCCAGGCACTCTAGCTACGACTCTGGATTAATAAACAATGAGATGTAGGATAAATATGACAGGGTTAGGTCTTTAACAAGCACACAAATCAAGACAGAGGATGTATATTAAAAATTTAACTACAAAACTGAACGTATATTTTTATTAACTTTTTTCTTCAGTTTCACGAACAAGTAGGAAGGGGAAACTATATATGTCCACAATATCAAAGTAAAGCGATATTAGTATGTACATGCCTGCGCCGGTAAGGCAAATATGCTTTCAAATGAAATTTGGGTGTGTAGTTTACTGTTGGACTCATCGACAACTTCCTGGTGTGTAGTTACCAATACGGGCATGCGTAGTACGTAAAACTAAACGAGATATACAAACACGTACCTAACGCAGCAGTCGATATATAAAGCGACGTATGCGCAGTAATTCTGAACCTCATTTTGGGTAGAAACAAGCTTGCTGCATTTCGAACGAGCTTGTAGTACCGACTTACAAAAGCTAACACATTTCAGTTTTGAGAACCGATTCCGAGACTTAAGTTTTATAAAAGATTATATGTTGTGGCGCAACTCAACAAGGGATTATTATGATGTCATCACGGAAAGGCGACATTAAATATGCCACTGATCTTGATTCTGAATGTGAATCAGAAAGTAATGGCTGCGACTGTGTTGGAGAAATAACAAAATCACCAGCCAAGAGAGAAACAGCGGGTTTCAAAGACCTTGATATTTGAAGGATTAAAGAATTTATGCCGCGGGATTTTGAAGTCAATTGTATTCCATGATATATTGACGTAGCCTGCTTGCCCAATGGTATAATAGTAATTGCAGATTACATGAACTCCAGATGCTGTCTTTGTAACGCATCCTTACAGCATGTTTTGGACTTTAAATTGACCTCAAAGCCATTGTCAGTTTGTGCTATGGATACAAATAAGGTTGCAATTGTACTTCCTGATGAACAGAAAATACAGTTCCTTAAAGTTGACGATTCAATCAAGCCATCAGGATTCATGATAACCAAGCGGGTATGTGTTGCGGTAGTTGCTCTCAGCAGAAATGAGTTTGTTTTCTGTGACACTGGAACTCAATCAGACAGGAATATTTACTGGGGAGTTATCAGAAAGGACGGACGAGAGAAATCATGTTTCCATTTCTCCAGAGGTGACGTGGATTCACGTACTGTGTACCTTGCACTGAATGCGTCTAAAACGCAAGCTTATATTTCGTGTTCTGCAACACAATCTGTGCTCTGTTTTGGATTGGATGGGAATAAAATGTTTGAATACAAAATTGAAAACAGTTGCCCGAAAGGGATTCAGTTAGACAGTGTGGATAATGTGTACGTAGTTGTACATGAGTCTAACAGTATTCGTCTTCTTTCCCCAGATGGACACCTACAGCGAATCTTCAATTCCCATATTCCATCATTTCCTATTGCAATTTCTTTCAAACATTCCAGCAATGAATTCATCCTCACAAACGGTTCAGAGACAGATCGGAGGATTTGTTATGTATATGATTTGATTTAACGATTGAATTAACATACATCCGTAATTTAGTCCAGATTGCTGAGGTTTTGTATATACAGTTCTGAACCTTCACTTTTGCTTCAGTTCTTGCACATTATGTATTTGTGAGCTGCGTGTGCACTTTATATATTTGTGAGTTACGTGTGTCTATTATTGATCGCCAATTATTTATATATATATATATATATATATATATATATATATATATATATATATATATATATATATATATATATATATATATATATTCAACTTGCCAAATATTGCAACTATATAAATATGTTAACAAAGGTTTTCTTGTGTGATTGTGCTGTTTTTCATGATTTGTATACTGTCGATACTGTCCTCTCACTTGCAGTGATTTAATTGCCAACGTCCCAGTAAATCATTCAATTTTATTAACTGAAATCAGGTTGAATCGTAAATCTCTGTACTATTTCAAGTTCTTTCCTGACGTATGAAATCAAATTTATGTACAATGCCTTGCATTATTAGTTTGGTTATTTTATGCTAATTGTTCAATATTTCATCTTGCGATTCGCACCAATTGAACATTTGTTAATCTGTTTCAAACTGAATCATTTATAAATAATGTATATGTGTTAATCTCAATGCTGTTCTTCGCTATAATCATACCCCAACCGGTTATTTTGTTACACTTTGTTATATATATATCAATGTGCCAAATTCTTCTCTTAATAAAGATTTAACTAAGATTTTCTTGAGCGCTTGTACTGTTTCTAAAGATTTGTATACTGTCCATTCTGTCCTCTCCCTTGCAGAGATTTAATTATAAACGTCTAAGTGAATCATTATATTGTATTAACTGAAATCATGTTGAGTCGTAAATCTCTATGCTATTTCAAGTTATTTCCTGACGTATGAAATCATATTTATTTACACTGCATTACATTATCAGTTTGGTGTATATTAAGCTAATTGTTCAATATTTGATCTTGCGATGCGCACGAATCTGTTCTATTGAATCATTGATAAATAATGTATATTTGTTGCTCTCTTTTTCGTTATATCGAGTGGGACAAGATCAGGTTAAACCTATAGAATCCTTTGATAAATTTAAAGGCCATCATAATTAGTGAACACACACACACACACACACACACAAACACACACAAATATATATATATATATATATATATATATATATATATATATATATATATATATATATATATATATATATATATATATATGTTAGTCAACACAGTCAAACCGAGATACTACTATACCTTAGGTTTTAGATAATAGTCTAATACTGAAAGTTACATTATCTATTGTTCAGCTAATTGTATGCTTGTCAGCATTATAATAAAGCAAACATTTTGTATAATATTTTGTGCATATATATATATATATATATATATATATATATATATATATATATATATATATATATATATATATATATGCCTCGTGTCCATTTAATACAATATTTATACGTTACGTTTTTAATCTGTGATACAAAATATAATTCCATATGATGCATATATTTTCGAGCGAAGTCAGTCTCGACTGAAATACTGATGTATCGTCTCATCGATAACTAAATTTTCATGTCGCGCGACAATTTTTTTTAATCATTATGATCAGAATTTTTCTCTACCTGGTCTGAACAAATGGATTCTTTACCGCATATGTTTAAACATTTTTATTTCAGAAAATGAGAGAATGTACGAAATAGTATGTTATTTGAAACAAAATGGTGAAGCTAGAAATTATCTTCTGTCCATTCCAGAAGCTCTAGATCGATGTAGCTCATATATATCGTACATATACGAGGTAATGCAGTTTACAAGTAGCATATTATATATCGCACGAGGAATAACCGATACGAAATCAATATATTTTAAAATGTATATGCCGCAATCTCCTTTGGGTCATTGTGAGTAGTAATATGTAATGTGTATATCGTCCTTTAAGAGGCGATTGACCCTTAGTTGTTTACACATCCTTCGTGTTCATTAGTACAAATTTATAACTTATATACAGTCATAGTATTGCACAGCACATTGCTCGTATACAGCAGTTCAAAACACTGTAGAGTGAATTCCACAAGGACCCTTATTCACCCGGGATCTGTCTTTTGATAAGAGTGGTCATGGATCTCATTGAATTGGTCGGAGTCTATTCTTTAGGTACGTTAAAGGTTTCATTTAATAGTAGTTCTGCACCATTGTTCTATAAGGGCTAAACATTTTGTGCATTTAAATGTTTCTCACATGCCAAGATAGTACTTGTATGATACATTTCTGTACAATTTCCTCTCTTATAACGCGTTTTGGTATACACATCGTTATAACGCGATGTGTCACTATAGAAAGACGGAGTCTGGAATGCAGTACCACAAAGTAGTCATCGTAAATTTGTAGATAGGTTTTATAATCTAGCTCAAAACATTTGATGAAATATAATCGCACATTTGAAGACCGACGTGTAGAGATCATACTGCATACCTTATGTCAATACTTGTGATCTTACACATACATTACCAACCGGAATATAATTCCTCTAGGATTAAGATAACGTTGGTCGATATACTGGATTTTGTCACATTGGATTTATATTATCCTGCATATCAATTGGATACAAAAGTCATTTCAAGAAATACACTTTAAATATTGCATGTTAGATTTCTCTTTGACATTGATGTTACACGTGTAAACATTATATATCCTCTTTTATGTGTTTGTGATACGTATTTAAAAACAAATACGTTCAATCGAATAAATCTGGTGGATGCTATTTTTTTACCTATCATTTAATAGATTCTTCACGAGCAAAATATAACACAGAATTGATAAACAAGTATGCAGGTCGTATATAAATATCAAATATCATATATAAATATCAAAATGTGATATCTCGCTTTGTATATGTATATATATATATGTATATATATATATATATATATATATATATATATATATATATATACTCTTTAATGGATGTTTAAATTCCTTGGTTGCCTTGGAGAACTTAAAGGCATTGTACTTAAAATTATTTGAGGAGATTTCAGGGCATCAAATGCATCTGGTTGTATTGCTGGGACTCGATGCTTAATTCGGAAACGAGAATAACTATAACTTTCTGTGCAAATTTCGGGATCGCATTGAATCCGTTATAACATAGTCTAAATGTGATGTGATGTCGATAGTGCATTTTCTGCAAACTAGTCACAAAATTGTTTCACATTTAATTTGATCATTTCGAGGATGTAAGGCTCATGTTTCTAATAACGACGATCTTGACATGCCCAAAATGGCACCTGAATTATTCGTTTTTAATAATTACCACTCTGTCTGTTTCAATGTCCGTCTCAACATTTCAAACAATTTCAACTCATTTATTTTCCGTAAAGACGAAGATGTAATTTCTTTAAAGTGAAGTTCTGTACGTATATCAATCTATGCTGGTTTGTGTACCTTTATTTTACCGGCATGTATTGAAATTCAGTCTCACATGTAGCTGATAACACTAGCAGCGTTAAATGTATTAGTGCCAAATAACATTCACATGTAAATATTGATCTTGTAAGTCTAAATATTAACTGTGTTTTTGTAAACATCGACTTCATGTTAGGGTTAAAATGTTTTGCACAAAGAAGGAATAAATATTTACCTATGTTTTATCTTTTGATAGCCGGTCTACGCTACACATTGTTCAAACAATGTGCGGGGTGTAATTCCGTGCTTATATAGTAAACAATCCTGCTCTTATCTTTAAAGCGATATCATTAGAATGCAATTTTTCAATCACGTAGGTTTCTTTAACATCTGAATGAAAGAGAAACGCATATTTCACCACGATTATGCAACTAGCTCATAGAATATTGCTGTTTTGCAACAAAAATCATCTCGACTGTATCAAAATAAAATGACCCGAAGTTTGATTGAAATACATAAATGCTATCTTTAAAACAACAGCGCCCAAGTTAATGCAGATTTTTGTTTATTTCCTTTCACTGAGGTCTGGGTAGTTCTTTTTTAATAACATTTTTTTCAGATTCCGTGTAAGATTGATGGTCAGATAAACTGGATAAATGTTTCTATATGTGACTTGTATCTAAGATCCAAACAACTCTAGACACTGGCGGTGACGGTGTGGAGATAACGCCTAACGACATTGCACAAAATAATTCGAGACAAACTTCTACCACTTTGTAACAAGAAGCCCGCCTAGCTCAGTCGGTAGAGCATAACATTTGTAATCTGAGGGTCGTAAGTTCGAGTCCCACGGTGGGCGTAAATCTTTTATTACCATGGCAAAATTATACTACACTTTGTACATTCATCTATTGGATCACACATAAGTGTTTCTTTCTTCATATAACTGAGTGGAATTTTGCAATATGTTTCTTCAAATTCATAACCACGTCATTGTCATTTGACTTCGACACGACCTTCATAAAGGGAAAGCTTATTTTTTCTCATCCACATTAGTCTATGGTCAAGGAGTCACCACACATGGTCCACACCTCCCTGTCTGTTGAAGGATCCCTCTAGGCCCTCACATTCAACACAGACCCAATGCTCGCGAAGCCTTGGTCTCTCGCATTGAGAACACCAGCACACTCTTCCGATCCAACGTAACCAGACACAGCGTATACGTCACAAGAAACCATACAGAGTTCTGCGACTTCACATCACCCAACCATATATATAAGGCAGCACCCAACCATACACAAGGCAGCACCCAACCAGACACAAGGCAGACTACAGCTGAAGATTCTACTCCCGTAAAGTGGTAAGCTTCCTGACAAGACTCGTTGTAATGCAATGTTTACAGAGATTTTGCTCTATAATATACACTAGCTGTGACCAATATGCGCATCTATGTACTTAGGTTTAAACTGCAGGTAATTTGCACATGCAGTATGGGTTGAGTCGCGCTCAGTATTTAGAAATAATTAGAGCCGATAAAAAAATATACCACTCTTGGGTGCCGCTGTACGCGGCAGCGAAACCCGAGTACATTTGTTACCACATATACATATTGATACCAGTCATACACAATTCCGTGACAAGGTAGTTGTATTGTTATGTATTGTAATGGTGTATCGGGAGGTAGGGGTCTAGTTCTGAATTGTATTGATGTATGGATTGGTATGGGTATAGTTGTGTGTTGTATTGGTGCGTTGATAGTGGTATAGTTATGTATTGTATTGGTGTATACAGAGGTAGTGATATTGTATTGCATTGGTGTATGGATAGGTAGAGGTATAGATATGTATTGTAATGGTGTATTGGCAGTTAGTGGTATAATCATGTATTGTGTTAGTGTATTGACAGTTAGTGTATTGACAGTTAGTGGTATAGTTATGTATTTTATTGGTGTATTGACAGTTAGTGGTATAGTTATGTATTGTATTGGTGTATTGGCAATTAGTGGTATAGTAATGTATTGTATTGGTGTATTGACAGTTAGTCGTATAGTTATGTATTGTATTGGTGTATTGGCAGTTAGTGACATAGTTATGTATTGTATTGGTGTATTGATAGTTTGTGGTATAGTTATGTATTTTATTGGTGTATTGACAGTTTGTGGTATAGTTATGTATTGTATTGGTATATTGACAGTTAGTGGTATAGTTATGTATTGTATTGATGTATGGATACGTAGGGGTAGAGGTATGTATTGCATTGATGTATGGAGGAGTAGGGTATACTATTTTCTCACCCAAGCGACAGAGAAATCTAGCTGTTTTGCTGACCTTAATTTTTTTTATCTCAGTCTACTCATCTCAGACCAATCATCTCATTCATGGTGTCCACAAGCTACGGAGTACTTGATCAAGGGAAGCAACCATTGTTGTCTTATGCCTGGTATGATGGAGTTATTTTCCGATCAAACAAACGCTAAAACTTTGGGATATTTAAGAAAATAATTTTTTGGAGGAGAAAAAACATAATTACCAAGAAGAAGATTTAGAAAGAAAACGATACAGATAAGACTAAAAGAAAATGGACTACAAGCTAGGATACATATTGACTCTTAAATGTAGGAGAGCAAATATTATTAATGTTTACCATCCACTGGGTACCTATTCAATGTATACAGTACGCTTTTTTGTCGATAAAGTTTCACAAATTATGCTAAACATGAACTAGGCATTTCAGAAAATTCATTAAAGCATGAGTCAGATGTGCCGTCCTTTCTTTCTGATGACTGGGGAACAAATTAAATAAATATGTCTCTGAAAGCGAACAAACTTTTGTCGGAGAAAATAACAAAACCTGGAGTGGAAATATAAAAACTGAAACTGTCAAAGAGAGCAGATTTACAGCAGTGGACGAACAATTTGTCACAAATTTTGTTTTGGAGCATGAAAATGCGAATACCAAACGCAAGACATTGGGACACCTAAAACTCCTAGAAGAATATCTTGAGAGCCATTAATTGTACAGGGTATAATAACCAATCAGAATTTCAGCTGCATCGCTTATCATAATTTGCCACATCAAACAAAGGAAGGACGGTGGACGGACTGTAGGCACTACGTAATAACATTAAGTAAATTTCGTACTCGTGCTTCAATAAATGAATTTGGAAGTAGAATGATATTGAAAGGAAGCCATGTTGAATAATCATAGAAAGAATATATGTTTATGACGGTTGTGTAGTACAGCTTTCTCTTCCAAAAGAAAAAGAGGAAGGTGAATTTTTGCATAACGGATTAACTTCACATTGTTGTGGACACTGTGCCACCTATTTAAACTTATTTATTGTACCGCTTTTAGTAAAGAGTTAGTGGATTTCAGTACAGGAATCTCGATGCTAGTGAGGCATGTAACTCAATCTAAGACGGTCGAACAACCCTCATGGAGCAATTATAATTAGCATGAATTGTTCTGTCCAATCTGAGTATGTACTATACTTTTATAAACGTTCACTGCATGTCTGGGTTAGAAACATTGTAGCACATACAATGCGTAAATACTTATCAAGGTTTCATTATTTAGCAGACGGTCGAAAAGGTAAATTATTCAAGCTTTGTGTGCCTAGTTGTTGTGAGCCGTTATGGTAAACAGGGTTGCCCTTATCGATTGAACGATACTTAATGAAATACGGCAGAAAAAACTTATTTGTGAGCCATATGATTGGAATGCATCAGCACCGTTTACCGTAACAAGCAGTATATATATATATATATATATATATATATATATATATATATATATATATATATATATATATATATATATATATATATATATGTATCCCATCTTTTTATGTCACTGCCCTTGGTAGGTCCGATCGCGCATGCACGCACGCACGTACGTACGTACGTACGCACGCACACACGCACGTACGTACGTATGTATGTATGAATGGATGTATGTATAAATGGATGGATGGATGCATTTATTGACTTCACAGTTGCAAAGAAATATATATATACATATATGTGCGTGTGTATATATATATATATATATATATATATATATATATATATATATATATATATATATATATATATATATATATATATATATGGGAATATTTGGGAAGGATGGGGATGGACGTCCACGTATATTGCCAGCGCTCTGGTGTCTGACAAGTTCAGCAAATGACAGAGGCTACAGGGGAAAGTCTGTGCTGTAGCGGGTGCTGCCGATGTTCCCATGTTTTTTTCTTTGCCTCCTTCGTTCCTCAATGCTGTCCCGTCTATTTCGTTCTAAAGTGGCAATGACCCTGTGAACTCTACTTTGCCAGTTGTCACGATCAGAAGCTTGTGATGCCCACTGACAGCGATTGGAGCCTGCTGATTTGAGAACTTCAGAGTTGGTGGAGAAGTCACTCCAGTGGGTGTTGGGGATTGTGAGGAGACTGCTCGGAAGGAAGTGTGCAAGGATGCGAAGGTGTCGGCTGTGTGTTCCCATATGGAAAGGTGGTCAGTACGAATGCTCTGTAGACCATGCTCTTTGTACATCTATTGCAGACTAGTGATGTATTCATGCCTGCGCAATGGAACTTTAAGATGGAGTGTAGTCTGTGCAAACTAACCCCACCCTTTAAACATAGGGTTCAACTACCATGTCCTAACAAGCCAGGACGGCAACAGCACAGTCCACAGGCAGTATGTTTTATATCAGAGTTTCCCTTCCCTAGGTAGATGGTCGACTGAGGAGATATGCCTTACATGCTATTTCGAATCATCTAACATGGGGTGGACACTTTGGCAGAATACGAGCACCTTGTATAACTTGGTCGTTTTCTGGTAAGTGCATATGTTTTTTTTCTCTCCATATATGAAAATGATCGTAATTTAAAGTCACGGGCTTTGTTCTACAGACCACAGTCGGATGTATGTTTACGCTTGCATGATTAGTTTACATTATCTGATTATTGGTTTGTGAGATAAGTCATTCTTGAGTTTTTATAAATGCATGTGAAATTACTATCTACATTTCCAGGGACACACTTATAGTCCGATCGATTTGGTACAATCTACACCTATTTTCTATGTAGCTATCTTTACATGTGATCTAAGAACATGCATGTAGATGCTACACAACTTACGCACGCAATTAGTTGGTATAGTAATGAACTCGTAATTTAGAGGAAGGTCGTTAAAACCGCTCCAAGTCCAGTCACTTTGGGCGCATCCGTTTGCAAATGGACTTTGCTGTCATTTCTTGTTCACTTGCAACATCCAAACAATAATATGTAAAATATTGCCAGGTATAACATAACAAAAAGCCAAAATATTCATGCTTACTTTTTCACAATATTCTTGTCCTTTTCTAAATAACATTAAAACAGGGTGTCTGAAATATGGGCGAGGAATTCGTATAAATAATAATTTCATACCGAGTGCCCCCATCCCACTCCAACACAATGCACTCTGTATATTTGTCTTTGGTCATAAGATGTAAACTAGTGAGATACGATGAAAAAGCAATATATACACTTACTAGACATGGCGATGACACAGCAAGCCAGAGTGATGCACGACTGAATTTAGCTTGAGTTTTCTAACTTGGAAACAGTTACGAACACAACTGAATACACGTGCTAGTATATAGCGGTCATTAAAGAAGTCTAGATACACATTGGGAGCTGCCATTTCTACCCGGAGATTTCATTATCTTTTGATCATACCGTGGAATAATACAGAGGCGTAGCTAGGAGTAGGGGCAGATGGTGATAGATGGTGATAGATGTCCCCGGGCGCCAGACTAGTTGGGGCGCTTAATTGTGCTTTGAAATAGGTTGTATGTTGAATGTTTGCTGCAAAACATTTTGCACGTATGAAAGAAGAATCATAGATTGCTAGCACTTCTTTCATTTAATATCCGCTGGCGTTACATTGGGTGATCGTGATTTTATTGATGAAAACAATGGCTTTCATAGTTGGGGGGGATTAATAAACATTGCAGTGATAAATATAACAGTGCTAAGAGTTTAACAAACACACAAATAAAGACAGGGTATGTATATTAAAAAAATCAACCACTAAACTGAACGTATATATTTATTAACTTTTCTTTTCAATTTCACGAATAAGTATAAAGGAGAAATTATATGTGTCAACAATATCAAAGTAATGTGATACTAGTATACACATGCCTGCGAAGGTAAGGCAAATATGCTTTCAAAGGAAATGGGAGTGCGTAGTTTACTGTTGTACTCGTCGAGAACTTCCTGGTGTGTAGTTATCAATACGGCATGCGTACTGCGTACAATGGGCTATAATAAGCGAGATATAAAACACATACCTAATGTAACAGACGATTTGTAAAGCGACTAATGCGCAGTAATTCAGGACCTCATCTTCTGTAGAAACAAGCTAGCTGTATATCGAACGTGCTTGTGGTACCGACTTACAAAAGCTAAACACATTTCAATTTTGAGAACCGATTCTGAGGTTTAAGTTTTATAAAGGATTATATATTGTGGCGCAACTCAACAAGGGATTATTATGATGTCATCACGGAAAGGCGACATTAAATATACCAAGGATCTTGATTCTGAATGTGAATCTGAGAGTAATGGCTGCAACTGTGTTGGAGAAATAACAAATAAAAAACCAGCAAAGAGAGAAACGAAGGGTTTCAAAGACCTTGATATTCGCCTGATTAAAGAATTTATGCCGCGGGATTTTGAAGTCAATTGTATCCCGGGTTATATTGACGTAGCCTGCTTGCCCAATGGTAGAATAGTAATTGCAGATTACATGAACTCCAGATGCTGTCTTTGTAGTGCATCCTATCAGCATCTCTTGGACTTTAAAGTGTCCTCAAAGCCATTGTCAGTTTGTGCTGTTGATACAAATGAGGTTGCAATTGTACTTCCTGATGAAAGGAAAATACAGTTCCTTAAAGTTGATGATTCAATAGAGCCATCAGGATTCATGTTAACCAAGCGGGTATGTGTTGCGGTAGTTGCTCTCTGCAGAAATGAATATATTTTCAGTGACACTGGAACTCAGTCAGACAGGAATATTTACTGGGGAGTTGTCACAAAGGAAGGACGGGAGAAATCATGTTTTCATTTCTACAGTGGTGACGTGCATTCATCTACTGTGTACCTTGCACTGAATGCGTCTAAAACGAAAGTTTATATTTCGTGTTCTGCAACACAATCTGTGCTCTGTTTTGGATTGGATGGGAAAAAGAAGTTTGAATACAAAATTGAAAACAGTTACCCGAAAGGGATTCAGTTAGACAGTGTGGATAATGTGTACATAGTTGTACATGAGTCTAACAGTATTCGTCTTCTTTCCCCAGATGGAAACCTCCAGCGAATCTTCACTTCCCATATTCCATCATTTCCTATTGCAATTTCTTTCAAACATTCCAGCAATGAATTCATCCTCACAAACGGTTCAGAGACAGATCGGAGGATTTGTTATGTATATGATTTGATTTAACGATTGAATTAACATACATCCGAAATTTAGTCCAGATTGCTGAGGTACTTGTGTCCATTGTCGATCTGCGATAATATGCCGCGGTTAAATATATATATATTCAACCTGCTAAATATTGCAATCATATAAATCTATTAGGAATGATTTTCTTTTGTGCTTGTTCTGCTAATAAAGATTTGTATATTTTCTTTTCGATCCTCTCCCATGC
Organism: Unio pictorum; assembly: GCA_030141615.1. NCBI lineage: Eukaryota > Metazoa > Mollusca > Bivalvia > Unionida > Unionidae > Unio > Unio pictorum. The sequence continues at coordinate 291,049 of JARLTB010000146.1, read as the reverse complement.
AGAGATTTAATTTTCAGCATCTCCGTGAATCATTTAATTTCATTAACTGAAATCACTTTGAATCTTAAATCTCTGTACTAGTTGAATTTATTTTCTTACGTATGAATTCACATTTATTTACTCAGTTTGTTGTATGTGATGTTAATTGTTCAATATTTAAACTTGCGATGAGCACGAATTGGACATAGTCTATTCCATTGATAAATAGACTATGTATATGTGTTACTATCAGTGCTGTTTTTCGCTATAATCAGACATAACCGGTTAATTTGTTACCATTTATAGGTTATTTTTAATACAGAGAGTGTGACCAAATCAGGTTAAACCTGTAGAGTCCTTAGATAAATTAATGGCCATTATAATGAGTGAATATATATATATATATATATATATATATATATACAATCTTATATCCATTGTGTCCATTTTATGAATTATACTGTATCCTCAGCAATACATAGCAATACAATACGGCATAGCAATACATTATGTTGTGTGTCTGTGATACAAAATAAAAATCTATATGATACGTATATTTTCAATCGATGTCAATCTGGACTGAAATACTCTTGCTGATCGTTATGCAACGGACCTTTTCCCTACTTGGTCCAAATAAATGGTTCCTTTAGCAGACTGGTTTAAGTACTTTTGTTTAAACAAATGAGAGAATGTATGAAATGGCGTGATATTTGAAACAAAATGGTGAGACTGGAAATTAACTTCTGTCCATTCCAGTAGCTCTATTTCGACGTAGCACATATACGTGGTAGATATACGAGGTAATGCAGTTGACAAGTAGCATGTTATACATCGCACGACGAATAACCGATACGACATTAATATATTTTTAAAATTGATAGCCGCAATCTCCTTTGTGTCATTGTGTGTAGTAATCTTTTTTTGTGTGCATGATATCATCCTTAAACAGGACTTTGGTCAAGAGATATTTACGCATCACTTGTGTTCATTAGTACAAATGTATAACGTATATGTTGTCTTATGATAATAGAGCACAATGCTCGCATACGGTTCAAAATACTGTAGAGTGAATTCAAAAAGGGCCCTTATTTATCCAGGAATATTTCTTCTGATGAGAGTAGTCATGGAACTCATTGAATTGGTCAGAGTCTATTGTTTCAGTTCTTTTTAAGTTTCATTTAATTGTAGTTCTTAACCATAGGGATTTCATTGTTCTCTATGGTCTAAACATTTTCTGCATTTAAGTTTATTTCAGATGTCACTATAGATACAAATACTTAGTTATAACGCGTTGTGGCATACACATTGGTTTAACGAGGAAGTGGTGAATTTGTTTACTATTACTAACGTAAGTCTGTTCTTTGTTACGATTCTTCCCATGCCAGCTTTTGTTTTATTAATTGAGATGATATATATTTCTTGCTTTATTGTAATGCTGACAAGTATATAATTAGCTGAACCCTTGACAATGTGACTTTCAATATAAGACTATTATCTAATACGTAAGGTATTGCAGGATCTCGGTTAGATTGTGTTGACTAATAGTTCTTGCTCTCCCTAGGAGTTAGGTGACTTGTTTTATATTTATGAATGAAATGCCTTTATTTATAATCAACTTAAGTTAATTTAATACTGATTCTACGGCACTGATCATCTTTGTTCACAGTTCTTTTTTAGTTAACCTTGCTGCCATACACTACCTTTAACCTAAGACAAATATTAAATTATTATAGAAAGACGAGGTCTGAAATGCAGTACAGCAAGGTAGTCATTGTGGTCTTAAAGATACATTACCAACCGGAATATAATTTCTCTAGGATAAAGCTAGCGTGGGTCGATGTATTGAATTTTGTCACATTGGATGTATACCATCCTGAATTTGGAAATCTTTTCACGAAATAGACTTCAAATATTGCTTGTTACATTTCTTTTTGACATTGATGTTACACGTGTAAACAGTATATATCCTATTTTATGTGTTTGTGATTCGTATTTAAAAACAAATAAGCTCAATCGAATAAATCTGGTGGATGATAATTTTTACCCATCATTTATATATATATATTTACATTCCTTTGTTGCCTGAGAGAATTTAAAGGCCGTTGTACTTAATATTAGTTGATGAGTTTAGTGTATTAAATGCATTTGTTCATATTGCTTGGACTCAATGCTTTCTGTGCGAACTACGGGATCGCTTTTCAATTAGTTTTAAAATATTCTAAATGTGATATGATTCAGTAGTGCATTTTCGGCGAACTAGTTACAAAAATGTTCCACTATTAGTTTGATTGTGTCAAGGACTGTTTCCCAGTTAGTCGAGGATGTAAGCCTCTTGTTTCTAATAATGACGATCTTGACATGCCCAAAAGTCACCTGAATAATTCGTGTTTAATAAATACCAGTCTGATGTTTTAATGTCCGTCTCAACATTTCAACCGATTTCATCTCATTTATTTTCCTTCTAGAAGAATATATAAATTCGTTAAAGTGAAGTTCAGTACGTATATCAGTCTCTGCTGGTTTGTGTTCCTTTATTTCAAACATGTTCTAAAATTCAAATTCACAAGCAGCGTTGAATGTATTTGTGCCAAATAATATTCAAAAAAAATATTGATCTGGTTAGTCTAAATATAAACTTTGTTTTTTGTAGATATCGACTACATGTTTGGGTTACAATGTTTTGCACAAAGAATTTATAAATATTTATCTATGTTTTATCATTTGGCAGACAGTGTAAGAAGCATATTGTTCTAATCGTGTGCGCCTAGCACTTGAGAGCCTATATAGTAAACAATCCTGCTCTTATCTTTAAAACGATGTCAATGGAATGCATTATTTCAATCACGTAGGTTTCATAAGCATCTGAGTGAACGTCCAACGCAAATGTCACCTCGATTATGCATCTAGCTTACAAAATATTGCTTTTTTTGCAACAAAAGCCATCTCGACTGCCTGGAAATCAAATACACGATTTTAAAAAAAAACAAAATCTGCATGTTTCTTCCCAGTCACAGTGTGAAAAATGTTAACCAATTTCAACTTATTTTTTCCCCGCTTTCAAGAATCAATCAATCAATCAATCAATCAATCAATCAATCAATCAATCAATCAATCAATCAATCAATCAATCAATCAATCAATCAATCAATCAATCAGACTGATGATTTAAAAACAAACACCTATTTTATTTGCAATGGGTATGATTGGAAACCATCAACACCTTTTGCATTCCATATTCCCAGACAATCAAGTCTATGTTATCGGAGTGACTGATATAGGTAGGATTGCCTGCTAAACACACTTGTCAAAAGTATACTTTACGTCCAGAAATTTTAATTTTCATACATTATGGAGTGGTTCGCATAATTAATGCAACTTGCATCACTCTCTCCACAAACAGATCAGTCTTTTGATGAGAGAAATCATGGATAGAAGTCATGGATCTCATTGAATTGGTCAGCGTCTATTGTTTAAGTGCTTCTTAAGTTTCATTTAATTGTAGTTCTTAACCATAGGAGATTCATTGTTCTATAAGGTCTTAACAATTTCTGCATTTAAATTATGTCATCATTGGCGCCTTAGTCTCGGGAGACCATGCGGATATCGCCCTTGGGGTGTCGTTTGTCTCTGGGTTGTTGGCATCGTACGTTGTGGCTGTGCAGGCCTATGCGCGAGTGGCAGTCCCTCTTGCAGTTATGTGCAGACATGCTGGGAAGCCTGAGTTGCTTTGGTTGCTGCCACGTGGCCCTATTTTACACGTTTCTCTGCCGTCAACTGGCCTCTCCTCGTATCAGCGACTGATATACACTTATTTACTGTCAGTCTCCAGGTGAGTCGGCCCTCGGCCCGCACTTCCCAACCATCAGGTGCGATGTCACATGCCTTCAGGTCCCTCTTGCACGCATCCTTGAAGCGGAGTGATGGCGGCCTACTCGTCTAGTGCCAGTGGCCAGCTATCCATATAGGATGTCCCTTGGCAGCCTTCCATCCTCCATGCGTCGGACGTGTCCCAGCCATCGAAGGCGACGTTTGCTCAGCTGGGAGAACATTCTGTGGTTATTTGTACGCTCCAGGATTTCGCTGTGTGGGACGTGATCTTGCCAGCTGATTTTCAAGATGCGTTTAAAGCACCGTATATGGAAGGAATTGAGCCGGCGCTCTTGCCTCATGTAGGTACTCTAGGTCTCACTTCCATATGGAAGGGTGCTGAAAATGCAGGCTTGGTAAACTCTGACTTTGGTTTTCTCTGTCAGCGCGTTGTTTTGCTACACCCTCTTCGTCAGTCGTGATATGATGGTATTTACCTTACTAAGCCTTCTGTCCAGCTCCTTATCAATCGAGAAAGTGTTGCTGATGGTTGACCCCAGGTAGGTAAAGTTGTTGACTGCTTCCAAGGTGACACCGTTGATTTTGATTGTATGAGCAATGGTAGTATCTTGCACGCTGACCTTTGTCTTTTCCAGGCTGATGGTGAGTACAAAAGACATGCAGGCATCATCAAGAAGGTCTCCTAGTGTCCTAGCTTCAGTGTGTGCCACAAGAGCCGCTTCATCTGCAAAAAGCATATCCCTGATGAGCACAGCCCTCACTTTCGTCTTCGAGCGCAGTCGTGACAGGTTGAACAGCCTCCCATCGGACCTGGTTTGTATATATATATATATATATGCCATCAGTGGACGAGTCAAAGGCGTAGGACAGAAGCAAGGAGAAGAAGATCCCAAATAGGGATGGTGCCAGAAGGCAGCCCTGCTTCACACCGCTGTTAATTGGGAAGGAGGTTGAGGAAGATCCATCATACAGGACTGTTCCCTTCATATCCGCATGAAAAGAGATTATCATGCTGCGGAGTTTTGAAGGGCAACCTATCTTACTAAGAACTCCGACAAGGCCCTTCCTGCCTTGGTGAGGTCGATGAACATGAATTTAGTACAGATGCTAATATAGATACAATTACTTGTATGATACATCTATGTACAATTTCCTCTCTTATAACGCGTTGTGGCAAACAGATCATTATAACGCGTTGTGTTATACACATCGTTATAACATGATTTGACATACACATCGTTAAAAAGCGTTGTTGCATACACATCGTTATAACGTGGAATATAGGTCGGTTCTTGTGTATCATTATTCACCATGCTGACAAGCATACAATTAGCTGAACCCTAGACAATGTGACGTTCAATTTAAGACTATTGTTTAATACCTAAGGTATAGTAGTATCTCAGTTAGATTGTGTTGACTAATAGTTCTTGCAGTTCACCTAGGACTTAGGTGACTTGTTTAAAACTTACTGACTGATAACAATGCCTTGAATTATAAGCACTTTAAGTAGATATAATACGGATAATATGGCTACTGATCATCATTGTTTGAATTATCTTCTTATGTTACCATTGCCTTTGCTTAAACCAGTATTTGCGAGCCGATATAGTAAACAATCCTGGTCTTATAGATAAAAAGATATCCTTTTATTATTTCTAGCGCGTATGTTCTTAAGCATCTGGTTGAACGACCATTATCCAACTAGCTTACACAACATTGCTTTTATTTGCAACAAAATCCATCTAGACTACCCTAAAATAAAAATCAAATACGCGAAATTATATTTTAACAAAACCTATTTGTTTTATTGCTAGTCTCAGTGCGGAAAAAGTAAACAAATTTCAACCCATTTGTTCTCTGCTTATTTTTGTTAATGTGTTATGTAACACAATCTATAACGGTCGAACAACCCTCATCGAGAAACTATATTTAGCATGAATTCTTCTCTCCAATCTTAGTATGCACTACACTTTTATAAACGTTGAATGCAGGTCTGGCAGAAACATTTCAGCAAATACTTACCAAGGTTTTATGATTTAGCAGACTATCGAAAAGGTACATTATTCAATCTGTGAGCGCCTAGTTGTTGTGAGCCGTTATGGTAAACATAATTGCCCTCATCGATCGAACTACACTAATGGACTACGGCAGACTGGTGATTTAAAAAGAAACACCTGATTTATTTGCTACCGATATGATTGGAATGCGTCAACACCTTTTGTATTCCATTTTGCCACACAATGAAGTCTATGATTTCGGACTGATTGATCTAGGTAGGATTGCCTGCTACAGACATTTGTGAAAAGTCTCCTGTTTGTCCATTGATTGTAATTTTCATACATTTCAAAGGGGTTAGAATAATTAATGCAACTTGCATCACGCTGCAAAGTTACTGGACAGACAGAACGTTGTCCGAATCGGAGGACGCAAGGATTAACTAAAATATGTACTTTGTCGTGACCCGCAGTGTGTGTGTATATATGTATATATTAAGACAAACACCTGATTTATTTTTAATCGATATGATTGGAATGCATCAACATCTTTTGTAATCAATGAGTGCATGAAAATTACAATCTATGTATATCTTGAGCTGATAAGCATCAGTTCCATTCGTAAATATCTTTCAGTTGATGCCACTAAAACAATTACTTGTTCATTAGTACTTTCAAGACTAGACTATTGCAACTTAATTCTGTCTGGTTTGTCACAATATTTACTCCAGAAACTTCAATAAGTTCAAAAGTACAGCTGCACGGATCATCTTTAGTGTACCTCGATCAGGGCACACCTCCCCATTGCTCTGTATCCTACACTGACTATCAATTCCATACAGGATCAAAACACAAAACTTGTTCTCTGTGCTATGTTTCACTGACAGATTGCAGTCCAACATACCTATCCAGCCTCACCCATGCGTATACACCAGCTAGATACATACGCTCTTCTAATGATAATTGTATACTCATTGTTCCCACTGTGGAAACGAAGTCTTATCGACAACGTTCTTTGCATACCAGAACTCGGCGACGTGGAACGAATTGCCTGTTGAAATTAGACACAAAGACACAGTGCTCCCTTTTATGAATGCTCTTATACCTCACCTGTTTCGTCTGCAGGGACAAACTTAGAGACCTAATAATGTTTTGTATCTTATATGTTCCCGCATGTTTTTATGTTTTCCAATTTCATTCTTTTTGTCATTGTTTTTCTGTAGCGTAGTCATATCATTATAGCATTATAGATTAGAGGTTATACAAATTTCTCATTATATATATATATATATATATATATATATATATATATATATAACTCTTTTTTACTGTTTGTAGGTTTGGAATCAAATTACTTTGAGAGTTCATAAGAAGGTTTCTCAAGCACCCAAATTTAATTAGAATATTCTTGATTGATTTTCTAACACTAATTTAATGCAAGTTAAAGGTAAGGTCATGTGATGTGTAAAGATTACAAGTCTTTAGTTTCTTCATTCATAAATCAAACTATTCCGGTCACATTAGGCTAACATCTGTACTCTGGAAATGTTATGACCAGCATAGCTGGTAATTAGATTAATTCATAAAATGTCAAATGCTGACTGTTAGAACATATCGCTATCTAAATTAACCCAAACACTCGGAATAGCGTTCTCGTGATTTCTGATTGTAACACACATGTACTCAGACGAGCGAAGTGTGATCCGTTTGAAAGATGTACATAAGTTGACATCCTAAAATGAGATCTTGTTGTCACCATGAAAGCAGAGAGAGAGAGAGAGAGAGAGAGAGAGAGAGACACACACACACACACATTGATACAGGTTTGTAAACGTCAATATGCCTCACAACTGAATTATTAACACATACAATATTACTTCCGCATTCAAGGTTCATGGATTGACAAAGTTTTAATATTCAATCTAACAATTGCGAAGAATAAAATGAATCATGGATACGCATGCAGCCAAGTATTTAGCATGTTATAGTAATATTTTTAATATATATCCAGGGATGAAATTACGTTACTGTATAATTAAGTACTGCGTTCAAATACTGTTTATTAGTAATGGCGTTTAAAAGTAATCCCACAGCATCTTAATTACAAGGACTGATTAAAGCGTTAATTAACGACTTAGGTACAATAATTAAACTGAACGATCATGATCCCAAATATAAATCAGTGCCGGGTATGTAATAAACACCATCTGCCAAATTTGATTGATGTTCGCTTGGTTATTTTGCAAGATGTGTAATGTAAAAACATTCCTGGTAATGTCAATATTACGTGTCTATCAAATGGTGTATTTTCTTTATTGGAGTTCATGAACTCTGGTTCTACTTCTGTGATTCCTCCTAACAAATGTATTAGGTCTTCATTTTGTCTTCCAATCCATGTTAGTTTCTTCTACATGCACTTATGACGTTATGATAGCACTTCCTGCCGAGCAGACAAATTTAGTTTCGGACGTGTCTTCAGGTTAAAGATTCACGTGTCACTTTTTCTAGCCATTAGATTAAATTACGGAATAGTGGATGTGCTAAGTTCATAAATCTGATTTTGTTAATTAATATTATGAGGAACAAATTTGTCATACGCTTTGTGCCTCAAGATGTAATCATATTAACTCGTCAGACTCTTTAGAAGTGTTTATCAAATAAAGTACTATTTTAACTATACATCTAAAAGTATAATGTACAGAGACCAGTGACTTATCTGATATATACATATAATCTATTTGCTTTACTTGAAAATGAATGATGGGAGAAAATTATGCATAAATATTTGATTTAGGTAAAAACAAACAGAAACGGTCTAGGACCAAATATAAAGTGACTGTTAAATAGGTAAGAAAATATAAAGAATTTAATTTCTTTGAAAATAAGAGATATGCACCAAGTAATAGATACAAAAATAGTAATGGTCCAAAAGACAAATCGTTAAGCTAAGAAAACCTCCACTATGTAAAATATAAGAACAAATATAACATGAATCACATATAATTGGTCAATCTATAACGATGCAAATTGTAATTATTCGTTCTTTTAGAACTGAAAGAAAGATAGAATTGTAGCAGATGCATCAGAAAAATACAATTGCGGAGTGTTCTAATGTCCACTGTTATTTAGAATTCTGTCTTGCAGTCTTGCAGTCTTGTGTTCTAGGTATTATCATATAGTGTAACCGGTTTCAACAATTCCGTAAACCATGTTTGGATATCGTAACACCTCCATTAATATCATATATTGGCAATTTAAAATGCTGTTGCTGCGTAAATAACAGTTGTATCAATGTTCTAATTTTATGATAGATTTAGCTATTTTCAGATAAAATAAGCATGATTGATAAAATAATATATCAGGTGAATGCAATTAACTGATCAATTAACTTTTCGTTGCTTTACTACTACATGTTCATCAATCAATTTGCGAAACAAAATGCTCACAGTTACTTATTTTAATATTGCAAATCTGGTGAACAATTGTAAAGAACTAAATATTTTAAAAGTAATTAGCTATGTATCATACATTTCCTAGTGTGCGCATGAGTGTATGTGTTTTCGTGCTATCATTGCTCAGCTGTTGTTAGAGAAATCATTTAAGATGGATGAAATTTAAGTATGTACATGTACATTTTTTATTTTTTAAAATTAGTAATCGATCTTGATTAGTATGATATTGTTAGTTATTGATCCTTCATCTTTAACACTACTTGCATTTTGTAGCAATACTGTTTCCGAATAAAAAAAATTACATGACTCATTAGTTTATGTATGTACAAAGGTAACTGACATTCATTTCAATGCCTGTTTTGTGACATAGAAAAACTATTAAAGCGTAACTGAGAGTTTACAGATTGAAATCAATATAAACGACATTGTGTTTAGAACATTGAATCAATATTGTAATAATTATATAAATTAAATACAAAAATGAACAATGAGAAGTTTCTACAAACAATAGTAATATTTATAACTTGTCTCCTGGACATTGAACTAAACCTTAGGTTTCATATTTTATATATGGTAATTTGATATAGTGTACGTCCCCTCTGAGTTTAGAAAGCTGAAGTTTCATATTTTATGTAAGGTAATTTAATATGGTGTACGTCCCATCTGACTTTGGAAAGCTTTGTTCTTACTGATCGATTGAATTCCGACAATATAGTGTGGCTCATCAGAATAAATTCATTCAGTAAGGTTTGAAATGAATTGAAAACGACAGTAGTCTTAAGTGGTATATATATTTAATTCATTGTGTATCTTTTCACGTACTTTCTATTCTTCCCTGCTTATAAATTACTATCCGAGCTTGACTCATGAGGTTAGGAATTGTCTGCACTGCAGTAAACAAGTAAACAGCCGTATCAAACTGTATGATTCTTTGTTTTTGTGAATTGTGATATGACCTCTTTATAATACACATCAGAGTAAGATTTCTTCATTTTTAATGTTAGCGGCATGCTCCGCGTAGTGCACGGGAGAGTTCTACGTGTCCTAAAGCAAATATATGTCTGGTGTACACTTAAGCTGATATCTACTCTCTTTACTCAGTCAGTCTCTGCAGTACTCTTGTAGATATACTTTTGGCTCTGGTGACATGACCATACTATTTCAGTTTTCTCTTTTTGACGGTGTTAAGGAGGTTTGATATTGGCCTACTTTGTGCCTGAAGGCGGTACGCAATTATTCATTTGTGATGTGGTCTATATAAGAAATATCAAGGATGGTCCTGTAGAATCTCATTTCAAGTACCCGGACTCTTCCTTGTAATTCTGATGTCATGGTCCAGGCCTCACATGAATCCAAAAGATTGAGATGACTAGTGCTCTCAATAGTCTGATAGTACGAATGTTTCTGCAGCAGAAATGTGAAATGTAGGTCGCCTTTAGCGCCAGTTGGATAGGTATAGACCAATAGCTGAATCCATTGCCATGCGCTTTAACATTCTCAAAATGACAAGTGTTCGTCTTTGTAAAGAGGTACGAGTTAAGTCCCCAAATATCAGAAAAGCGGAGAAAGCATGTTTCATAGATTGCAATGAATAGATTCGTTCGATTTATTTTATGTCGTACGCCTTTCACATAAATTCACCGTCGCTTAAAGTTTGGGAATTGATCAGATGACTCTCTCCCATATTTCTTAAAAAGTATATATATATATACATAATTTCCTCCATGTAATAAATACTCCATGGCGTATAACAGTTAAATGAATGTTATTATATCTTGAGAATTACTTAAAATTACTACATTCATGCTTTATTAGTGTCCAACGTATGTTAACGTAGAAAAGATTTTGCAAATATTTCTGTATGTTACTGTTAAAACTGAATACCTTTAACATATGGGTGATAATTAATATAAAGTTGATAAACAATATGTGATTAACAGTCCTGAAAGTAACGTTATTTTAATATAACCAATACCGAATTAGCTATTTTAGTGATTTTTTTCGTCAAGTAAAATATTTCCACAATGACACAGAGTGAAAAGTCTCGAAAGAGCTTTGGTATTACTGTATTTGCAATGAGATCCGTGAGGATGATGTGTTCATATTTATTTGTGTGAGAGATCAAACTAATACGACACACTGACGTAAATGTGGCTGTAAAAGGGTGTAAATAAATAAAACAATAGTAGTCTTTGTTGTTAAAATATAAATAAAACAATAGTAGTCTTTGTTGTTAAAAGTCAATATCATAATTGTTTTCAATTTAGCTAATATTAATTTACAAAGGTGTGTGCGCTTTGAACCAGACGAAGTCATATTTTATCTGATTCCCTCTCTTTCAGCCAAATCGCATATGGGATAATTAACAATGCTCAGGCTTTTTTTAAAGCAACTGATAGGCCATACAGAACTAATTTCTTATGACACCTTGGTCACGCTTGGAATACAGGTTTAAATGGATACATTTAAGAAAAGGTTTGATATTGACCGATGATGTTTTCTTAATTCTGCCTTTTTGAGTGTTCTGCTGCACCCGCGGTAATATTATTTGGTCCTTTATTGGTGTGGCGCCTCTCAGAAACATCATCGAAAGAACCACCTATTGCGGAATTTTATAGCAATTTATGAGTATTTTTAATATTCCCCATTATGTTTTTAATTGTAATAAGTTTATTAAATTGGGATTGAAATTTAATTATAAGCTTTACTCCTCAACGCTAACTGGTCTTGGGAGTTGTTTAGTTATTTATCAACAGGCATTTGTGATGTGTGCCTTGTTGTTGTCCCAGCAACCGAACATGGGCATTGACTGTTTTTGGCGTTGTTGCAAGAATTGCCATTTTGAAGTGCTGAGATGTGCAAGTCTGATATCAATAACGGGGACTAACAACATCTTATTATTCGTCCAGTTGTAAGTAAACTTGATTAATATATTTATATTAGTAGCAACCCAATATGGCTTTTTATGAGCAAGATCTGCGCATATTATTTGCATCCAGCATAGATATATATAACTATAGTTCTCAAGTCGCATGCAATCTAATATAAATACATTCATCATCGATATAATATACATGTTGTATGCATTCAGCATAGTTAGATGTAGTACTCAAATGGTATGAAATATTATAATTTCATACTAAAATGTATGCCATCTACTTTTGAACGAAAACAAAGGGAGACAACCGTTTATAATATACTGGAATGAAATATGCATAATTTCCAATCGAACAATTTGCAAACATTAGTAAGATATTACACTTTAGCGAAAATAATGAAATTTTGCTATTTAGGGCGTTATGTTAGTTTTCTCCAATAAACAAATAAACTTACTGAAAAGAGAGATTAATCCAAGCTTATAAACTTTATATGTAAATATTTGTACAATTATCAATGGAACTAAGACGGCTGGGAATACTGGTTAGATTATTATTATTGGATTTCCAGCTATTATCTAACAATAAAAAGTCAGTGTGCACAATATATATGTCATTTTGTACTTTCCAAGATAACCACACATTAAAGAGAATCATTAAAATAATTGGACATCACGCCAGTTATTTATTATATTTTTAATTACAATATCCACTTGAACAACACGTTATTATGTTAAGCACCTTCAAACGTCTTTGCCTTGTGATATTCAGATTTGAACCGTGGCAGTAATTTATGAGTTTCACGATGTGTTCTTGATTCACATCAATACTTAGATTGCAATAACCCTAGGCAAGATGTAAAGCAAAACAAAATCAACAAAGATAAATTTATAACAGATATAATCACATACTGGTTAAATTGCCGATAAATAGACCCACATATATGATATGTATTGTAGCAATGACTACTGACAAACTTTATTTATAAAGATTTTATGAGATGATTGACTGGAATGTTCTATAGATCGATCTCATAAACACATGCTGGGAACTCAGGAAGATAGTAAGAAGAACAAGGATGAGTCCCAGATAAAGAATGTCACCAGATGATGGAAATGTCTTGGGGATAGGTACGGAATCGAAGCTGAAATGAGAAGACAAACATCAATTTTCTCGTCAGTACAAAACTGACCTTATTAATTAATCAACACACATATATTGACTACATTCTAGAAACACATCTAAAAACTTTATAATAAAAATTCATGCAATACATATTATATTTTCCCTTTTCAAGCTTTCCAACTTCATTTATTCGTATAACTTCTACATTTTAGAATATTATACAAATGGTTAATTCTCAATCATTTTCAAGATAGCCTAAAGTATAAAAATGTAATGACTATAATTAATGTAACAATTAATTTAAAGAAATGCATTTTACTTATTTTAAAAAAGAATATTGATTTAGAATATGTTGCTAGATATTACACTTTCTTGCTTAAAGAATACTTTATTTCACATTAAATTTAAACATGATTTTGGTAGCGAATTCAATCTTTACAATAAAAATTACATAAATATAATTAAATATAATTCTTTAGAACATTTAAGCATTAAGTTACAATATATTATAAATAAAAGTATTAAGTGAACAATGTTGCTAACATAACAATGTTACTATTAAAATCTCAACATTAAAAGTGATTATTCCTAAAGAAGTTACGACATATACAATTGTTTTACCTGAAATGAGAAGACAAACATCTATTTTCTCGTCAGTACGAAACTGACCTGACCCTTTGATGCGTGGTCTATTTATATGCATCCTATGTCAGGGTTAACGTACCAGTGGAAAACGATGTTCGCTCTCATTAGATAATAATCAGTTTCTCCCGGTCATAACCGGCTTAATTTACGTCATTTACATAAGGTAGAACTCAAATTTGTAGTTTATCTTTATTCGTTTGGCATTAGTTAGGTCCAAATATGATAATTCCTTAATATTCTAAACCAGCAACATGTTTTAACATACTAAGGCAGCAGCGATGTCTGTCCATCATTAGATCAGAACAATTTTGTAGCGACGACTGTCCATCATTAGATAAGAACCATTCTGAATTTACGTCAGCACGGAAGTTTGTTCTAATATTTTATTAACCGAATTATACTTTGCCAATGCCTGCTTTTACAGAATATATGTTTCACTGATAAGACTTAGGAGCTGACTGACCCAGTAAGATTTTTGCTTTATAACCTAATTCCACACAATAATGTACATTCGTATAGCTAGTGATTTACGTTGGCAACTTATGCTTTGCACATCAACAATTTTCCTTCCATTAATATATAGTTGTGCTTTGAAAATAAATGAAATTAATCTTAACACACTTTAGAACTTACTTTAATATAAAACATTACTTTAATACAATTTAAAGAAAATATCAATCTTATTAATTTTACTAAAAAATCAATTCCCTGTGGTTTATTTGAGCCGAGACATCGAGGCTCGAAAAGAAAAATCAATTTCATTCATCAAAACAAGATAAAAGGTGAAATATCAAAAATATTATGATAAAACATCGCGAGACATTTTCGCAAAGTTTAAAGATACAATGTAAACACTGCAAAATATATTTGCAAAATACTAGGTAAAATACAAAAAATACAATGAGAAGGTACATTGCAAAATACAAGAAATACAATTAAAGGGTATATGTCTAATACAAGAAATACAATGAAAAGGTATATTGCAAAATACAAGAATACAATTAAAGGGTATATGTCCAATACAAAAAATACAATGAAAAGGTATATTGCAAAATACAAGAATACAGAACTTACTTTAATATAAAACATTACTTTAATACAATTTAAAGAAAATAGCAATCTTATTAATTTTACTAAAAAATGAATTCCTAATAAAGATATTGTTCTTTTCATTAAAACACAAATACACAAATACAAAAGATATATGATAGATACCAATTTAAAAATCATACATTCGTTTGAATATAAAGTTTTAATTTGGTTTCTTTCAACTTTAGTCGGTAATTTCAGATATTGACAGTAAAATAGGTTTTTAGATTAGCTTTTAGTTCTAGCTGCCTTCATAATGGATAATGTTCCAGTGGTATAATTCAGTAATAGGGACATACAGTCATAATAGAGTATATATATATATATATATATATATATATATATATATATATATATATATATATATATATATATATATATTAATATATGAAAAGTGAACATTTATTTGAATTCCTATCTTTTTTTCTGCATGCTGATATATTTCCCGCTGTTGTTAGATTGTACGTGACTTGAATCATTTATTTAAGTATTCTCTATCATGCGATACAGTGTCCATACATTGTGTGTACTAAACATGATTTTGTGATTATTTTTAATTCATTTAAAGATATTCCTGATAAAGCATTAAGACTATTTGAATATCACCACATTCAAGATATGTGATTAATTCCTGAGAATATTTTATTGAACGTGTGATATTGTGATTATTTTGGATATAATTCACATTACTTTAATTTACTCATAACATGGACAATTAAATAATTTGCTAAGTGTTAGAATATGTATTAGTTTTCTTCTTTCTGGTTCATAGTTTAAGAATAAAGAGTCGTACCAATAATAAATAAACATCCGTGATCAGGAAGTATTACATATATCTCTGGCAAACAAAATATCTCAAAATCGAACACGGAATATCATTATATACATCAGAAACTATTTCCATACAAGACTCGATACCACCATAATTATCGGGCTGACCACTACCCCATTTAAAATATGATGCGGGTTGGCCGTTCCACGACATCCATTCTCTCTTTACACCCACGGCTCGCAGTCCAATAAAAATTGAAGTTGCTGCTTCTCTCTTCATAACTGCGTGAAAGGAATTTTTTTATAATTTAAATTCTACCATTAAATGTTTTATATAATATATATATATATATATATATATATATATATATATATATATATATATATATATATATATATGTGTGTGTGTGTGTGTGTGTGTGTGTGAAATCACTATGATAAGAGTTGTGCATAGCTATTTATTAACGATTAAATTTATTTCATTTTAATCTAACTATACTAGATAAACCGAAGTTTAATCTAACTCCACATAGATACAGAGAGAGAGAGAGAGAGAGAGAGAGAGAGAGAGAGAGAGAGAGAGAGAGAGAGAGAGAGAGAGAGAGAGAGAAGAAGAAGAAGAAGAAGAACGAAATAGGTTTGTAATTATCAGTAGAATAATAACATATAAAACAACTATCAATTACTTCCATGTTCAACTGCAGGCGTTCGAAATATATATTGTATTTTAATTTCGTTTATATAAAGTTTGGGTTTATATATATTGCAAGCATCAGCATCAGTTAGTGATACATCCTTTGTGTTACATCATGACTTATGAATGAAAACGAAGAAACAGGCATTGCTTGGTTCCAGACGTACTCAACTTTTTATTCTGAAATGGGATATTTTATTATGTAACAAGTATGTAATTATAAAGATAAGTTGTGAGGTCATTAAATATAATACCTTTTTGGTTATTGTTTAATTTACCAATTATATAATTATAAATATATGTTGTGAGGTCATTAAATATAATACCTTATTGGATATTTTATAATGTACCAATTTTGTGATTATAAATATATGTTGTGAGGTCATTTAATGGAATACCTTCTTGTATGAATCTGAATTCAGCCTCATTCTTGATTGTCATCAACTTCGCTCCATCTTTTTCACATGTAATCATGGCATTGTCGAAACTTTTAGAGACTGAATAAAATTTGTAGCACATACCAAGTGACTGGTTGAAAGTATAGCCTTCGTCGCAGTATTGTTTTTCTGTAAATGGGCATGTCAAAAAAGTTGTAAAACAAACAATATAATATGTATGTTTCCTGCATATTGTTATTTTGTTTCAAATGTAGAAGTTAAGTCTGTAACGATACAAATGTCGTAATTATGGATGACATGAAGGTGCACTTTCAGTATCAACGTTTCATCCGATATAGCATAAAGTGTTGTCTGTCTGTCTGTCGCTCTCGTTATCAATAGAAATACATAACTTTCTTATGGGAAGTTTTAAACTGTAAGCTATTATATAGTGGTGGGATTACAAGATATGGAACTGTATAAGCCCATATTATGTAAACTTTTTATAACTCATCCGAAGAACATAACTCGAATTTAAAGGTATGAAAAATATATCACAGTTCAATAAGTCGTGAAGGTCTTAATTTGAAATCTGCTTGATAGACTATACCTAAACGATTAGAGGAACTAAGCCCGAAAAGATATATCTTAAATTCTTTGTTAGTGGTGATATGTCCATCACATATTCTATTAATTAGTCGTCTAAATATTTTATCACCACGATACAAATCTGAAATCCATTTTGGTAATAGTGACACACCCTCTACAAATCATAATAATCAGTTATGTATTAGAGTGGAGGCCTCACAATACAGGTCTTAATTCAATTTGTGTAACAGTTATACGTACTGCACAAATTGCATTAATAATTGGTCTAATAAAGGCTTCTTATTATGATACGGGGCTTGAAACAAACTAGGTAATTGTGAAATCTCCTGAACATATTTAACTCCTCAATGGTCTAATATATTAGCATAGTTGTGATAGAGAATATGTATAACATTCAATATTTAGGATCAAATTTTAATGTGAAACTTTTACATTCGAAACAAGTATTATATTAATTATATCTTTCTGTAATTAACATACTAGTGTAGTAGATCCATCCTTGTTGTCCCGCTTTATCTGTAGGGTGTCTACGTTTGTATGATGATGATGCCAGACACATTTCCAGAGAAGGGTGGTGGAAGAAGGACCTACATGATGGATCCCTGTCGCACAATATGGCACAATCGTAATTCGGGCAGTCATTCCTTTCCCACAAGGAAACAGATGCATCGAGATTACTCACTGAGCCGATGTCCTCTTCCCATGTACTGCAGCTACTCTTCAGAATATCTGTAGACGAGTGTTAGGATTCATTTAAAGAATATATATCCATATCTAATAAGTATATTTCCAATTCTGTTTCATCTTATCTTCAGTAGTTAAACGTGGTTTTAAAAAAGATCGGTCTCAAACACTGTTAATGAAATATGAAATGAAATAAGATTCCCAAGGATGTTTACTGTATAATTTGATATCGTCATGGTAATGAATTATATTAAACAAATGCCATTATGATGTGCTTTTTTATTTTTTCGCAGGTATAATAATTCTGATGAAAAAAACGGGTTTTGAGAAATCCAAAGAAATTGATATCTATTTAAGCAAGCTATGGTAATTAATCGTCAATTCTCTCTCTCTCTCTCTCTCTCTCTCTCTCTCTCTCTCTCTCTCTCTCTCTCTCTCTCTCTCTCTTTCTCTCTCTCTCTCAGCAATTCTGTGAGCCTCGTCGCGTGTTGCCACATAATATTTCAATAAACATGCACACTTTGCTCGTAAATATGACATTCAACATATCTAACGAAATGTATCAGTCTTTCAAAATACAGCCGTGAATCTTGAAGAAATTGTGGAAACAATTATTTATATGCACATGAATCAACCGCGTATTCAGTACGTTCGACTGATTCTAAAAATGTGTTTGTAATTATTGCGAGTTTTGCCATTAACTTTGTTGCAATATTTGCAATGCTTCTTTTCATTTTTAATTTCCATAAGATGGGCCTTTCCAATTAGCTATATTCCTTCGTATTTTTTTAACAAGGATACTACTTAAACATGTTCCTTGTCATTTGGCAAAATCTAATTGGTAACTCTTCTTGCGGCGGAAAAAATATACGGTTGGCAAATTTAAAAAATAATTTAAAACAAAACAACATTTTCGATACTATGAATAGAATTCAAAAGAACTTTAGTTCAACATCTTTACATAATTTTGTCTCAGCGATCAAATATATAAAGACACTTACAGGTGCGTGACATACCGTTATTTAGATAGATACGTGATAGATGGATTTATAGAAGCGTTTATGTTTGAGTGTGTTTATTCTCCCTTATCTTTTTATATCGCTGCTGAGAATTAAAAACGAAATCGTCAAGAAATTCGACTAACGCAACTCTCTGAAAATACTATGTTGAACGTTGCATGCATCACAATGTAGATAACCGATTCATAAAAGGTGAGGAGGAGCTGTGTCATTGAGATTCCAAGTTCTTTTCCAAGTTATTTAATCCCATGTGCACAGGTACAAGTTTTGAGATTATTGTAGACTATACTTATATATGTGCTGTCGGAACAAATTCTGTGCACATAGTGCCTGATACAGTCAGGAAGATTAACGTCAGAGGAGAAACTTTAATTCTGGAAATCAAGACCAGATTTGTTAAACAATAAGTTATGTAATGTTGGTTTCGAGGTCTCTCTCTCTCTCTCTCTCTCTCTCTCTCTCTCTCTCTCTCTCTCTGGCTGACAGTAGTATGACTGTCGCTCTGATTTGCACACATATATTTGTATACAGATCATTTGTAGTAACTGTTTTACACAGAGCTTAGATATTAGATTTACTGCCCATTACATTAGCGTATACTTTCTTCGATACAACATAAAATAGACAAAATCATCGCATTGGCTTAAACGTCACTTAATCCTGTTTGTTCTTTCGGTAGGATGTTTCTACCTGTTTTGAGCAAAGTATAATATATATCGTCGTAATTCTTTGGTTTAGGAACTCTAAATATCATTTTTGTAGAATAGGTAAAGTCAATAGCAAATTAATAGCACATTAATGAAAGAATATGATTATCTCCAGTAATCTAATCCTCACATAGCTGTTTTCGTTCTCTCTTTCACTCACACATGCGCATACACATTAGCAAAATCATACAGGATATACATATAATCAACGTCTCAGTTAACAACTGATTGCGAATGCCTAATCAAAGTCGCAAAGTAAAATTATCCTGATCACTAGCTAGGTTCTAAACTGTAAACAAAAATGTTTATTTTGCGCGAAATGAATACTTTTCTTTTCTTCACGCAATTTAAAAGGAGTGGAAACACCTTTACGTTAAAATGAAGCTTTAATTGAATTTTATTCAATTTTATTTCGTCATTTAATAAATGCCCAATCTTCACATTTTGTCACCAGTACATATCATGTACGGTTTGCTTCACATACTTCATCAATTGTATGTACTGATATATAAAAACTATATGCATGTGTGTGTATGCGTGCGTGTGTGTGTGTGTGTGTGTGTGTGTGTGTGTGTGTGTGTGAGGGAGAGTGCTTGAGACGATACGTTTAGGAAATCAGTTATTGTTGTTAGATTGCAAATAGTACTAAATTTAGTATTGGTTGTTTTCAAATTCGCTTTAAACTTTAAAATAATGTTTAAGGTAAAACTACTTTATTTACAAACTGTCACAGCATTCTATAGTTTATCCGAACATTGGTATTTCCCATAGAAACTGTTCAACCAGTAAATATTGAATTTAGTTTAAATGACCCTTTTTTAGTGACCAATTATATTCGTTGTTAAAGTGGATGCTAGTAAAGTTTTGTCAGAATCATCGTTCGTAAAGCTGTGTATCTATCATTACATCATACCATTTTGAGGTTGTGTTATGAAGATTTCTTCACCTGATGATAACTGGCAATAAAACACTCTAACTCATGGGTAATAACACTATCATATTAAAACACTCTAACTCATGGGTAATAACACTATCATATTAAAACACTCTAACTCATGGGTAATAACACTATCATATTAAAACACTCTAACTCATGGGTAATAACACTATCATATTAAAACACTCTAACTCATGGGTAATAACACTATCATATTAAAACACTCTAACTCATGGGTAATAACACTATCATATTAAAACACTCTAACTCATGGGTAATAACACTATCATATTAAAACACTCTCACTCATGGGTAATAACACTATCATATTAAAACACTCTAACTCATGGGTAATAACACTATCATATTGAAACACTCTAACTCATGGGTAATAACACTATCATATTAAAACACTCTAACTCATGGGTAATAACACTATCATATTAAAACACTCTAACTCATGGGTAATAACACTATCATATTAAAACACTCTAACTCATGGGTAATAACACTATCATATTACATATTAGGTTTAGTTAATTAGTTTTATTTCTTTATTTGTAATTATTTCACTGTCGAGACGATTGTTAGAGAGTCTATCAATATGTTTCTGCAGACCACATTTAAATAGAAGTTCTACAAACTGCTTCCATTTCTCCAGCAAATCCATCACATCTCATTTTAGCTAATTTCATTTCCTTGCATTATAATATTAATATTTGAAACGATCTTGCATTATGGACTAATATCATACTTATTAACATCAGTATATTTAACTTTAAGAGTCATGAATTAATGTTCATATCAAATCCAATTCATTAAGAGACAAGACAGTTCATAAACCTCTTGGCATCCATGGTAAACATAAAGTATTATGCTAGATCATATTTAAAATTAATTAAACTATAGTAGAAAGAGGTTTAATTCCAAAGTACTGCATTTGCGTTATGTTAAAACTATGACTGTGGAATTTGAATTAGCTTAGTCGAATTACATTACTTTCATAATTTATATTTTTTTAAACCAATACTCACCGACACACAGCGAGTCCCCAAAGAAGAAAATCATACAGGAGAGCAAATTGAAGACACTTGATATTTGCAGACTTAGAAAACATTGCTGTTCTAAATTGTGAAATTAAGGCAATGTTTCGTAAATGTCCGTTGTTCCAAATACCGTTTCGTATTAGCATCGACGTCTCGAATGATTGACTAGGAACTTGATCGTTGTGTTTGAGATGGCACACTTCGACTTCAATCGATAAATGGGATGGGTTAATCGAATAATATACATTAGTTTGGAACTTTGCAATGTATTTCATTGTAACTAACGCATTGATATGTAAATAACCGATTTATTCTAAAGGTCTCGTGTAAGCTGCGAGATTTACATTCATTGCGGGATCAATATTTCATTAATATTTCATGCTATTGAACATGTTTGAATATTTTTTTTGGGCAAGAAATATAAAAAGTCTCAAACTGCTTCAAATGAAGTGCGACGTACCAAAATAAATGGACATTTATAATGTTATCAAAATTGTATGCAGACGAATTGTGAAAAGAATTGTTTACCAAAATGTCTCAATTAAAGGTATCGAAGTAAAAGTAAATCCTAAACAGATATTTAAAAACCGTGTCTTTAGGTTTTGGAAGACGAAAAGAAATTTCTCCCTCACCCATATACATTTAATTTTCATCTGCAAAGGTGTAATACATTTCAGACACACAGTTACTGCGTTTGATTGAATGTTATTATACTCGATGATCAGCGAACACTTTTCCAAGATATCATTTAGATAATATATAACATAAATATTTTGTTGCGTGGCAAAACAGATAATTCAATCTTTATATCACGTTCTCTATTCACAAAACAAATGTGCCGTTACAGCGTATCCTAAGACTATACACATAACTCTACCCTTATTCTTTATTTTGTGCCGACACATAAATATATCTGCTCTTCTGTGTACTGCAGGCATAACGTAAGATGGTACTAAAAGTTATGACAGTATGAATTAGTTCAAAATTTGAAATAATGTCATATCTATTATTTTATCATAACACGTTGTCCGATAACTACGACTTGTCCACGTTTCATGTTTTGCTATTTTGTGATATACAATATATAAAGTTAATACATGGGAAAGAAAAATAGTAAAGGCACTACTGGATACACATTCAACAGAGTTCGTTGTAGGTTATATACAAACAGTTTGAAATACTCCCGCTATTATACCTGAATTGAACCAGTGCAAACAACACACTCACTGGAAAAACCGTCAGTCAATTTTTCTGCCCTCTACAGCCCTCTTGCTAGCAGAAATAACAAGCTGAATTAATCACTCTTTTGAAGCAGTTTCAAATCTCCTGGTATGCAAATTCGATAGGTGGAAACCTCATTATTCTTCCAGATTTCAACTTTCACTTTGTCCTGGAATGTCATGTACGTAAAAACTCATAGATTGCATTAATGTTTTCAACCAGTTAACCAACCCACTCATATAAATGGTAAAATATAGACTGCATTCTTCAGACATGATGATAATATTCTGCGATCCACCCTTGTATCCCACGAACTTGCATCAGATCACCTCTGCATTATATGCCTTCTCGACGTATCAGTATCGAACCATCCACCCTCAAGCAAACGTAACAACTTTGATATCTCCTAGAGCAGAACAATTCGATAACTAGCTGCGTTCATTGCTTGAAATATATGCATCAGCCACCATGTGCAGAGTAATAAATCAAAAGTGTTTTCTTTTAAATAGCAGTGTTTGGTACCAGCTTCACACTCCAAAGAAAGACACCCGTAATTCAGAGATGCTTTGGCTTTCCACCAGAATCACTTTTCATAAACAAATATATGAAGCCGCTAGGAACGAACGTCACAAACATTGTATATTTAGCCACATTATCTCACTGCAGAATAAAGATCATGGAGAGTACCAGCTGCATTCAGCACTTAGAAATAATTTACAAAGTAATGTCAAGGAACAAATTTTCAACATTTCCAACTACCTTCTCTCCATTAGACCTTCAGAACCTATTTGCAAATTTCTGTACAAAGTACAAATCATTGGGGGGGGGGGAATGGTGACTGGCCGAGTGTTCTAAAGCGCTGTCTGCGTAGGCTCGAGTCTAAGATTGGGCTAATGTAGTTATATTAGAAAGCTTGCCAGTAGCTTCTCGTGGGTCGGTGTTTTTCTTCCGGGGTCTACCGGGTTCTTCCTTCACCAATGACACTGGCTTCTATGTATAGCATATCGTGTGCTGAAAAATGGCGTTCAACAGGACAGCAAAAACAACAACAAATCATTGGAGATACACTTGACAACATAATTTCAATTACCTCTTCGTCACCATACAGTAACAAAACGATATTTCACCAACCATCATTAGGAGCATTTGAACCGGTCTCTATGGATTGAGTATTGACAATCCTCACAGATTTCAAAACATCATGTGAACATAATACAATTCCAACATCACTGCTGCTTTAGTGCTTAAACTAAATTTTGCCCTCACTCACTGATGTTATAAATCTCTCTCTCTCTCTCTCTCTCTCTCTCTCTCTCTCTCTCTCTCTCTCTCTCTCTCTCTCTCTCTCTCTCTCTCTCTCTCTCTCTCTCTCTCTCTCTCTCCTCTCTCTCTCTCTCTCTCTCTCTCTCTCTCTCTCTCTCTCTCTCTCTCTCTCTCTCTCTCTCCTCTCTCTCTCACACACACACATCTGGGGCATTTAAATAATTTTTCGAAATTGCAATTGTGCAGCCTATGTTGATAAATCCAGCACTTGACCACATCTACCACCCAGTTTCGAATTTCCCGTTCAGAATACAAAGTCCAAGAAAAAGTTCAAGCACAGCTGCTCAGATCATCTTCCGAGTACCCCAATCAATGGACACCTCCCTGTTGCTCTGTAAATTACACTGGATGTCCATTTGATCCAGAATCAAACATACATATTGTTCTCTACTGTACGTTTCACTGACGGGCTCCAGTCAAGCATAGTTCCTGTTCCTGTTCTGACATTCGTATGCTCACCATTCTCTCTATAGAAATAAAGTAATATGGGCATCTTTCTTTTGCATACCTGGGCCCAGCGACGTGGAATGGAATGTATTTTGAAACTACATACAAAGACACAGGGATCCCTTTCAAGATTTCTTTTAAATATCATTTTGTTCGAGTGCAATAACAAATGTAAATACCTAATAATGGTTCTTTCCATAAATATTTTCAGCATGTTTTATGTTTTGCAATTTCATTGTGTTTATGTTTGTTTTATGCAAACATTGTTCCTGTTGTATAGCGCCTACAGCTTTTAAAGATTAGGTGCTATACAAAATCCTCATTATAATTATTATTATTATTATTATTATTATTATTATTATTATTATTATTATTATTATTATTATTAAGTTCAAACATAATATATTACTTTTAAAGAAACTCTGAATGTTTTAAACTAAATCCCCTGTATTATATTGTTAAATTCTAATCAGTTATTTAGTATTTAAAAGCATACTAGTTAAATGTTGTTATGCACTGTCACCCTTGGAATAAGTCATTATTGTTTAGAGGACTCGACCGCTATCAGTCTATGTGGTCATTGCTTCTCTGGGGACGGCGATGCGAGATAGTTACGGTGATCGTTCGTGTTTCTGAACATTTTCCCGCCTATTTCACATTTTTAAGGAACATCGCCAGCATGAATGTCCATATGCTGTTTTAGGGTTTCATTCAATGTTCATTAGCTGTTTTAGGGTTTCATTCAATGTTCATATGCTGTTTTAGGGTTTCATTCAATGTTGATATGCTGTTTTAGGGTTTCATTCAATGTTGATATGCTGTTTTAGGGTTTCATTCAATGTTGATATGCTGTTTTAGGGTTGCATTCAATGTGAACATTTGACTACATGTGTCACATTTGAACTGGTTGCCTTCTCAGATGATGTTGTAGATACCTGTTTTCTTTAAACAAAAATCTTATAACATTGTTCAACTGGGTATGTTTTTCGGTCGGCATGAACTCCCCTGTGTTTAATCAAGCTACTCGGGTGAATAAACTTATTACACACTTGTATGGCATTTCTTCAGAGTGATTTTGCGAGTGGCCGGTCTGGTCATATTGGCCAGGCATTGCAGTTCCAATTACCTTTGTATGTATACCAATGTTGTCCTATAAGTAGTCTCTTTAGCCTACGTTTTTTTCACACTTCTTATGTTTATGGCTTAGAGTTTGTTCTTGTGTGTTTTTCGAAATTTACACGCAGCGCAAAAGGTTTCGTTCAAACGTCACATACATACGATTTTTCTCCGCTGTGCACTCTATATCAACGACATTATCTCAATGTTCTTCATCACGAGCATCAATTTCTTTATTGTCAACAAAAGGTGCTTTTGACGTATTCATTTTGTCATTTCCATCTTAATCTAATCAACGACAGAAGCTGTGCATTGTGGGTTAACAACTACTGGACCAACGTCGTAAATGGATGGTTCCTCGTGTACAGGTAGTACTTAGTAGTCCTCTAAGCTAGCTAGTTATCATATAAATGTTGTTTCTGTGTAAAGTGGATTACATTATTAAAACAAAGAATAATTTGACTCCGAATTTCACACATAATGATTGTGTTTTTATAGCTATTATACACTCTAAACATAAATATGAATTTCTTGGAATGTAACATTTACAAAGTAGAAAATGCAAAGAAAATTATTTTCAAGTAAAATCTTTTATGGAGACTAACTGTTTCATAAAAAAAGATATTAAATCCAGTTAATAAAAAGTATTTTGCTTCTCCATGTGTCATCTGCTCTCAACCCTGACAACAATGCTGTTCCTTCAAGATAAAGCAATATTAAATCTACTGAGTTAATTGGAGAGTTTGATAGGAACATTACTGAGTAGTTTGAAAATGAAATTGATGTGTCCAAATATGATCATGTTAGGGATGGCAGATTTGTACACCATGAGCCTGATGATATACTGATATTTATAGAAAGTAAATTTGTAAATGAAAATTCTGTGGCCAAGTGTTAGCTTGTTAGGGATGGCTGACGTGTACACCATGAGCCTGATGATATACTGAAACTTATAGAAAGGAAGCAGAACACTTTAAAAATATACATTTTGTTGTAAGGCTAATTAAAGGATTTTTTCAGTAAAAATTATTTCTGAAATGTACACGAGATATGACATCCTGACTGAGATCAGTGTCTGGCTGGTTATATGAAGCATATGAAGCCATTGGAAATTTGTAAATGAAAATTCTGTGTCCAAATATGACCAAGTTAGGAATGACAGATTTGTACACCATGAAATTGATGATATACTGAAATTTATAGAAAGTAAATTTGTAAATGCAAATTCTGTCTCCAAATATGACCATGTTATGGATAGCAGATTTGTGCACTATCAAACTGATGATATACTGAAATTGAATGAAAGTAATCAGAATGCAAACACTTTAAAACGAAACATTTTGATGTAAGGCTAATGAAAAAAGTTTTGCAGTAAAAATGAATTCAGAAATTTACACGAGATACACCCACCTGAATTAGATCAGCATCTGGCTGGTTTTATGTTCTTGTTCATGAAAAAGACATGGATCCGAGTTTGAACCTAACAGCTCAAGAAGTATCATCAGCTCCATTGATCGCCATCGTAAAATCAGGAATAATGCAAGTGCAATCATGATTGGAGCAGACTAAGCGTTTGACGTAACAAGGGAAGCATTTCGGACTAAGCAAAAATATTTAAAATTATATGAAAAGGACGTAAACCTATTCTGAGTCAACCGATCACAGACAAAGACAGAAATGCCTTTTACAGAAAATAACAGATGGGGATGGAAACACATGAAGCCGGTGTCAACAATATTGTGGTTTAACAACTCTGTGCATTTTGTTTGAGGGGACTGGTTAAATATTATAATCTGAACGGAGGGATGTTACACTATATAAAACTGTGAATGGTCTCAATTATCTTGAACTCAATGAAAGGCAGTCAAACACAAGACCAATATATATTATAGATAAGAATCCTAAAATGTATGAAAAAAACAACAAAGAGAGCTATCCACGTGTTATCCACAAACGGTTTTCTGAGGTAAGACCAGCATGCTGTTGTCAATGTAAATCATTTCTATATAACGCCTAACACAATGCCTATCTCATCGACATACCCAAAATGGTTTCGGGTAGACCTCGTTGAAAATAAAACAACTTAGATGAATCATGGAAAATAATGTAAAAAGCAATTATTATAAAGAAAAATAATTTAACAAACATATGTAGCGGAAAGTGTCTAAGTCAGAAGCAAAGAGACAAAAATATTACCAACAACTGATTTAATCAAAATTTCTGGCCACTCGAATGTCTTTTCTATAAACAACAACCCAAACATTAGTGCCAAAAAGCAACGACCTACTCAATTAATAATGCTGTTAGCCACCACCACCCTCGCAGAAAAGAAATTTCACGTTGAAAATCAGTAGGAATATTGATATATGGACATAAGCTATATCAATGAGATTTAGTTAGGGTTGAATTGTTTACTTATCTATTGTCCCATCATTATTTTGATGTTGGCAAGGGTCTTACTGTTGCTATACATGCAAATGACCGCCCTGTACACTGTTTATGGCCGTCAGTGTTATCTTAATTAAATGAAAATTTGTGGGTGTTATAAATAAAATATATGCATAGTTTGTTCGCTGGATTAATGATGTACCATGCATTGTATAACTTTATTTGATGTATAAATCTCGTGGGAATTATACTCCTTGTGGTATATCATTGATACACGTACGTACTATACAAACTATAACTATAACTATATATATATATATATATATATATATATATATATATATATATATATATATATATATATATATATATATATATCTTCATTGAATATAGTAAATTAATTATTTAACTTTACTAAATTTGTAGATTTTGATCTGTTGTTTGCTGAAGTGCGTAGAGTCGTGACTCTTCTATTCATGTTCTCTGTCATTGCCTCTCTCTCTTTTGTCTCTCTCTCTCCCTCTCTCTTTAACTCTCTCCCCCCACTCTCTCTATGTCTCAAACATTCGAGCCCATAAAGAGCAACGGTAGTAAGTAGAATGCGTGTCAAACGTCAAAACACTTTGCAGCACACCAACACCAGTGTACTAATCTTCAACACACTAACAGTACTACTAGTGTATAAAGTTGGCTGTTTGCAAGTCAGTTTTGAGATACACACACCAATCATACTTCGATGCTATAAGTGTCATAAACATGGCCATCATGAAAGTCAAGTATATGGCCGTTGCGGATATCATTCTCATCGGGAATCAAAGTGTAGAGCTACTCCGCATTGCGTCAACTGTGGCAAGGAACACTGCACTGATTCCTTGGGTTGTGAAACTTGTAAACAAGAGAAGGAAATGCAAAGGGGAAAGCACACTTCTAACATTTCTTATCCAGAGGCCAGAAAGCTTGTACAGGCTTAAACACCCCTTTCTATCCTAGCCTTCTCCACTATAGTGAAGAACAATCCCAAAAGGAGCTCAAACTCAGACAAACCAACCTGATTAATCATCAAGCTCCGATACGCCCGATAACACACCACAGAAAAACATGGTATCTATTCAATCAACATTCAATAATTCCCCACCATCGAAATAACCAAATAGTGAAAAACGATATCATGATATAGGCAGCAACAAGGATCAGATAACCCCATACAACTATATTATTGGTTCGAAGGCATTGAGTACAGGGATGGAGAGGAAACTGCTCCATGTGCTCCAGGTGGCTCCTGAACTAACACCAAAAGAGTAAACACTGTACTTCCTCCAGAAAAATAACATAAATTGCCTCAACGAAGGTTTTAACCGTCCTCCACAATCTTATCTTTACACTTATATTAAAGAACGCCATCATATAATTGTACTATCAATGACTCAAAGCCAACCACAATGATATTCTTCTGAATTTAAACTAACGTGATCTTACATTACTATTTATTAAGAAAACATTTTTAAAAGATGCCAATATCATCTCACAGAATCACTACAACCTTTATAACACCTTTAAAAATAATGATATGGCCTCAGTATTTGTTTCTGTTGTGTAACTAATTTAGTCTTTCATAGCGTCAAGTCCTCACCGAAGTGTAAAAGAACTCAAACTCCTTGAGCCACTTGATAATGTAAAGAGGCCATTAGACAACGCCGAGAAGCACTGAGAAAAATAATCGTCATACGTCCGAAATTCAAGTGCCATAATACCCGTGCCAATGATCGACGAACGATGTGAGAAAGAAAAGGCACATCATGGAATAAATGGTTCGTCGTTAAACTCTAGGTCTTCTATAAAGACAGTTTTAGACACGATACACACCACACTATGGAAAGTAAATGCAGTTTTCTTCTCGACATATGAAACTGAACAAAAACAATCTTAGTTTGAAACGTAACATGGCTAGTATACTTCCTGGCCGTTTCTCTAAAATGTCCTCATCATCTAATTATTCAGAAGCCTTCTGAAGAACAAAAGGTCAGAAAGAAAAGTCACGTTTAAAATTCACATCCAACAACTCGAAACGTTATAATCTCCAATTCTCACCATGATACATTCGCTGTGCTTGATGAAATACATTACCAGTTTTTGAAATATCTTCCAGAACAATCATTGTCATCTCTTTTGAATATTGTCAATTATGTATGGATGATTAGTAAAGTACTAAAGGTTTGGAATGAAGAAAAAGTAATATCAGTTACCAAACCTAGTAAATACAGCACAGATCCTATGAACAATCGCCCCTTTGCCAATGTTATGTGTGCTGAACAATGGAACAAATGACCAATTTTCGACTTTTATGATAATTGGAGGGTAATAATTTAATCTCACTTTTCCAAAGTTGCTTTCGATTTGGCCGCAGCGCCAATATCCATTTTTCCATTGGAAACATTTATTAGCGACATGTTTTGACCAAGTAGCAACATTTTGGTAGACGTTTGCGTCATTGAGAAAAGTCTATAATTCGGCATATAACTACGGGGCACTGAAATACCTGCACGATCACGGTTTAAAAGGACGTCTGTCCGTTTTTACACCAAAATTGCTCTCAAAAAACGAATTAAAGTACGAATGGGTTGTACCTTCTCAGATATTAACGTAGACGTGATGGGTGTGCCCTAGGGCATTATATCTGTAACTCTTTTGATCATCAAAATTAATAGCATCACCAAATATTTCATTTGGCTCCTGGTGTGGATTGTTCTCGATACGTTGATGATTTCTTAATATGTGATAGATCAAGGCACACGCATACAGTTAAAAAACAAACACAACGCAATATAAACAATATATAAACTTGGGCAAATGCCAACGGTTGCAAACCTTCAAAGTAAAAAATAGCATGATTGCGTCTTGTCAGCTTCATATACACCACGAGGATCCCAAACGTACTTTGGGCGGTACACCGATATCAGTTTTTGAAGAAACAATGTTTATAGTTATTATCTTTGACATAAACGTCATTTCACACACAAGAAATATTAATGCTAAACGTTTGAAATTTCTGTATTTACTTATAGTAGTAGCGAACACTGTGGTGCTGATAGATGAGGCATCTTCAATTTATAAAGTGAAAGATTATTTGCTCCAAACTGGACCATGTCGCTAAAGTGAAAGAACCATCTTAATTACATCGTAGAGAAATGTTTTCCACACAGTATGCTCTCATATTAGTATAATACCATATAAATCCTGAGATGTCATTGTGTTTGAACTAAAACATAAATTATTATATAAAACAACGAAATGAAATACCTTCCTTTGACATTAGATTATCATCTAGCCTTGACAGTACCATAAATCTATGTTGCTAAAATTCTATAAACACGTAGTTCCAAAACGCCTCCTAGGATACCAGATCAATCAAAAGTACTTTTTATGCTACGCGATGGAACAAATTTTCAGACAAACTTTACATTCTTCCAGAAGTCTTATCATAAACTCCTCAACGAATGTATAAACTACACAATACTTTAAACGGCTATATCAATGGATGAGGAAAATACTGCTGCAGCTTTCGATATTGAATAGCACAACAAAATTGTTGCTTACAATATATTGTATGCAAATCAGCATCATTTTCTCAAACTTGTAGCTCAGTTACTACACAATTTATAATTGGAAACGAATTATTAACATAAAATATGATAACAATGCCGCGCCGAATAACTCTCCCACAATATAATATTGTGTTGATTATCTTGTCATATTGGTATTAAAGGTGATGGAAAGTAGATAGTGCTGATAAATTGGCCCAATCCTAAAACAATCTGAGTGTAAAATACCGTATACTGATTTTAAAACTACTATAAAAAAGTCTTTACGTCAGAAGTCTAAGATACCATGGCCTTACAGTGATTAACAAACTTCGTGCAGTCACACCAACCATAGGAGGATCACCAATCATATACAAAACAACCCGTATGGACAAGTAGGTCATTGAAACAATTAGAATTGATCTATATAACCCATTCTCTCATGCTGAAAGGCCTAGTCCCAACCGGGTGCGTTTTATAAGGCACTGTGTGATATAGTGTTTCTATCTCGAACCTACCCGAGATCATTAACTACAATGTGAACAACACGAAGGAACTCTTTAATACAAAGTCTCTTGCATTTTAAAATTCCTGAAAGAAGTGAACATTTATTTTAAGATATAACTTGCATGCTACATCCTTGAGCTATGTTATGTAATGTATTTAAAGTCATTTATATTCGATACCGTTTCCTCTAAGTCTACATTAACTTACATAATTTACAATTCCCGTTGATTTGGAAATCTTATATAATACCCTTACCAAGATTTCGTTTCACATTTAACTTTTTGATTTGTTTTATATCTGTCAGAAGTCTATTTAGTGCTTGTTGATCTGGATGTTCGTATCATGTAATTGCTACAATATTTATATTACAATATTTATAAGGGGCTCCGAGTGGCCGTGTAGTCTAAAGCGCTGTCCGTTAACGATCACTTCCGTCTCAAATCTGTCTGCGTGGGTTAGAGTCTAAGATTCGGTTAATGTAGTTATGTGAGAAAGCTTGCCAGTAGCTACTCGTGGGTCGGTGGTTCTTTCCGGAGATTTTTACCATTAATACTGGCCGCCATGTATAGCCTATATTGTGCTTAAAAATGGCGTTAAACCATAAGCAAACAAAACAAACAATATTTATATATATAGTACTTACTTTGTTTAAAGAAAATATATTGACAAACTTGAATGTATGCACGTCTTTCCAATGAATGTAAAACTCAGATTGAACAAAATAGTATATTAAGAAAATAAAAAAGTAATTAAAAAATTAATAATAATTTCTATATTCAAAAGCAAATCGTACATTTTGTTTTGGGTTTAGTATCTAATGTGTATTTAATAAAAGGAAGAAGCATACAAATGAATTGGTCCTGTGGCCATTGCAATCAGAACTCGTTATTTGTGCGACACAATGACTTGGTCATTGACCCTCCATCAAACTTTCTTGAGATTTTAATATCTGACTTTAATTGATTTTAAGTTAGATGGACCGGAATCCCAAAAATGTACACACCATCTCACAACGCTTCTACAAGTATATTTGAAATCGCAGAAATAAAATTATGTCAAGTTGTTGTAGAATAATTCTGGATAATTGTCGTTGGAAATTAGGATGGAGTAGCTAAAGTAAAATGTTTTTTTTGTGTGGAATAATCGAATCCAGTGTTGAAAAGTTATATTTATAATGTCAACGAGGGATATTGTATGTTAGAAAAACTATATCCCTCGTTTATGGTTAGCATTCATCACTCCCCAAACAAAAAAACCTTACTAAATAAATAACTAATATTGAATTATTTGTACGCACGTCCATTAAGGTGTGATATTTGAATGTTTTATTACTCTAACTAGTTATATGCACGATGAATTGTGTCCCACTTGGGAGAGACATCCACCGTTTTAAAAACTATCATTTGATAAAGATTGTTGACGGTCGCAGCCATGCCGCAGACAGAGTGAGAGAGATTATAAGTTAGTCAGTCATATACGTGTTCTTGCTAATTTATGTCATTGATACCACTTGTACTACATAATGTATTCATGTACGGCAGATTTTCTTTGTTTCAATGTCCCATAAAATATGAGTGCTGGAATAACATGTTTTATAATAAATACCTTCCGATTGACTGGATTTCGTTTTGCGACAGTGTTTCCCTCTGACATTTCTCAAACATCTTATACCGGGGAATAATAGAGGATATGGAGAAAAAGCTGCCCAAACGTGTATCTGATTATTTTTAAGTACACCTACAAGATCACAGTCATGAGATACGTTTTATGAATGTCACATGATGTGGTCTCTATATTATTTTGGTGATGCAATATGAATCACAACTTAATATTGTGTAGACCTGAGCCATAAGGCGCCCACGACATACAAAATAAAATCCTATATAAAACTGTTTATTTATTATGAGGTCAAAAGGGAAAGCTGTTATGTTTTTTTGCTTCACAGGGACGAGGGGAAATGATATAGTTTGTGGCACATTTCGAATACTTTCACACAACTCTGACTGAAAAAGATGGCCTAAATGGCTTGTAAAGGAAATGTATTATTATTTCTAATATTGCTGACCAGGTTATGGATAGTACGTTTGCAGACACTTCACTCTCAAGATATCCAAACGTGATATCATGACATATTTGTCTGTTTTACTTTCAACCAGTTACACATTTTCACAAAACGTTTATCTATTATACTACCTTACACTTAACAAAATGTTTTATTATGTTAGTTTGCGGATTAACCAATATGCGTTTATCTTAATATTAATTAAGATTTTTCTTGCCATATTAAATGCTCAGAGCAGAGTTACATATTCCATGACCTCATTGATAAGCCAGAATATTTACGTGATGAATTACAATTTACGTTAATGTTACCACATTAAAAAGGACAGCGTTTTATTTGAAACAGTTGTGGTAATACTCGTTGGCAATTGTATGGTTCATTGTCAGGTATGTTGTATATATATATATATATATATATATATATATATATATATATATATATATATATATATATATATATAAACCACTTTTACGAATTACAACTGGGTATGTGTATTAAATGTGGGATTGCTTAAACAGACTTGATTTTTATCGTTGGTATGTTTGTTGTCCATATGTCGAATTTATGGAAACTCTTTCAGGGATTTTCGTACTGATAAATGTCCACTGAGACTGCACACTACGTTATTGAATACAGATAATGAGCTACAACTACAATATATTCTATGAAAATGTTTAAAAGCAGGTGTAATCGACAAAGAAAACTCAATGCTATTCGCAACGTAATTGTTTCGTTGACGTTTTTTACAGCTGTAATATCTAGAATGGTGTTACACCATCGCTTTTAAATGAAACCTCAGATATCATATCAGATGTTATCGGGCATTCCATTATGGACTATTAAATCGTACCTGTAAACTGAATGGCGAGTACACACCTTGCCAGAGGGTGATCATGGTTGCGTATGATGGTAGCTGAAGCTCATTCGATAACAATTGTTCCACTTGCTAGATGAAGCCATGCAGAGAGGGGCGGGCGATGAGGGTTGAGATGGTTTAAAGTAATTAAATGCATGAATACGTTTTTGATAATTTAAATATTAGCCGATGTTCACTGTTATTGAAGTTCATGTCTCCACTATTTAGTAACGGATTAATGTAATGTGCGAACGAGTACAAATTGTTACAAAGCATCGGCGATTTTTTCCATGGTAGATAGGAAGATTACAAATAATCATCAATAGTCATATTACAATCCATATCATCACCAGGTATTATTTTGTTAAGCTAAAACTTATTCACTCCTAATACCTTTACGTTTCCTTCTAAATATATTTCCAATTATTGTGTTAATTGCGTATAATAGATATGACATTTTTTGGTACCTTTCTAACCTCAAACAAATAAGCTGTGTAATCATGCTTAATACCAGTGTTATGAAAGACATGACAAGAGGATAAGGGCATTATGCTGGCGGAAATGTCGTTAGTTGTGCTTACGTACACATATATCCTTTCTATCATGTTCATACGAACGTCACTCCCAATAAATTTGTCTCTGATGCACTATATGTTTCAATTGGATTTGCTGTAGGTTTCGATTTATGTTGGACACACGAGAAACTTGTTATTAGAACGGTTTGATGACTACCAGTTCACGCATTTCTCACCCATTCTTTTACACTATTATAATATATGTTACGTTTTGGGGCATGTGATGGCCTTGTGTTGTTCAGCCTTATCCTATGACCCGATTACACTATGATAAGACTTTTAATGACAGGTAGGATCTACCAAACACACATAAATGTACGTCCGTCATGAAATATGAAAGAGTTGTATTGAAATTTACCCAACCAGGGAAACTCGGCTTGATTTATGACTGGGATAGTATGCTGCCTATTTGAAGATATGGAGAATATCACAAACGGGATTTAACACACACATTGAACTACTTTATATTTAATTCGAGTGGTTTGTTTCTTCACTACGATATACAGCTGTCGGGAAAAAAAATACACGCACTATGTTTAAACGACACTAACACATTTATGAAGCTTTTTTTCAAATGTTCTAAAACAGCTAGCCAAAAACAAAAAATTAATCTCTTTGTGATTGCGTGTTTTGGTTCACGAAATATTATAAGACAAGGGAAGGAGATAAGTTTGAAACTGATACTCATGTGGTATTAATTCTTTCTAGATTCCTGCTCTTCTAAGTGCAGACGCAGAATTTTCTATTAATTTACAGCGAGGAGGTTTATAATATTATCGCCATGTTCATCTCATCTAGGGTCCGTTAAATCAGATATGGTCAGTTCGTCGATTACAAACAAAGTCATGCCTTCTGCCTGTTGGATTGTATTTATCCACGGTGGTATATTTGTCGATTTCATCGAAAACCTCACTGACTCCTTATTGTTAGACCCTAATGTAAACCGTGTGATCTCCCATTTAACGTTTTCTATTGCACGCTTAACATGTTACTTTGCCTTTTTTATGTTGGACGGAATTTTGGAATTTATTTGTCGAATGCTGTTTGCGGTGACAATCATATACGCAAATCTAGTTGTAAGGCCTTCGTGTCAGGCATTAGCTGGAATCGCAGTGTTGCAAATATGTGCTATTAAGACTCCATTAAGAGGGATTGACATCTACGCCTAAATTTAAATTCTGCAACTCCCGTAGAGGTTAAAGAAAAAGATATCAGCAGCAGTGATACTACACCTTGTCATAGTTGAATTTAAAATCAACAAGGTTTTGAAAGTCTGCAAACGATCGTACTTATTACAGTATCCAAATTAACTGTAGCGGTTAGGTCGACTTTAAAATGTTCGTTTATGCTGGCCGTGCTAAGGACGATTACCTTGTAGCCAGATATTTCAGCCTCTCGGACAAACGCGGACGATGAAGCATACTATCTCACAGAGCGGTCGCCAAAGACGCAAGGACCACACATACTGATAGCGGGCGTGTCGTCTAAACATGAATGACCAAGTATGACAGTTCATTTCCACATTTAACCAATAGGGTTTCATTGAACAAATCTGTTTGAGATTGCGTTAATGCCACATTTGACTAATATGCGCCAGTACTAGACCGTTCTCGCATTCCCGTTCCATCCACAAGCATAACGTTTAACATATACTGTTTTCGCCATCATTTGTGTTATACGCATTCGAAGTAAACTTTGATCTCGACGATACGGATGCACTCTTTGGATTTGGTGATACGCGCAGTCTTATTATAGCAGCATAATCCTCGAGATTGTCCAGGTCACTGACAGCACATGATACAGCTTGGATGTGATAGGATATGTATAATATATCTTGGACAGTAAAATAAAATCCAGTTACTGACAGTTACATTCATTGCTCGTTCCAAGTTGCATAGATATACACAGAGATCGCTAAATGTGTCTGGTCCTATATGTGTGGTGGTGGTCGTAATTCCAAATTGCAAACACGTGAGCATAATTTGGTATGCAAAGTAATAATAAGGAATGTAGGACGTGTGCATAGAGAAGATTTATCATTAAGCAGTAACTTTTATAGGTCTGTGTATATCTTTTGACTTAAATTATTCTATATTTTTATATATTATCTAAACTTAAATCACTAAAAGCGGCATGCAGCAACAATCGTGATGTATGCTATTATTTATACCTTACTGCTGAACTCTAACAAAGGTTTCCTTGCAGGTTCATTATTGATTCAATTATCTGTCTCTACAGTATTTCTGTCCCTCGGGCTTTAAACAAAAAACTAACCATAAATATTGCAGTTTGGAGGTTATCGTTAACATTTTTAGAACGTATGTGATAATATTTATTGAATCTTGCCAAAATGAAAACTTGATCCTACTGAATGCGTTGCTATCATTTATTGCTAAAAGGTTTTATTGGAAGGCGAGACATATTAAATATTTATCAGCTTTGTATGAATGCAACCATAATCGAAACATGATTTATAATAGGCGTATTTGCAAGAAAAATCGATAATATTTCTAGAGCTTTTTACTTTATTAGCAGATAAGCACAGGTAATTAGGTTGATGGGCACAGACAATTCGGAGCTCACTTTTACATTTTAAACTTGTATCTGTCCGTCAATACATTCTTAAAATGTGACGCAAGCACATCAAGATTCACTTATATCGAAAATAAACATTCCAATTGCAGTACCGAGTCTTTCAAGGATTTTACGAATGATTTTCGCTGATATTTCTAGTTAGTTTTAGGAGATGATGTCATATTTTTAAACGTTCAATTTATTAATAAGCCGACATTGAATAACTGCGTTAGGTGAATTCCAAAAACTTATACTTGTTTCGACGTCACCAGTAAATATTGATTTTCGCCGTTCAAGCTCTCTTTTGTCATCTTTTTCTGCTTGAGACAATATCTTATTTGAATTCTGTTTCATAGGTGTTCCATCTATAATATTAAGGTGCTGATTGCTCTTATTTATTTGCTTAGGAAAACCATAAAACAAGTAGCTATTTTCTAATATCAGCAGTTTCAGTTTAGATGTGAAAATTCCTTGACCAGAGTGTTTACTACTTTCAAATTCCAACTGTTATACCAAAGTCACCATAGTTATATCACATTCTATTGTTTACATCGTCGCTGTGTTGGACAGATACACCAATATCTTCTGAATAAATAACATGTCTATCTCTACCGAAATAATATTCACTAGATAAACATTTTCTGATTAACCTTTTGATAATTTTAATATGAAATAATAAAAATGTGAACAAGTTTAATCTTGGAATATGAAAGAAATTTCTCTGTTCATAACTTCAATAGTATTTAGAGGTAATTCAGAACCATTTCCAAAAGCACAAAAGTCGATTTATTCTTTAATTGACTTCCTAACAAAACGTAAATGCAAATGAACACCCAAATTATAGTCCTTTCCTGTATCAAACGTGCTAAACGAATCATATTATTCAATGTGTTTTGAAATCTTTTCAATTCCGCTTGACTTTCAGGGCTGTAAGAAGAATATTGTAAATGTTGGGGTATTTATAACTCACCTGCTTGAAATTTGACCGTTGATCAGACTTGAGGGTTCAGACAAAACCACTAAATGTAAAGAACTTTATCAAAGCTTTTCCAGTAATGATTGCATGACTTGGTGAAAGGTAAGGGACAAATAGAGTCTACAATTATTATTTTACAATTGTTCATCAAATACACAAATAGGTAGCTCGTGTGACTTTTGTAGTTTATGATTGAGTTTTCCTACCTATGACAAGCTATTCATGATCATCAGTACTATTTGTAAGATCCAACTAATATTAATAATTAAAGATCTTGCGATAAGTTTAATGCACGCCTATATCACAAATAAACATAATGAGCTAAATTAAGTATTTCCTGCCAATATGGCTTAGGAACGACAGTTTGATTGATCTCTTAACTCTTGTGTTAACAGCTACTTCTCATAACGACTAAATTGTTTACGAAATAGAAAGATTGGACTTGTGTATCTTCGTTTTCACCAATATTCCCAGGAAACATACAGTATATATCATTATCGTGTTCCTGTTCGATAAGGAGTAATTTTCCCTTTCCATTTTGTTTAGGATATATATAATGAGTTGTAAAAAGATGATCATTATAACCAATAACTATTGATTGGTCAATAAAAGGACACATCCATTACGTCCGTTGGCCATATTTCGGGTAACTCTGTCCTATAATCTTGAAGTAAGATACGTTTAGAAGTTATCACATGTGTTATTAAACTTCCCCTGATCCAATGCATGATGGACTCAATGATATAAACGTTTTGTTTTTCTAGAATGAAGACTGCTAGTTTCATGTGAAACTTGCAATTTAGGGATACAGCGCTTTTGCATTAATAATTTGCCATTCATTGCAGGGGCACGTTTATTAAGCAATAAACACAAGCACTTGCCAAGTCTTATATGAGATATCGAATCTTTTTTAGGTTTCCTTGGATGTAAGGCATTGCATCTTGTTCCTATGTCATAATGAGGCGATTCTCTTTTTTCATTCTGCTTAGGATATATAGAATGAGTTGTAAAAAGATAATCATCAATAAATATTGATTGATCAATACATGGACACATCCAATCTGTTCGAACACCTAATACATTTGTCATCTTA
Source organism: Unio pictorum (assembly GCA_030141615.1). Lineage (NCBI taxonomy): Eukaryota > Metazoa > Mollusca > Bivalvia > Unionida > Unionidae > Unio > Unio pictorum. Next base: position 250,501 of record JARLTB010000146.1, on the reverse strand, counting down.
AGGAATAATGTCCTAATCAATATTGTTCTAATGACGTCCGTTGGTCATAGCTCTGGCAAGTCTCTTGTCTAATCCTTAAGTAAGATTGATTTAAAATATATCATATTTGTTATATGTCCTCTAATCCCACATCATGTTAGTAGCATCCCGAACTCAACGATGCACATGCCGTTTTGCTGGCATCAAGGTTGCAAAGTCTCGGTTGAATAGAACGTTTTAGGGATACAACACATTTGCCTTGATAATTTGCACTTCATTGCCGGGGTACGTTTGTTAAACAATACACACAAGCAGCTGTTGGCATGATAGGGACTGATACGTTGAGATAGCATATGACGTAGAGTCGATATAGTGGAATTTTCTTGGATGGTAGGGAAGTCTGTAGAATATTATAATCATTTCAATGAAGAATGCAGATGTTTGATATAAATTAAATTCAGGGACATTCAAAGTGAAAGCGTACATTTCCAAGAATAATCAAATCAACAGCAATCTAGTTTCCTTACTTCACGAGGTTAGAAAAAGATATATTTAGTCTGCTTGTTCTTCATCCAGAGGCATAAATACCTGACTGTAATTTGTTCCATTTTGAGTGATATTTGAACCAGCTCAAATGACAAATCATTATTGCTATAGTGTACTAAGGCTGTGAAATATGGTTTTCATTCTGATGACAGACATTCTACCTACGCAAAAGTAGTGTGGTTACGATTGATTTAGTAACCGAAAGGTGTTAGATCTACACTGTCGTTGATCATCTTATTTTCTTAATTCCATGTTTATGTTAGAACAAGACGCCCCTATCCTGTCCGTTGATAAAGTTAAATGAATTTTGCGACATTCGAACTTTGAAATTCAGCAAGGTTGTCTAGACTTATAATGTTAAACCATCTTGCAAAGAATGAACAAATAATACTATATTAAGTCTTGTAAAAAATGGACATCTTCGCTGATTGAGTATTTGACCAGAACTATTTCATTTTATGAGACTCGAGCATAAATGGATGCCAGCTTCTATGACAAAATTACATCAACAACTTATTCAAAAGCAGTTGAGGGAATAGTAATGTAGCTAGAATCTTGGCGCGAAAAGGAATGAAATAGAGGGGTATTTTTATTTCAACAAAACTAAATACCTGAAAAAAATTTAAAATTATTATGCATGGGTATTGGTTTAATGCAAATCAGCAAATCATTGATATTAATTTATTAATATACTTTTAATTTGTCTTATATTACAAAGATGTATTTTAATATGCACCGAAGAAATTATTTGGTATACGCATTATTATTAGTTATGTACTGGTAGGAATGTACTAAAAACTGACACTGCATGCCCTAAAATCCCCGATTTAATTTAAGATTCAAATGAACATAATGTATCCTTGCTAATAGACATTGTCCAATTTTGTAAGAACTAAAATTATGATGTTTCATTAATTTCGTTCTGCCCTAAAATCTCAAATTTACCTTCGGAGTCCACACAAATGAACGTTATCGTTGAGAACAGAAACTAAACAATTTGTAAGAACTAAACTTATGATATTTCATTTATTTCACTTTTCAGGACTCATTTACACTCAGTGTCATCTGTATGTGCCAAGACCAGATGTACTTAGTGCAAATGAAATACTTCCAAAGAATATTTCGTGCAGATAAGACTAATACAGTTATTATTGCGGGAGTATTTCAAAATGACTGGATGTAACCTATAACGAACTCTGTTTAATGTAGATCCAGCAGCGTATTTACTATCTACCTTTCCAATTTATTTACTTTGCTTTACAACATAGCAATCGATATGAGACGTGGAAAAGTCATAGGTATTGGACAACGAGTTATGATACAATAATATATATTACATTATGTCACATTTTTAATATATTTCCAATACTTTTAGTACCATCTTAAATTATGTCTGCAGTACACAGAAGAGCTGATATAGTATTTTAAGGCAGATACCATATTATAAGGGCGAACTTATTTGTGTACGTTTAAGACACGCTGTAAAGGCACATGTTAGTTTGACAAAGGTATATAGACAAAATTATAATAGCAAGGCAACTTCTGTTATAAACGATCTAAATGATATCGTGGAACGTTTTCGCTAGTCATCGAGTATAAAATCATTTTGTCAAACGTAGTAAATGTTTGCCTGACAATTACTACTGAAGTGAAGTGTCACCCTATGCTGAATAAAATTAAATGCATACGTGTGAAGGAGAAAAAAGTATTTTCCAAAACTCAAAGCCACAATATGAGAAAGATAATGTAAATTTATGAAATAAATTATTAATGAAAAATAATGATGTATCAACACAATAACTCATGCATTCAACCCACAATCTCGCTTCACAACTATTCACAATTCAACAATAAATTAAATATTAATAGAAAATAAACACAGAACCAAGGAATTTCCTGGACTAAACACAGATCCAAGGAACCTTTACAAAAGTTATATTAACGCAAGTATAAATTGCGATAACAAATACAAACATCAAACTATACTATCGCACGTATGGATTGCGACAACTAGCACACACATCTACATGTATTTAATCAAGTTGCTAACTGTTATTGAGATTCATGTAATCCCTTGAAATACTACTGTGATTCAAAGTAACTATGTAAATATAACAATGTATTCAATTGTAACTACAATTGAAACACACTTATGCGTCTCGACCCTGTACAACCGTACGATTCACCAACTGTTGAATCGCCGCCCAGCTTCTCCGAATACCTAGGGTTGGCACAATACTTTTATCGGCCACTTGCCCTTCACGGATCCACCACAGTTATACGTACAGACAGCATACAGCATCTACTAGAACCATCGGTCCCAAATACCTAGATGCTACCCCGGACGTTTACACCTCTAGACTGCTCCGACACTCGGACATTTAGACTTCTAGATTCCGGATATTTACACATCTTGACAGATGTAGACGGACAGACAATCCGACAGATAGGCAGTCAGATACCTCAATTTGATTGCACAATTAAACAGATTAATCACGGCACAATCAATCACATTCAGCTACAATTCAGCTACATTCAGATACGTTCAGAAACGTTCAGCCACAATTCAGAGACGTTCCGCTACAAATCAGCTACAATAAAGAAACCAAACTAATAATAGTTGTTTCTAAAACAATCTAAAACTTAGATTACGCTATTGCATTTAAAGTCTAATAGTGACAAGTAATTCCAAATATTCCACGTTTTAAATCTGCATTGTAATTGTAATAAAGGCATCATTACATGAAATGATAAACTGAATAAAATTCACAATAAAACGAAATATAAATTTAACACTCACCCCTTTGGCTGGAGAAAGAATGATGAGCTATCTCTCCTTTGATAAGATACTTTTGGACTCGTAATGTTATCAGAAATATTCTGCCTTATATATTCCAAATAGGTGAGCAGAATTCACGGCAAAATTACCGTGCACCCCGTGATTCTAATGTTCCTGACTTCCAGTGATTTGTAGTCAGGCACATGCAAATCGTTACACGTCGCTTGCCTTGAAAAACACTTATTCACCCCAGGTAACGCATGTACGACGAAACAAAAAAAAATGGTGAAATTAGTTTGTAATTCAAGAAGAAATAAATTTAATTTTCGCCTAATTTTCTGTGACAACCATATGTTTTTTCATCAATACCTTTGATTTAAATATTTAGGTAAACAATTCAATTTACAATTCGTTTGCACATAACTTAGATCTTGTTTCATGCGTCATTGGCAGTTATTAGTCCAACTAAAGACGTTGGAAATGTCCATTTAATTTGGTGCGTCACACATATTGAAAAAAACAACAACAAACTTTTAGACTGTTTCTTGCTCAAATATCAATGTTACAAAATGTGCCACTAGTAATAAAAGAAAGATGCTGGCATACATGTGTAAAAAACGCAGCTTGCACGAGACCTATATGATCAATCAGTAATTTATAAATCATTAGGTTGGCTACAATACAATATATTGCAATATTTACAATCTATTGTATTGGTGGAATTACAGCATTATTACAACATGCCATCCCAGTTATCGATTAAAATTGAAATTTTACATCTGCTACAACGAGTACGTTTATAGTCAGTCATTAGAGACGTCGATGCCAATACAAACACGTATTTTGAATAAATACATTACCTAAATTTCGCTGTTGGAAAGAGCAATGTTTCTAAGTTGGCAAATGAAAAGTGTCTTCTGTTTCCTCATCAGCACGATTCTCTTCATAGGGAACTTGATGTCTGTCGGTAAGTATATGCTATACAAATTTAAATTATGAAGGTAATGCAATTTGATTAAGTTAATTCAGATTCCACAATCATACTTGTAACGCAACGTAAATTAAGTATTATAGAACTAGATGTCTTTATGCAATCGTTTTGTTAATTTAAATATGATCTATTATAATATTTTATGATTTACATGGATGCAAAAAGGTTTATGTTCTGGTAAGGGAAATGTCTTATCTCTTAATGAATTGGATTTGATATGATCATTTAATTCACGACTCCTAAGCTGACGATATTGATGTTAATAAGTATGATATTATTCCATAATGCAAAATCTCTTTAAATATTATCTTATAATGCAAGGGAAGGACATTAGCTATACTGAGAGATGATGCATTTGCTAGAGAATAGGAAGTAGATAGTATAACTTCTTATTAAAAGTGGTTGGGGAGGGACTGCAAAAAGATATTAACAACTCTATACCTAACTCAAAAATAACGCGACAATGAGGTAATTACAAATAAAGAATTTCAAATAGCTCTCTAAGCCTCTTATATAATATGATAGTGTTGTTACCCAATATTGAATTAGAGTGTGTTATTGCCAAATATTATTAGTAATGACGTCTACATAACGCCACATCAAAAATGTATTATATATGGATTATATGGAGAACATTTCGAACGATGTTTCTGATAGACATGTACAAATATAAATTGAATTAAAAAACAATTGTTGATCAAGAAAATTCATCTCTGCCCAAAATAATATGTACAGTTTCATCGTGTGATACCAATGTTCAAATAAACTATCGAATGCTAGTACATTTTGTAGTTGTATCTTAAACTTTATTTTACACACGAATGTTAAAGTGCATTTGAACAAACACATTACTAAAATGTACTACTCTTAAGAATCTAGCAACAATAATGGAATTCCTACAGGTATTGTCTCAAACACACACACACACAGACACACAAACACACACATCACTTACTGTTTAATTCCCATATATGTGTGTGTGTCCGCGCGCTTCAGTTCACGTCATTATTTTTTCATACAGTGACCAGAGAGTTGAGAAACTTTCATTACTATTTTAGTCATCTTTAACGCACTAGATCCTGAAGATTTTGTCATTAAATTGTTTTTTTTTAAAAAATAGTTACTGTTTAAATATTTACATATTAACGAAAAAAATGAGTTATGTAAACAAATCAGATCCTGCTTACGTATGAATATCTTGTCTCAGTCCATATGTCAATTAAGATTAGGAGTAGTTGAATCCATATATTAGTTTTTAAAAAATATAATAATGAACAAATAATGACAATAGATTGATGCTTACATGTCTTTAAAATACTATTACCTTACTTTCCCTAAGTCAAGATTTGGAGCAGTGCCTAATTGTAATGGCTAACGAATATAATTAGCTTTTAAGGAAAATATTTTTTCTCCCTCAGCTTTTAAAATGTAATGTATTGTTTAATGAAGTTCACAACGATTCTTACGCAGCAGTACAAATCCTGTGCCTCTGACAATAAGATCAAAACGTTTGTCAATGGTTATGGTACGCCAATTATAGGCTGGTGATCTTTGCTCAGAAACAATGATAAAGAGAAGTATGGTTGCTTTGACGAAAGCTAAATAATGAGTGTAATTTTACAAATGTAATTTTATCACTAGAGATAATCATATTGTTTAATTAATGTGCTATTGATTTAAGTATTCGTAAGAAAGGGTATGTTGAATGCCTAAACCAAACAAATGTCAACCATATATATTATCATTAATTAAAAACAAGTTGAAACATCCTACAGATGGAGGAAGCAGGATACTTTAGCAACTGAGAGCCTGTTCTCGTTTTTTCCAGTTTACAATTCTCTGCTGTTTTCGGTGTGTGGCGCTATGTTACACAGATGTATGGTAGTGCTGTATTAAAGATTCACATTGTAACCCGGTAAGGTTGATTCGTATATCCCTTGAATCACTCATGCTTGGAAACATTAACTCAGTTAAATCATTTACCAAATACATGGCAATAAATATTTTAATATGTATTTGTTGTTAATTAGTACTGGCTGTGAATGAGGCCATTTTATGACATACCACATACTGTATATGTTGTAATACAACATCTTTTCATCCTCCATATGTGTGTCATAACATAGGCTAATAACATGATTACTTTCTCTTAACGCGATTCAGGCTAGGCCACGTAAAAAAAACATGAAATGGCTGCAAAATTCTTGATTTCATCCCATCTAATATTATGTTGATTCAACTATGGGATACGGTTTTTTTTCTTGTTGTCTTTTCATGGTTTAACGCCATTTATCAGCACAATATAGGCTATACATGGCGGCAAGTATTAATGCTGGAAGAATTACACGGAAAACACCGGAAAGAACCACCAGCCCACGAGAAGCTACTAGCAAGCTTTCTCATATATCTACATTAGCCGAATCTTAGATTCGAACCCACGCAGACAGAGGTGAGACGGCAATGATCCGTAACGGACAGCGCTTTAGACCACACCGCCACTCGGGGCCCCTAGTAAAGCATACGGTAAATTTATGTATTTGTCATATGGGGTTGAATTAGCCTATTTAATAAAACGTGTCCTGTTGGTATTGCTAGTGTAATTGTAAACGTCTGTTTCCAAAATCGAAAACGTTGCTTTTAGTCTTAGAATACGGACTACGCTTTTCAGAAAACAAGTTTTCAAATAGTACATGTAATGATCTAATTTTGACAAAATGATGAAAATGAAACCTCAGATTTTCGTAATTTACAAAGAGCCGATTAGGGAATAAACGCGACATAAAATCGAAGGAAGAATGAAATTTTCAGCTGTAATACCATTTATAAAATATAAAGCTTAGCAAAATTAATATTTTGCCAAAATTTTTAATTTAGAAATTTAGGAAAGAGTTCTAACAATTATTTTGCAACTTAGACTTTCACAACAGAAGTCATCGCCATACACAGGACTACGACGAATCCGATTAAATAAATCTAGATAGAGTTGCCTCGATGTGAAAAGTTTAACTTCTGAAAGAGATATTTTACAACACAAAAGGGGATTAACTCAAAGAATTGGCTTCCACTGGATCAAAGCAGTTGACTTTATTTCTGGTTACAATTCCTCTAGGTGAAGGAATTAGTGTTTTATAGCAATAATATTACGATGTTCTGCAATATGGCCTCAAGTAGTATGTTTATCTGATGTTGTCATCAATTTCAGTGTAAATTCTGTTTTGTCTAAACAATATGTAATGTAAGATGACACGGTAAGGGATGAATATAATATGTTTACATTTGTAATAGTTAACAATATTCATGATATTGTAAAAGCAACAGTGTTAATACATAATATCGGCCGAGAATGTGAATTATGAATGAAGGATCTGAATTACATATATTCGATAAATGTTGACATGTTAAAAGGCCCTAAATAGTCAAAACAGCATATTATTACTTTTTCTAATCAAGCACTAACATTGCTTGTTTTAATTTACCTGGTCATATCCTGTGCAGTGATTTAAAGAACCTGCTTATAAAAATTCTATATTGCACTCTGTTACAAAGACGACTTTGCACTCTGTTACAAAGATTTAAATAAAGCATTAAAGATAATGGATCATGCATTGATATGAACTGAAAAACACCGTGAAAACGAAGCTGATAACAAATGTTTTTCGGTTCATAAGTCAATTAACGTGAATGTAACGTACATTCGTAAGCTGCCCAATTGCAATACAACTTTACATAACGAGAACGCAATTAAATCTCCTTAATAAATTAAGTAGACTATTCCTTTAAATCATAATGTACATGAATATGTGATAATGTAACTCTGTCCATACCTTACATACAACCAATAAGCAGAAGGAAAGCAGTTGACTGACATATCACTAATTGACTTTTGGCCATCACATTATTGCATGAACTGCATGCTTTAGACACTACAGTCATTGAATGCAAAGTGAAAACCTCCTGTGGTGCAATAATACTTTGAATTTGTTTAATTATTCGTTCCCATATTTCGAGGATGTTAAATATTGTGCGTTTCGCATTATTTACAGTGGAAGTATACTTAATTCGCCATGGAAGACATTCGGCTTTATTACTTCGGTTAATCATTCGTAATGAAGAAGAGATGCATTTTAAACATATCAATTTATGTGGGGTAGGGTTTGGAACAGAGAGGTGGCATTGTTTATGGATTTTAATAATACACATGTTGATGAAAACAACAAAAGAAAATCAATGTTTGCCAAAAGTTAAAAGAGAGAACTATATTTGATTACAAAAAGAAGCGAAGCAGATGTTTTGATATTCTTTCAAAATTCAGACCATTGCAGATTTGATGAAAATGATTAAGCGAAATGTACGCTTGTGAGTATGTCCACTTGCAGACCAATGTATGTGTGTGAATTAGAACGAACCTCAAAACCATCTTTGCTTAACCTTCTGTTAAATGAGAAATCTGGTCTTGATCTCCAGAGTGTAAGCCGCTCCAGTAACGTGTATCGTCCTTGCTTTATGAGGTTTTAGATGCAGTTAATTGGTTCCGAAAACATTCATTTAATTGTAGTGTCCATTAATCCAAATACTTACTTCTGTAATAATGCACTAGGGATTATGTAACTTGGAAAAGAACGTGGAAATTCAATGACACATCATTTTCTAATTTTCGATTAACGCAACGTTCTGCTTAGTTTTATTTTACAGCTTTGTTTTCATAAAATGTTCTGTTTTCGGTTGGTTTTTAATACCTAGCAGCAATTTGTATACGTTTATTTATACGAAATATATAATCACACATTCATATGTATTTATAAAACCATCAATCACTTAACTCTATATATCTTTCTATAAGATACATTTCTGCGCACTGACACGACGCAGCTGTAAGTATATTTAAATATGTGATCGGTGAGACACATGTGTCAAATGTGGCAGTAATGTTCTTAATAATTGTGATAACATAAACGAAATTATATTTGAGCTTTAAATATAAAATTACTTATGAAATGTGTCAGTCGTATTTTTTTTTTTGACGCATGAATAGTTACCCATAATTTGTTGACATAAACAAGGAGCACGTTGAATTAGTCTCCTCGTTTCAAACTACGAATGGTGATGACTGATTAGAAAGGATCGTCTTATGCAAAATGTAGACTACAAAGAAGCATAATATAATTGTTTTGATCCACGATAATGGCACAAAATGGCAGAGGTCTAAACAATTAGGGTAACATGATAAGAATTATTACCTCAGTCGATCTTACCGAATACGTGGTTGACTCATGCGCTGAGAGAAAATTGTTTAAAAATGTTCAATATTCACGGTTGTATTTTTGAAAAACTCATAAAATATGCTAGCGATGTTGAATGTCATGTTTGCAAACGAATTTTGCACTTTAAATGAAATATCTTGTAGCAATACGCGGTGAGCCTCATTCAGGAGAGAGAGAGAGAGAGAGAGAGAGAGAGAGAGAGAGAGAGAGAGAGAGAGAGAGAGAGAGAGAGAGAGAGAGAGAGAGAGAGAGAGAACTTTAATTTGGCATGTTCCGCTCAAGCAATTCTTCGGCGTGATTTGGTTCATGTTAACCTTTAGTAATTAATGAACATTATCTATAAAATCATTCAATATGTCGTTAAAATTTTTGGAATAAATTTTATAAGATATTCTGCTTTCATAAATACTAAACGTCTACAGTTTGTACTGACGATAAATTGTGATATGCTGAAATGTATGTAGATGATCATTTTGGGGGGATTTCGCAAATGCCGTTTTGTTTCCTCAGAAGAATTACTCCTGTTGGAACATAATTAACTATGAAATATTGTCATTTTTAAAACAATACAATACAATGAAGATGTTAAATTACATAGTAATGATCATTGGTTGTTTTGTTTCCTTCTTTATTTCAGCAACAGTGTGTGACACCGAGCTTATTTAAAATCATTTACCTTCTGAAGACGTGATGAAATAGAATTGCAAATATATTTATTAGAAATGGATTTATAATCTATAAATGACTTCTTACACTCGTCTACAGATATCCTGAAAAGTAGCTGTAGTACGTGGGAACAGGATCTCGACTCGGTGAATAATCTCGATGCATCTGTTTTCTTGTGGGAACGGAATGACTGCCCGAATTACGATTGTGCCATCTGGTGCGACATGGATCCATCATGCAGGTCCTTCTTCCACCGCCCTTCTCTGGAAAAGTGTCTGGCATCCTCATCATTCAAACGTAGAATCCCCAGAGATAAAGCGGGGCAGCAAGGATGGATCTACTACACTAGTATGTAAATTACCTAAATATATTAACAATATAAAACTTGTTTCGATTGAAAACGTTTGGATGTAATTAATACACTAGTATATTAATTACTGAAATATATAATAAATATAATACTTGTTCCGATTGATAAAGTTTGAATGGAATTACTACACTAGTATGTTAATTATAGAAAGATATAATTAATATAATATTTACTTGTTTCGATTGTAAAAGTTTCACATTACAATGTTATCCTATATATTGAATGTTGTAAATATTCTATATTACTGCAATTCTAATAGATTATAAGCTTGAGTAATAAAATCGGTTGTGTACATAACATAGTTACTTTGATTGGTTTAAGACTAGCATCATTATCGGAAGATTCTATTAGACTAATGATTAAAGCAATCTGTGCAGCACGTAGACATGTTACACAAACTGATCAAGACCTATATCATGATGCCACCACTCTAAGAAATAACCCATTATTACGATTTATGGACGGTGTGGCACTATTAACTAAAAGGATATAAGATTGTTATCATGGTGATAAAACGTTTAGACGACTGATTTATAAAGTTAGTGATGGACATAGTACCATTAACATAAAGAATTTAAGATCTATCCTAAAGCTGCTCACAATGTATAGCAATAGTCGCTCTAGCTTATATCTAATCAGGATGTATTCTTCAAAGATACGATTTGTCGTTTTTGGTCCAAATATATAATTACAACCAATATTTTACGAAGACGATTGCAAAATATGTATAAGGTGTTAACAAGGCATAAATTCTGATGATATATGGATACACCCGTAGACTAATGTTCGCATTTCTATTAAGGTCATGAACAAATATTTTCATGACCATTAAGGTATTTTTTATACCTTTGAATTGTAGTTATATTCTTTGGATGACGTATCATTCGTTTACATAGTATGGCCTTATGAAGTTCCATATCTTGTAACCTTGTCGCTAGGTGCTTGATCACTATTTCAAAATTGACATTTTACACAGATAATACAAATGTACGAAATTTTGAAGTTCGTGGTTTTAAAAAAACTGTCGGGGAAGTTAAAGGTATTATATTGTATTGACATGCAAACGGACGAACTAAGTCACAGACACTATCTTCAAAAGTACGTTTAGTAAAGAATATAATAATTTGAATGTTCATTTAAGTGTTCTGTCTAACAGATTGCAATATTAAATTATAAACGATTTATCTTTTAAATACATTATATCAAAACATAAATAAATCGATCAATCAATCGATCAGTCAGTGACTCAATGTTTTGTTCTCCAATTAATTTTGTACCTACATGTCATGCATAAATACAACTTTTGTATCATTACAGACACTACTTAAACATTTGAAACCAAAAAACAATATGCAGGGACCATTCATGTAATATTGTCTGTTTAACAACTTTCTTGACATGCGTTTTTAACAGAAAAACAACGTTGCGGCGAAGGTTATATTTTTAACCAGTCACTGGGTCTGTGCTACAAATTTTATTCAATCTCTAAAACTTTCGACAACGCCATGATTGCATGTGAAGCGGAGGGAGCGAAGTTGATGATTATCAAGAATGAGGCTGAATTTAGATTCATCCAACAAGGTATTCAATTAAATGATCTCACAATTTATATTTATAATTACATAATTGGTACATTATAAAATATCCAAGAAGGTATTTCATTAAATGATCTCACAACTTACATTTATAATCGCATATTTGGCACATTATAAATTATCCAAGAAGGTATTTCATTAAATGATCTCACAACTTACATTTATAATCGCATATTTGGCACATTATAAATTATCCAAGAAGGTATTTCATTAAATGATCTCACAACTTACATTTATAATCACATAATTGGCACATTATAAAATATCCAAGAAGGTATTTTAGTAAATGATCTCACAACTTACATTTATAATTACATAATTGGTACATTATACAATATCCAAGAAGATGTTCTATTAAATGATTTCACAACTTATATTATAATCACATAATTGGTAGATTATAAAATATCCAATTTCATAATCAAATCGTTCAGGGTCGTAAGCACTCAAACAACTTCCGCCATTCACACACTTTTGGAACCAAACAATGTGTTTTTATTCGTTTTCATTCATAATGTAAGACATACTAACTTGTCAGGATTTGACTGGTGAAAAGTTGTGTTTGATAATTATGAAAATTAGAATTGAACCTATCAGTGCATTATATGCAGTATTGGCAACATAGCTCTGAAATATATTTCGAACTGAACAGGAAACGTTAAGTGCATAATTTTCATTGACTGTCTTGACATGCGGTATAAACCGTAACTTTACAAAAACGAATTGAAAATAAAAACAATATATGCTTCACCCACCTGCAGATGAACATGGAAATAATTTATAGTTGTTCTATATATTCTTCTACTGATCATTTCAAACCTGTTTCTTTTTCAGTGCACTCTTTCCATCTCTCTTTCACTCCCTGTATATATGTGGAGTAAATTTAAACTTCTGTGAATTGTCGCATTTAGAGCAATTACATTTATTGCTAATAAACAATGTGCACGTCTCATATCATAGAGATTTCACATACACATACACTCATATATACAACATATTTAATGTATAAATACACATACACTCATATATACAACATATTTAATCGTAACAAATAATAAAATACACATACACTCATATAGACAACATATTTAATGTATAAATACACATACACTCATATATACAACATATTTAATCGTAACATATAATAAAATACACATACACTCATATAGACAACATATTTAATGTATAAATACACATACACTCATATATACAACATATTTAATCGTAACATATAATAAAATACACATACACTCATATAGACAACATATTTAATCGTAATATTTAATGTATAAATACACATACACTCATATATACAACATATTTAATGTATAAATACACATACACTCATATATACAACATATTTAATCGTAATATTTAATGTATAAATACACATACACTCATATATACAACATATTTAATCGTAACATTTAATGTATAAATAAATTCTATTTACTTCATACACTCATATATACAACATATTTAATCGTAATATTTAATGTATAAATACACATACACTCATATATACAACATATTTAATGTATAAATACCCATACACTCATATATACAACATATTTAATCGTAACATATAATGTATAAATACACATAAACTCATATATACAACATATTTAATCGTAACATTTAATGTATAAATAAACATACACTCATATATACAACATATTTAATCGTAACATTTAATGTATAAATATACATACATTCATATATACAAAATATTTAATCGTAACATATAATGTATAAATACACATACACTCATATATACAACATATTTAATCGTAACATATAATGTATAAATAAATTCTATTCACTTCATACGCTCGATATTTAAGTGCCATATTACCTGGGCCAAAGTGTTTTGAACGATCTGAGAAATAAACCGCACATCATGGAATAAATGTTTCGTCTTTAAGCTCTAGGTCTTCTATAAAGACAGTTTCGGACACCATAAGCTAAGTAAATGGAAAGAGAAGCAAAATTATATCCGACATGTGAAATTGAACAATAACAATTTTTCTTCGAAACGTGACACGGCAAGTATACCTCCTGACTGTTTCTCGAAACATTCCTCATCAATTAATTATTCAAAAGCCAACTGAACAACAAAAGGTCAGATAGAAAAGTCACATTTAAACATCATATCAATCAGCTTGGAAAGTTATAACCACTAATTCTCACTCTCACCATCAGAACTTATGGAGGCTTTAAAGAAGGCCCGTGATACATTTGCTGGGCTTGATTAATTACATTACCATTTAAAACATTCTCCAAAAACATTATTAGCATATCGTTTAACAATCGTCAATGATGAATGTATTATTTTTAATGTGCGTAAGGTGTGGAATGAAGCAACAGTACTGCAAGTTACCAAACCTGGTAAAGATATCTCAGAGCCTATGAACGAACAGGTTGTATGTGCTGAACAGTGGAACAAATCACTAATTCTCGGCTTGTACGGTACTTGGAGTCTAATAATTTAATATCTACTTTCCAAGGTGGCTTTCGATATTGCCGCAGCACCGATGACCATTTTGTTAGATGGGAAACATTTATTCGCGACACTTTTGACCAAGAAGGAACATTTAGAAGCCGTTTTCTTGATTAAGACAAAGTATATGATACGTCATGGAAAGTACGGGATACTGAATGACCTGCACGATCAGGGGCTAAATGGCCGTCTGTCTGCTTTTATATCAAACTTTGTCTCAAAGAACGAATTAAAAGAACGACTGGGTTGTACCTTCTCAGAAGACGTGATGGGTCTGCCATAGGGCAGCATTCTATCTGTAACTCTTTTTATCATCAAAATTAATAGCATCACCAAATATTTAGCTCCTGGAGTGGATTGATCTCGAAACGTTCATGATATGTGAATATCTTAATATGTGATAGATCAAAGTGTACGCAATTAGATAAAAGATAACTACAACACTATATAAACAAGACTCAACATTTTGGAAATTCCAACGGTTTCAAATCTTCAAAGTCAAAAACAGTATGCATGTGCGCTTCATAGACACCATGAAGATCCCAAACCCACGTCGGGCGGTACACCGATAAAAGTTGTTAGAGAAACAAATTTGCTATTATAGTAGGTATTATCTTCGACATAAACCTGAACGTCATTTCACACACAAGAAACTTGAATGCCAATGTTTTGAAGCCTCTGGATTTAATTTTGTATTAGTAAACACTCTGGTACTTATAGACGACGCATCTTCCACCTGGGACCATTAAAGACATCCCCATGTAAAAGGCTCCTCGCTAAAGCAAAAGAACCATCTGAACCAATGACATACCTTCGTTTGACATTATACAATCATCTAGCCTTGACAGTACAAAAATCGATATTGGTAAAATTAAGAAAACGCCTCCATGAATACTAGAGCAACTAAATGTACTTTTTACACTACACGATGGAACACATTTTGATACAAACCTTTTACTCGTCCACGACTCTTATCATGAACTGCTCACCAAATTTATAATCTATACAATAATTTATACGGATATATCAAAGGATGAGGAAAAGCCTTTCACAGCTTTCGATATTCTACAATACAGCAAATGTTTGCTTACCAAATGGTGCATCGATTGTTTCTGCCGAAATCCGAGCAACATACCTTGCTGTAGAAAATATTCCAATGAAAAGTATTCTGATCAGCATCGTTTGATCGGGCACTATACATTCTGTCACTACATAATAGAAAACTGGAATCCCATTATTAATTAATATTATGATAAATATTCTGCGCCGAGTGCCTCCCTCAATACAGTATAAGATTGATTACCCCGTCATATTGGTATTAAAGGTAATTAAAAGCAGGCAGCGCATACTATAAAAGAGTCTCTACATCACAGGTGTTAGAATTAGAACTGGTCATACCTATATAACCATTTCCCACATGCTAAAAGGCCCAGTCCGTGCAGAGTGCTTTGTCTTTTTGCACTTAACCATTCACTGTTAAACACTTTGTGATAGACTGTTTCATCCTCCAACATATATTGTGTATAAATCGAAGGAACTATTGTATGAAAAAAATTCCAGGGTTGAAAAAGTGAACATGTCCATATGTTGGTTCATACAATAGTTACGACGGTATGGTCTTAGACTAAAACAAAAACGAATACAACGAGTTTAGTAGAAATCAATAAATAACTTTACTCCTTAGAATAAAAGGTGAGAATGCAATATATATATATATATATATATATATATATATATATATATATATATATATATATATATATATATATTTGAAAAAAGTCCAACGTAATTCTATATGTTCTGTCACTATTCGAATATGAGTATCCTGCATGAGATCCAGTGACGTTATAAATAAATTCCAAACATAAATTTACCTTTAGCACGTACTTGTGCCACGATTCATAGTGGTGTAATACACCATTTATTTCAACAGATTCGCAACAATTCCTAACTACTGATTTGGTAGGAAACTAAGACGTAAATGAGCATATTGTAATTCCAACGAATAAGGCTTAAGTTGACGAATTCTCTCAAACTATATGTGATCACAACCTACAATGACGCTAGAGACTAATATATACAATTAGGATAAATAATTGTGTTTAATTCTGTGCCTTATATATAATACTAAGACAATATCAGATGATCAGGATTTAGAATCCAAGGAAATAAATTAGTAAATTCTAACAATATATTATATTTCGTTAACCCGTTAATTGACGCAACATATGAAATTAATTTTTCTGATCAAATAAATATAGATATAACTGTATATCCTGTTGATTTCACACACGCATATGTACAAATATGCACACACAAAGATACATACACACAAGTGTGGAATATAGTATAAATATGTTATTAAATTATATTACTGCAGTTACGAATGGACAAGGTACTTTTATCGGACTTCGAGCTGTGGGTGTAAACAGAGAATGGAAGTGGTGGAACGGCCAATCAGCATCATATCTTTCATGGAACAGCAATCAGCCAGATAACTGGTACGGTATTGAGAGTTGTGTGGTAATTTACACTCAATACAATGACGTAATGTGCTCTTCTTTGGGATATTTTATTTGTCAGAAGTTTATTTAGTGGTTGATGATTCGGATGTTCGTATCATGTAATAGATTCAATATTTATATACATATTACTTACTGATGAAATTGAATGTATTCACGTCTTTCCTATGAATGTAAAACCCAGATTGCAAGCAGAAGATCTCTACGCCCCAAACAAGCAATAGCAATAATCGGACATGATCACGGAAATCATTTCTTTAGCATTATACGTGTCCATTATAAATGAAAGTAGATGTCAAATCGCTAAGGTATACATGGTTATAATATTAAATCTCAAAATCATCTTTTCTGACTCAGTGCCTTTTAAAAAGATGAGACTGGTTTCGATATGAACATAACATAAAAGTAGTTAAAATCAGTTAAGATGAAGTCATGTGGTATTTTCAGTCATATTAGTACCAAGATAAGTATATGTTATATTGGTACCAAGATAAAGTATATGTTATATTAGTACCAAGATAAGTCTATGTTATATTAGTACCAAGATAAGTCTATGGTATATTGGTACCAAGATAAGTCTATGTTATATTAGTACCAAGATAAGTCTATGGTATATTGGTACCAAGATAAGTCTATATTATATTAGTACCAAGATAAGTCTATGGTATATTAGTACCAAGATAAGTATATGTTATATTAGTACCAAGATAAAGTATATGTTATATTAGTACCAAGATAAGTCTATGTTATATTAGTACCAAGATAAGTCTATGTTATATTAGTACCAAGATAAGTCTATGTTATATTAGTACCAATATAAGTCTATGGTATATTAGTACCAATATAAGTCTATGGTATATTATTACCAAGATAAGTCTAAGATATATTAGTACCAAGATAAATATATGTTATATTAGTACCAATATAAGTATATGGTTAAGCTTATTATTCTGAATTTGTATTTTGGACTTATCACTACCATGGTGCATGTTCAGTCATCTTTAACAGAGATAGGTCAGCATTTTTGAAAATAGAAATTACCCTATTGACGTCATTAATACGGTTTTCGAAAAGTAACTTCTCTTACACAATTTGAATCGTTACAATGTCTGATCAAATATAGAAATGAAGATAATTCCTTTTGTTATGGGAAATAATCCATGTTTGCCTAATATAGGTAAGATTATCTATATGTATTGGGATTTATTACAATTATCAAGTAAAGCACGTATTAGATCGATTCACAAAATCCAACCCAAACTTGTTTATTAAAGGACTAAAAATCTTATACATTTCCTAATTAATTCTAAATTAGTCGAATATCATATAAAAAAGGAATATTTCTATATGTAATAGACCTAGATGTTCGCACTGTTCTTTCATTAGTAAAAATAGTTCTTTCAATAGCAAGAACACAAAATAATATTGTAATATGCCTTGTGATACTAATTGTGCATCATCAAATGTTATAAATTTGTTCACATTCAACTAACTTGCATCCAATATATTGGAGAAACCAGTCAACAAATTCCGAGCGTATGTCCAATATAGATCAAACGTAAAATATTGTATCAATGAATCATTTTCATCATATGATGCCGCACATTGTAAAAAATAGTTCCCCTACTGTGCAAAATTTCTCCTTTTAACCTATGATATATTCCAAAGGTCTAAATTCCAAACGACAACCATTAATCGTTTTTATGTCCTTTGTTTACAATTAGTTTAAATTTGCAGTATACATAAAAAAATGTAAAATGTTTTTCTCTATTTCTTCATTATATATATATATATATATATATATATATATATATATATATATATATGCCCTTCGCTTTCTCTCATCATGAATTCGCGCTGAAACCCTTTGGTATATTTATGAACTGTTAAAACAAAAATGTATTTTTGTAAAAACATTGGTGTTTATACCGATATTAACAAACATTATCAAGTACTTTTTTGATAAGCTCTATGCAATGGAATATTATTTGGGTAATGCAAACGGTTGTGAAATTGGTGACCCAACGGTCTACCAGACTACATTACTTATATATGGTACAGAAATTTAAAGAAAAGAACATCAAAATGGTAATCTTTTCCTGTATAAGACTCACATTATTCAACGTGTGATGAAATCCTTTCAGTTCCGCCTGACCTGCATGTTTATACCCAGAATATCGTAAGTGTTGTAGTATTTCTCAAATCATGTATCACTTGCTAGAAGTTGAATCCTTGACCAGACTTGACGGCTCAAGCAAGGCCATTTAATTTAAAAGAATTTTATCAAAGCATTTCTAGTTTTGGATGCCTGACTTGGTGTTAGGTAAGGGACATATACTCTAAAATTATTATGCTAAAATTGTTCATCAAATACAAGAACAGGTACCATGTGTGACTTTTGTATTTTATGATAGGATTTTCCTACCTATGACAAGCGTTTCAAGATTTTCGGTACGATTTGTAACATACATCTGATCAAAATCTGATATATTCTTAAATCACTAGGAAAGTTGTTGGGCTATATTAAGTCAATATGACTTGGTAACGACACTTTGATAGCTCTATTAGCTCTCGTGTCATTTAGTATAGTCTGCGTTGTTTTCTCATAACGCCAAAATTGTTTACAAAATAGTAAGCTTGGTCTTGTGTTTCTTCGTTTTTACCAACACTCCCCGGAAACATACAGAATATATAATGAAAATAATTAATTTCTCCTCTTATGTTAAATAATAGTGTTCTTACCCATCCGAATAATACTAATATGTTCATGGTGAAATGTTAAGAAGCAGCCACTGCTTAATTTCATAACGAGATGGTTAACATGGGACAAGTTGTATCAAGTTTCTCTCTCTGATCAGAAAAATTAAAAGACTTTAATGAAAATGCAAAGACATAACACATCCAGCATGGTAAGAGTTTCTGGTCGACCCGCAATATACAGATTAGATTCAACTGCTCCATAACCTGGATTTACACGTGAACAGTTACAAGTAATACCCGAGGATATACAATTACCACCGCGAACACTTAACTAGCACCTTGAGATTTATTACATTCAAGACCGGTCAGCATAAAATTTTCTCTTGTATGACCAAGACTACTATATTTTATAGCTACGGTAAATTGTCATGGATCATTGCTTGAATAGCCTAACAACATTATTGTGTTACAGTTTGCACAATGATCAGTCTGTCGTTGTTGTAATATCATGATGAAAACAATACAGAGATTAAAGTCTCATTTATTTTTGTTGTGTTACTTTCTTTGTAAGTAATGTTGTCTTAATATCTGAAATTATTTCGCGCATTTGTTCGCACTGCATTTTATTTTGTTTTAATCTGATTAATTTCATAAGCTCTATTAAATCTTGATCAAGTGCTCTATGATTATATGTTATCCCTTCGTAATAATGCATATTTTTAATTAGCCATTCATGCAGAGATAATCTAACAAATGTTGGTGATAGACCGTGATCGTCATACATTAATGCAGTTGTATTTTCAGTAATAACCAATCAAGAAACATTTTTACTAAATCGAGTTATAGGGTGAATATTTCATCCCAAATTATTATTCCGGGGTTACATTTATCGCCCATTCGATCAAGGAGTTCATTTATCTCCCTTATATGGAAACAAATGTGATAAGTACAGGATTTTTCACCTGGATCATTCATTTCATTCTGAGGGTAGATCGGATGGAGACCCTTAGTAAACTCGAGCCAATCCAGATAGACTATAATCAGTTTGTAATCCATTTCTCGATAATATGGTCATTTTGTGCGTTGAAAGTCTAAATATTTTAAAATATTCCGTGCACACTCCGTGACCAAGAAACTTCAATGATTAGCACGCGACGATATCAAATGAGATAATATCGCTGTGGTCATACTTGGTATTTCACATTCCACGGTGCCCGTATTCACAGCAGCTTTGATAAAGAAATTCAAATCGTGTTGGTTTACTAGATCTTTTCTTTGTTTCAAGGTAACTGATAAAACGGGGAAACAATTATTTCGCAATTTCTCAATTTTGACAGTCCGCTTTTACCAACAAAAATGAAGACAATACACTATTTCATTATTGTTAGAAATAACTGTCTGGCTAAGCTATCTCCGGTAGTTATATATTACTAGCTATTTATTTATTTATTGACATTAGCTTCTCGTGGGTCCGAGGTTCTTTCCGGGGGGTTTTCCTGGGTTATGCCTCCACCAGTAATACTGGCCGCCATGTATATCCTATCGTGTGCTGAAAAATGGCGTTAAACCCTACAACAACAGCAACGTTTATTCTTTCATTGTTTCTCTTTTAATATATGTAATTAAGGATTTTAGCTTCATTAAAAAAATCGAGAAATAAAAATTAATTAGTTTCTGATATTCGAGTTTTATGAAAGGGAGGTAACAGTTTTCTTCAATAATATAGCATTTACCTCCCTTGTTACTGTCAATGATCTGATTGAAGGCAGTTATCTCGGCAGTTCTGTTGCAAGTTATGTTATCATCATAATTAATTAATTTCCGTCTATGTGAAAATCAATAACAGCAAAGTAATATAATTGTATTAGTGGAAGGATATTTAAGGTTTCTAACTAAAAAACAAAATCAACTCAGAAAAACATTTCTTTCAATTCATCTGGATCTGTTATACAGAACGATACATGTATATTTCAACCTATAGTGTCTAGTGCAGCACTGCATGTATATATAAATGATTGTTTATATCAATGATTGTATATATATATATATATATATATTTATATATATATATATATATATATATATATATATATATATATATATATATATATATATATATATATATATATATATATATATATATATATATATATATATATATATCAATGATTGTTTATAGTTTAGCTTGTAATTCAAAAAATTGATTGTATCTAAACTGTTGCACGTTGATTGTTCATTATTTTATGAACTTTAATTAATTACAATTTATATATTAGGACAGAATTTTAGTTAAAAAAATAAGATTGAAATTTTTTTAAAATTGTATTAAAGTAATGTTTCACTCATTTATATTGGAATGGTTTTCGGAAATATATTAAGATTAATTTCATTTATTTCTAAATCACAACTATATATTAATGGAACAAAAGTGAATTTTGTTACAAGCAAATGGCAAAGTACATTGTTGTGTAGAATAAAAGTGAATTATGTTACAAGCAAAATGCAATGTATATCGCAGCGCTATATTATACACCCAGTAAGGGTCAGTAAACCACAAGATTAAACATTGGCAAAATTTCATAGAAAAGTGCGATTTCAGCGAACTCTCTGCTGAATGACGTAACAACAATATGGTTCTTATGTAATAGAGTGAGAATATCTTTCTAGCTGGGACGAAGTATACACCGGTATACCGAGGAATGGCCATATTTTGTCTTGCCGTTAGGCCCAGATAGATATAAATAAGCGCACAAATCGCCGAGATCAATTCCTCTCATTCAGAAGCTAGAAATGAATTGTCTTTCTCATTACAGTTAAGAACTGTATATGTCGTAAATTTCTTTTAGTAATAGGCATTTTTAATGTTTGAGATATTAATGGTAAAGTTCATATGTTTGCAACATTGTTCACTGAATTATGTTATTTATAATATATCGTAATATAATATTTAATTGTTGTAAATAATTTATATTTAGTTATATTTACTGTATTTTTTTTTGTTAAAGACGAATTCGCTACCAACTTCATGTTTAGATTTGATTTTGAAATAAAGAATTCTTTACGTAACAAAGAATAATATCTAGCAACATATTCCAAATCAATATTCTATTTTAAAATGAGTAAAATACATTTTTTTAAATTGGTTGTTTCATTAACTTAAACTATTACATTTTATACTTTTGGCTATCATGAAATTGATAGAGACTTAACTATTCGTATTATATTCTAAAATGCAGAAATAATACAAATGAATGAAGTTGGAAGGTTTAAAAAGAAAGTGGAATTTTATATGTATTGCATGTATTTTTATTATAAAGTTTTTAGATGTGTTTCTAGAATGTAGTAATATATGTGTGTTGATTATTTCAATAAAATTCCTCTCATCCTGAAGCTTGAAAAGACTTGTCTATCTAATTACAGATGAAATCCCGTATCTTTCCCCAAGACGTTTTCAACATCTTTTTGACACCGTTTTCTAAGGATCTTGTTCTTCTTTTCTCCCTATCATTCCGGATTCCCAAATTAAACATTTATGAGTTTATGAGAACAAACCCGCAAACATCGCATAAAGTTCTCTCAAAATATACGTACCACGAGAGCGACGCTGACGCTAAATTATGACTGCTCGGTGTTATTTTAAATTCTTCAGTGGCTCCACATTCTATTATGGCACTGACATTATTGACACCAGTAGATACAGTTGATGATACATTAAACTGTACAGATGAAATTACCGTTAATCTCTATATACTTCGAACAGTTGCAGTACCATGGACAGTGTTATTTTTACGCCTTAATCGAAAGACCCCCGTTTATCGAGTACACGTTACTTATATTTTGCTTATCTGATATTTAAACCTTAGCAATCTTTCAGCAATAGAAGGAAATATGCTTATAATATTATCTTGCCTTTTCTTAATCGTGTCAATGCTGGCTTGATATCGAAAGTTTCTTGACAGCGGTCAACGGAGTACCAAAGAAATTATCTGCGAATTCATCAAATTAAAAACAAAATGTCTACGAAGATACGCAAACGCATACATGAACATCATACTCCGCCCACAACGTTGAGAATTTATCTTCTATGGCGCCGTAGTTTACGTCCATATTTTTTTTCGCCGCGTTATTGTTGGATACTGAATCTCTAAGTACCGCTATTTTATTTCCGTTCATGTTGAGTTAACCTGTCATTGTATCACCGGATTTTCGTACTCTCGCACAAATATTATCCGATATAGTTAAGGTAAGAACACCTTGTTTAAATGTTTCGTTATTATCAAACACGGCTATACTGTTTTTGGTTACACAATTAATTATGACGATAATATCATGTAATGAAAGATTACCTGTTTTCCTTGCTTATCCTGAAACGGAACCCATTAATATCTTCCGTAAATATCTACAATTTTACTATAAGATCTACTCAAAACGATAGCGATTACTCATGTATTGATGTACACCTTTTTGAGGTGGTTTTGGTTAATTTTGATACATCATCGAGTCAGTTTTTTTGTGTTGGTAATGCTTCAGACCAGATTGGAGAATTTGCTAAACTGGCATACTTGATAAATTGTTTTAGTGGAGATAATCTTTGAGAATCGAAATAAACTATTCCACGTCGATCGATCGCGTATGCAACTCAGTGTATTTCTTCCATAATACTAGTTTCAAGCTTAGAGGTACCGGTTTCTATTTCTTTGTGCTGGATAGGTAATTAGTCTTGCATAAAAAAACACCTCTAATGTTTGATAGTTTTAATTTCTTAATAGCATCCAAAAAATCAGCAAGCTATTTCCGCGAGCTTGGAAATGAGTTTCAATAAATCAAGTTGTTCCAGTAAAACGAATAAATCGAATATAAATTTGTGAAATCTATTTGCAATATTTGTAAACCAGGTTCGATGTTCTGAGCACGCCCCATAAGTGCCATTAAACGATGCTATGTACGTGCTACATGATTCTATTAAAAATGTAACAATTTATCTTCTGATGCTTCTTAATGTCCGTTCAATATTAAAGAAACGTCACTAATTCTTAGCAATAGAAAACCACTGTAAACTATCACTGGTTTTGAACAGTTGTACTTGAAGATTCACTGCAACAGCGTCTATGCCACGAACAGTTGTTACTTTTGTTTGCAGTTCTTGATTTGATACAAAATTTCCCAAATTTACCGTGCTTAGTTTGAAATTTGAAAGTGACGGTTCAAAGAAAAAATCGAAAACGGCAATAATGTCATGACAAATCAAACACATAGTTTTAACTCCAACATCAGTAAAGAAACACTTGTCAGTTTACTCCTTGTTAAACGCTCAGCATTTGTCTCCAAATTTTCGCTTTCTAGATATCATCGGACAACTCATTTATATATATATATATATATATATATATATATATATATATATATATATATATATATATATATATATATATATATATATATATATATATATATATATATATATATATATATATATATATATATATATATATATAAATATGAATAGATGTGAAACAAGCCAAAGAAACATTTATTGAAATATAAATGGCTTTTCCCAAAGGATGGTTAAGGATGGGTATTTGGCATCGTGTGGTTACATTTCCCTTCAAAGTAGAAAACAGTTTTACCCTAGAGGAAATTAAATAGCGTGAACATATGACTTGCTCCTAGGTAGCATGAAAACCATTGTCGGGCTGCATGAAAGCCCTTGGCATACCGCATGAGGCCTGTGGGCCGTAGTTTGCCCTCCCCTAAATGTAAGTGAAGAGATTAGTAGTTATAATAATGATTATAAGACATACTGCAATATATTTTAAAATAGTATGTTTTAGACCAAAATGTTTCTCTTTCAATGTAAAGTTTGTTTTTCCTAAGAGTAGGTATTAGTAAGATGATTTGGAAATGGACGAATATAATATTTAGGTCGATATTTGTAATAGTGATACCATAACAGGTACATTGCGATAAAAGTTTGGTTGAAAAATGTAATACTAAATGAAGTATTTGAAAGAACGCTATGAAAAGGTCCTTTTAAAAGAGAATGAAATAGAGCATTTTCTTTGATCCTAATATAAACGGATTTGTGCCAACATAATGAACAGTGTTCATTACTTGCATACAACCAATCGAGAGACATACAGCAGTTTCCTGACTTATCTCGAATTTATTATTGGCCCTTTAACGATTGCATGAACAAGATCGAGTGGAAACTATAGCCATATAACCCAAAGTGGAAACCCACTGTGGTGAAAAACTCATACGATCAAATTACAGCACTACTTTGGATGTGTTTAAATATTTATTTCCTTATTTCGCCGATCTAAAAGGTCGCGAGTTCTGCCGTATCGTCCTATCTCGTGTGTTTCATTCGCCATGGATAAAACTTGGTTTATTCCTTTGCTTATTAAGATAGAGAGAGAGAGAGAGAGAGAGAGAGAGAGAGAGAGAGAGAGAGAGAGAGAGAGAGAGAGAGAGAGAGAGAGAGAGAGAGAGAGAGAGAGAGAGAGAGAGAGAGAGAGAGAGAGAGAGAGAGAGAGAGAGAGAGAGAGAGAGAGGGTGGGTGGGCTGGGGAAAGAGAACAAGAAATATAGACATGTGAATTTGTGGTATATTTCATTCAAGCGATTCTGCGCCGTGATTTTGTTCATGATTACCTTTCGTAATTAATGAACATTGCCTAAAAAGAATCATTCAGTCATGCGTTGAAATGTTTGGAATATATTTTATAAGATATTTTGCATTCATAAATGCTAAACATCTTCCGTTTTTAATTGCCGATAAATTGTCATAACCTGAATTATATATCATCCATTTATTTCGAGTTCGCAAATTCTGTTTTTCTTTACTTCAGAAACAGCACTCCTGTTGAAAAAAATAAAACATACAATATTGACATTGTTATAACATAATTCATTCCCATGCAGATATTAGATTACACAGTCATGATCCTTGGGCATCTCTTTTCCTTTGATATCTCAGCAATCGTGTCTGAGGCTGGGCTAATTTAATTTCTTTAACCTTCTATATGATAAGAATAAATATAAATGCAAATATACCTGTTATAAATGGATAT
This sequence comes from Unio pictorum, assembly GCA_030141615.1. Lineage (NCBI taxonomy): Eukaryota > Metazoa > Mollusca > Bivalvia > Unionida > Unionidae > Unio > Unio pictorum. Next base: position 223,520 of record JARLTB010000146.1, on the reverse strand, counting down.
ACAATCTATAAAAGACTTCTTCCACTCATCTTCATATATCCTGAAGAGTAAGTGTGGCACATGGAATTTGGACTCAGTGAATAATGTCGATGGGTCTATGAATAAACTAAGTATTAAAAGCCTTTGCATTTTTCTGTACATGTGTACACTGCAATAGTATCTGCGACCACGTTCGTTAAAAAAACGTTTGTTTCACAAATAGTGGACATATGAAACAGAATTGAAAACATTTTTTTCTAAGATAAGTGAATTTAAACTATTTTTTTCATTCGTGTCCAGAGAATCTGATTAGTATATTTAGTACATGGAATTCGGACCAAGGTGCAGTAAACAATCTCGATGCATCTGTTTTCTTATGGGAGAGGATTGACTGCCCGAATATCAATTCTGCCATACGGTGCAACAGGGATCCATCATGCAGGTCATTCTTCCACCACCCTTTCCAAATAAAGTGTCTGGCATCCTCATCATCCAAAAGTGAAGTCCCTACATATAAAGAGGGACGTCAAGGATTGATCTACTACACTAGTCTGTTAATTACCGAAATATATTATCAATATAAATCTTGTTTCGATTGAAAAAGTTTGGATGGAATTACTAGTATATCAATTACAAAAATTTATTCGATTTAGAAGTTTCGCAATATATTTTATCCAAAGTATTTAATATTACAAATATTCTCTATTATGACAATGCTAAAATATTTGGTGATTGAGTAAGAAAATATGTTGAAAAAATGACCTTATTATCTAGATTGGTTTATGACTCGGTGGACTCTATTAGACCAATTATTAATGGCATGTTTTATGCAGTTTGTATAACTGTTGCCCTCACTGAATTCAGGACTGTATCAAGATTCTACCACTTTATGACATGACCTAAAATTCTATGTGTGACTGATGGGCTATTGTTTTAACGGATTTAAGATTTGTATCGTGGTGATCAAACGTTTAGATGACTAATTAATACAATCTGTAATGGACATATCACCATTAACATCACGAATTGAAAATATATATTCTCGGACTATATAATCAAGACATTTTGTTGAACAATACGATTATATCTTGTTGTCATTATAAATAATTACAACCAATATTTTACTGAGAAGGTTGCAAAATATGTATTAGGTGTTACTAAGGCATAAAATCCGACGATATCACTTGTTATGAATGTTTGTTATGTGTGTTGTGATTAGCTTTTCCTAACCTTCTTCTAATTGTTTGCTATGAGAAGGAATTACTCGTAAGTTAAGGTACGTCAATGTCCATGGTGAGAGAGAGAGAGAGAGAGAGAGAGAGAGAGAGAGAGAGAGAGAGAGAGAGAGAGAGGGAGAGAGAGTTCAGGCTCTCTTAAAAGAGTATCGCCACGATGATAAGACACAGCTACATCTGTAATGTAAAAACGAACATCCCGCTAGCTTCCAAGTATAAGGGACTTTATTTAAATAATCAACCCACATATATATTACTACATTCTATGAACACTGCTATAAACTTTATAATCAAAATTCATGAAATACATATTATATTTTCCTTATTAAGCTTTCCAACTTCATTCATTCGTATAACTTCTGCATTTTAGAATATTATACAAATAGTTATTTCTCGATCAATTTCAAGATAGCCAAAAGCATAAAATGTAATAACTGTAATTAATGCAACAATTAATTTAATGAAATGCATTTTACTCAATTTAAAATAGAATATTGATTTAGAATATGTTGCTAGATATTACTCTTTCTTGCTTAAAGAATACTTTATTTCAACATTAAATCTAAACAAGAAGTTGGTAGCTAATTCAACTTTTACCATAAAAATTACATAAATATAATTAAATATGAATTCTTTAAAACATAAAACATTATATTACAATATATTATAAATTAAAGTAATAAGTGAGCAATGTTGCTAAAATAACAATGTTACCATTAAAATCTCAAACATTAAAAGTACTTATTCCTAAAAGAAGTTACGACATATACAGTTCATACCTGGAATGAAAAAACGAACATCCCGCTAGCTTCTAAGTATAAAGGACTGACCTGTGCGATATACGCCTCTTACTTATACTCGCTTGGCGCAAGTCAGAACCAAATATGGTAATCCCTTAATATACTAAGCCAGCAGCGACGTCTGTTCATCATTAGATAAGAACCATTTTGTTTTAAGTCACTAACAGAAGGCCAGACTCAGTCTTAGTCACCGGATTGGAAATTCGCCAATGCGTAATCTTGAAATTTGTCTGGTTTTTAAGAACTATATATTTCTTACAGAGTAGCTAGGGAGTTCTTACTGAATCTGCAAAAACAGCATACAATGTCTTTAGTAACATCATACACTTATATTTCTCACAACAATGTACATTCATATATTAATATATTTTAGAACTTCCTTTAATATAAATGAATAAAACATTACTATAATAGAATTTAAAGAAAATTGCAATCTTTTTAATTTTACCAAAAAATCTATCCTAACATAGATAACACCCGTAGGCTCATGTCGGTATTTATAGCAACATCTTAAGAAAATATTTCCATGCCCATTGAGATATTTTTCATACTTGTCAATTGGAGCTATGTTCTTTGGATGAGGTTTCAAACATTTACACAATTTGGGTTTATGAAATCCCATCTCTTTGAAGCTCGCCGCTACATGTTAAATCACACTTTAAAAATTTTTGAGGCAATTTACACGGATAATAAAACATAACCTAATTTTGAAGATCCTGGTTTTACGAAACTATACGGGAAGTTAAAGGATATAAAAACATTGAAAAATATGTTGACGAACTGACTGTATGACAACAGATTAATATTTTAAATTTTAAACGATCTTGTGCTTTAAATAAATATATCCATCAATCAAAACATAAATTAGTCAATCAATGAAGTAATCAATCTTTGAATCAGTCATTATATTGTTTTCCAATAGAAGGTTAGTTATTTCCAGTAACGATGAGAGAGAGAGAGAGAGAGAGAGAGAGAGAGAGAGAGAGAGAGAGAACTTCGACATTTAAAACAAATAACAGTATGCTGTGATCATTCATATAATATTGTTTTACAACATTTTGACATGCTTATTTACATATAAACAACACTGCGACGAAGGCTATATTTTCAACCAGACACTGGGTATGTGCTACAAGTTTTATTTAAGTTGAGACAACTTCATGATTAGATGTGAAGATGATAAAGCGTAGTTGATGACAATCAAGAATCAGGCTGAATTCAGATTCATCTAAGATCATTTTATTCCATCAATTGACCTCACAACTTATATTTATAATCACATAATTGGCACATTAAAAATACAAGAAGGTATTATATTAAATGACCTCACAACTTATATTTATAATCACATAATTGGAACTTGTAAAATATCCATTTTCAGAATCAAATCATTCACGTTCCATGAACTCAAACAACCGCTGTCTTTTACATTCGTTAAAACGTTAGAGTACGTCCGAAACCAAACAGTTTTTGTTTCGTCGTGTTTATTCAATACTTTAAAACGAATTATGGATCATTAAACTGATGCTGACGTATTTGCACGAAGATTACTTTAATATGTTTATGGCTTGGAAAACATTTTGATCCGTCATGAAATTATATAGCTAGCTACAACCCAGGAACTAATGGCGACTGAGACATTTTCCATAATCTTGTCAAGATTTTGATTTGTGAAAAAAACGTGAAGCTTGCTTTTCGTTTGCATTGATAATTTTGAAAGTGAGATTTTAAATATTAAGTGCATTATATATTGTATTAGCAGCAATGCAAATGTAAATTTAGCAATCATATAGCCATTCACAGCTCTGACACATATTTGGAATTTATCTCTTTTAAGTGCACTCTGTCTCTGTCTCTCTCTGTCTCTGTCTGTCTCTGTCTCTCTCTCTTTATCTGTATGTCTGTCTAATATATAAATAAATTATATTCACGCAGTTATGAAGGAAGAATCAACAACCTCAATTTGTATCGGACTCCGAGCCATGGGTGCGAACAGAGAATGGATGTCGTGGAACGGCCAAGCCGCGTTATATTTTAACTGCCGTAGTGATCATCCAGACAATAAGTCTGGTATCGAGAGTTGTGTAGAAAAAGTTGATAATGAATATAATGATATTTCTTGCTCTTTGGCAAACCATTTTGTTTGCCAGATATTTATATAGTACTTCCAGATCACGAGTGTTCAAATCATATTATTCCTACGACTCCATTGTCTTTAACTAGGTACGAGAAAATAGCAAAATCAACGAAAATTCTAACACTTAGCAAATTGTTTTAATGCCCATGTTATGAGGAAATTAAAGTATTGTGAATTATAACCAACACAATATTGTCAAGAATGAATCACATGGACAAAAAACAAACAAACAACCTATGTAAACAATGTTTAAACATAACCATTTGATTATACAATCATGGCCAAAAATAATACATAATCATTTGATTATACAATCATGGACAAAAATAATACATAACCATTTGATTATACAATCATGGACAAAAGTAATACATGACCATTTGATTATACAATCATGGACAAAAATAATACATATCCTTTGATTATACAATCATGGACGAAAGTAATACATAACCATTTGATTCTACAATCATGGACAAAACGAAAACGATCATCATATAAATATCTAACGGAACTGAGTTAAGGATATTACCGTTTTCCTCAAAGGAAATTATTCATTTTTGGGAAATATCCGGAAGTTCCAGTTAAAATAAACCAATCAAGTAAGAACAGATCATTTACATTTCGTTCATGTTATATGACTGTCTTTATTACAGTAATATCGCAACGTAAGTAAATCTTTCAGTATAACCCACATTGGAGTTTTTAACTTAAAAGTACCGTTGATTGTTCTTCATCTGCTGTAATCGAAACAAATAAATGTTACACTCACCTAGTTATATTCACTTGTTTATGCTATTTTAAATTTAAGATTTCAGACAGAATATAATAGCAGCATACAACTTTAAAATCGCTATTTAATGCCATGACCAGCTAGCTATATTTAGGAATCATGAGAAATATCAGATGATCAGTATTCGAAAAGATTCATTGAAATTGTTTCTTTCACATTAGATGTTTTGACTATAAGTCACAATATAGATATAGTAAGAATATACACAGCCTTATGATATTTTACCTTAAATTGCAACAAGATGATTAAAAGGTTCAAATTATCAAAACCGTATTTCCAGCCATAGCATTTCCAAGTTAGATGAGACGACATCATATATGTAAGGCAATTCAAACCTGTTTAGTGGAAGTGACGATTGATGTATGCAAACATGATAACAAACTCTTCTTGCTGCACAATAATTCAGCTTTTAAAGAACACATTCAAAAATATATAATTTCTCTATTGTACTTTGTGTTTGATATATCTGTAAAGGATCATAATGTAAATTTATTTAAAGGGGTACAAGATCTATAACTGTGTACAGCAATAGTAAACTAATTTAACTAAAGTTGAAAGAAAACAAATTACTGCTTTCTATTATATCAAGTTTATTTTAAACAGGTGTCTAGCATATATCGTTTGCATTTGTGTATTTGTGTTTTAATCAAAAGATCAATATTTTAATAAAAAGTTTTGTCTGTATCAATCGCTGCAATAAATGTCATATATGGGTCGATTATCGGCAATTTAACCAGTATGTGATTATATCTGTTTTGCAATGACAATATCCCTTTGTGGCTTTGGATTTGCAATACATCTTGCCGAGGGTAATTAAAATGTACGTATTAAGGTAGATCAAGTTCAACGTGTTTGTTTACATGTTTAGGTGGCTTAGTTATCCAAAGGCATGACACGTGCTGACGGTAACGGAATGAACCAAATTAAAGTATATATTTTACTTGTACAAATATAAAATTAAGTAGTTATAATTTGAAGTCCATTGTTTAATGATTCACTTTAATTTTTATTATTTATCTTTGAAAGTACAAAATGGCAAATATATTTATTTCACTGATTTTTTATGGTTAGATCATAGATGGACATCTAGTGAATATACATCCATTAAAGTTTGCTTAATAATCGAACCATTGTTCTCAGCTGTCTTACTTCCATTATTAATTATATCTATTCATCGATCATCGGATGACAAAATTATTTGACAAAGCTTCATGTTTTTTCATATTAAAAACAATCGTTTGCATAATGCGAAATGTGAAGAATGCATGCAGTCATTGATTTGCTCTCATAGTAAACCCTCATAGTAAACACGTTTTTGAGACTAGCTTCTAATAATTATGAACGTGTTTGTACATTATGGATGGGTCAAACATATCTCGTCATTTTCAGTCACATCATGGAGAAAATGAAGAGAAAAGAAACGTTTGGGTTAGTCTCAAATGACATCACCATAATGACATTTCAGTTACATTACTCTAAACTAATTTCTTTTGCATAATGTGAAATGCGAAGGATCCACGCAGTCATTGATGTTGTCTCAAAGTAAACCCTCCTGAGTCCTAACACGTTTTTCAGACTAGCTTCTAAGAATTAAGAAACGTTCTTATACATTATGGATGAGTCAAACTCATCTCGTCATTTTCGATCACTGGTAGGAAGAAAATGAAGAGAAAAAAACCCTTTGGTTTAGCCTCAAAGGACATCACCATAATGTTATATCAGTTTCAATACTCTAAACTAATTACGACAAAGCTAATCGCATCGAGGTATCATTCTCAATGTAAATTATGTTGTACTATTTTAAGACTTCAGTGCGCAGTGTGTTTAATACCTCACCGCACGCTTTACATTATGGATTGTCTTGCCAGTCAGCGGTCTACTCTAATGATTGGATATCTCAAGTTGTAGAGGTTGATAAATATACAATGTTTTTGTATATACGATATCACTATTGTACTACTACATCAATATTTTTAAGTTATGTACTTTTCTTTTACGCATTATAATGCACACATTTTCATTTCTTGTTTACGGAATTATATAAACCCTTTTATGTATTTATCAAATTCATGGGTTTGAGTTTAATGTTTGCTTACATCGAGATCCGAGGGTGACTAATGTATGTTGTGTCATATTTCTAAAAAGTAAGTTCGGTTTATTCTATGCCGCAAGTGGAAAGTGCGTTTAATGGGAAAAACCGAAAGACTTCAGTGCATAGACAATATATGTGTTTAATACCACACCGTTTCTCAGCTCTCCAGTATCTGGAGTATCCGGTGTAGTCCGGTCCTTTCGAGAGTCTAGTGTGCGGAGCATCCGAAAAGTATAGGGCTGTCTGGAGTGTCCAGATTGACTAAAGTTACCATAACGTTCACAAATATCATAGTAATCGAGGTATAGGTGGTGCAAGCTGTATAAAACTTTCCATTGTGAGGTCACTGTGAATCATTCTCCCTTATTCTTGTGTTTTGTAAAGTAATGGGATTGTACTTTTCTTTATTAGATTTGTGTGTTCTTATGTTAATTAATCACATATTTTGATTAAGTATACACGCACGCATTCATAATTGAATTGCTCATTCAAGTCATTTATTATTAAACATTGTATTTACATCAACGTCAAAAGTGTTCTGTTGTGAATCCGGAAATCCCATTCTGTTATCTTTTGAGACAGAGAAATCCATTAAGTAACAATTCACCTTCCTCCATTTTCATTAGGACGAAAAAGCTATACTACAAAACTGTCAGGGGCCCGGTGACTTCGAGTGTTTTAAAGCGCTCTACATTACGGATCACTGCCATTTCACCTCTGTATGCATGGGTTCGAGTCTCGAATTCGGCCAATGTGGGTATGTGCGAAAGCTTCCTAGTAGCTTTTCGTGGGTCCATGGTTCATTCCCGGGTTTTCCCTTATTATTTCTCCACGATTATTACTGGCCGCGATGTATAGCCTATCTAGAATCAAACTTGACGTCAAACCCTACTACTACAACAACAAAACCGTCATAAACGTATGTTCTTCCTATAAATATTGAACATGGCTTCCTTTCAGTATCATCCTACTGACAAATTCATTTATTGAAGCTCGAGTACGAAATTTACCTAATGTTATTACATAATACCCACAGTCCTCCTTCTGTTTGACGAGGCGAATTTCGATATTGTTCCTAGTGATGCATCTAGAATTATAGTTGGTTGTTACACGCTGTATCTTGAGCGACTCGGCCTAACCCCTTCAATATCATTTTCAAGCACGGAATGAGAAATTTTATTATAACTATTCAATTGAAATGGCAAATGTTTCAGGCAAATTAAAACGGCTTCATAAAGAATAGTTGGCTTAATTTCAAACGTTAGGATATATCAAAGTTGATACGCATTTTTGAGAAATTGTCTTATATAACTTGTACAAACTCGGATGAATCTCCTTTTCCAGTAAGTGTTTAGGTTGTTTTGAAAAAACTTACAGTCGACAGTAAATTGAAACATCATCATTGTAATCGCTAACGTGCAATAATTTACCTTGTTCCAGTATTTTATATTTGATTTGCAAAATGGGGAATAAGTTTGGGCAACTATGAGTTAAACATCCCAAATATTATATATTGTGGTTGTCTCCCTTCGGCGTTCTTATGTTAGCAAATCATATTACATTGCATACGATTTGAGTACTGTGTCGATGATAAATTTATTAATATTACATTACATACGATTTGAGAATATGCACAGATCTCGTTCTTAAAAACGCAATGTTGAGTTGTTACTAATATTCATCTATTTACCAAGTTTATTTACAAATGGATGAATACTGTTGTAAATGCAATTTATTGTAATCAGACTTACACATCACAGCACTAGCAAAATAGTACATATCGCAAGAACGACAAAAATCGTCTACGCCCCTGTCAGGTTGCAATAATATGGACAACAACAAGGCAGACAACATCAATGCATGCTTATAAATAACTAAATAATTCCCATTAACAGTTAGGGTTAATTAGTAAGGTTTCACTAGTTAAATCGGTATAACGAGCCTATAATCAAAATTAAATCTAAATTTATAAAATTATTACATTACAAGACTCATTTGGGAAATTTCAAAAGCACAAACAACCCTTTAACTATTCGCAAACATTGCTCTTATAGATGACGATCCTGAGAGAAAACTGCACCAATTAAGGACCAATAATAAGATCAACAGTGTGACAAGAAGATGTATGATAACATCATTAGCGTGCGTTGACCTCGTTCATTATGAAACCTTTTCTTAACATTATCCATATAAGCATACATTCCAATCGTGACCAAAGTGTCGAAATAAGATCTTTGTGGCAAATCAGTTGCTCAAAAATAAGTCTCATCATAGTTACATATCATATATGAGATATGACTGAAAGAAAGGGAATCAGGTAAAATATGATATGATTTCATCTTGATCATATTCAAACATGTTTCATATTAATGTTAACTAAAAAGAAAGCAAATTTATATTGTCGTTTTCCAACAAAGACTTTTATTGTTTTATTTATACATTAATTTACCAACGATTATGACAGGCACATGTCTGTCATATTCTCGCATTATTTTCATCCCTCACACAAACAAATATAAACACGACATACACCTGGATATCCTTGCAATTATAGTTATTCTAAAAATCTTTGCACAGTTTTCACTGAGTGTTTCTGACCTTGCCATATTTTTTGTGTCTCGATTCTGATTGAAAAAAAATACAGTTTGTGTTGCCACTGACCTAAATGAATGTTAGATATAATGTATTGATACGCGACAGCTTGCAATAGTTTAGGTTAACAAAATATGAAAAATACTTATTTGTTTGGATCACAAGTGAAGATGACCGATTATATTTACAGTAATGTCAGTTGCCCAAGGCCAAATAAAATGGAAAAGAAGACATCTGAAAACTCTCCGTGTGACTTAATATCTCCAGTGTGTTGTATGACCAACATTCAGCATTAATAATAACTGTACTAGACTAACATACATTTTAAATGGTTTAACTCTTGGTAGTAGCTAGTATTCCATTCTACTACATTCTAAGAACGTCTAACTGTCAAAGTGGGAATGAAAAATCTTTTTGTCTAGTGTTGTGGACTTTCGCTTGAGTCTGTTCCTCCTGCACCATTAATACTGGCCGCCATCTATAGCCTATCGTGTGCTGACAAATGGCGTTAAAACCTACAACAACTACAACTATATAAATTTATTCTAGGTATAGGTTTCCTATTGTATGTTCAGTTACATATGTTTGGTATTAGCACACGTTAAATATCACTTTATGTGTTTCTGATTGGTCCAAAATACGCCCGTAAAATTATTGTTCAGTATCCTATTTAATGATTGGCTGGGAAGGATTGAAAATGTTTTAACTCCACCTTTTGGAATATTTGGTTTTGATTCAATATTTTAGGCGACCATTTGTTAACAGGAGCCTTGAAAGGATACTATGGGAAACTTATCTCTATTATTGTCTGAATATCGATATGTTACAACCACATGTGTTTGTTATGTAAATTTTATAACAATACCAAATGAGAAATATGGCATAAAACTTCAAGACAATAACAACCATATGTACAACTATTGGTATTACTTATTTAATGGCGGGGTGAACGGATGAAGAGGCATATCTGTACCATAGGTATAGACTCAACAGTGTATACAAGCGTGGTTTAAATATTAACATACATAAGTAAATAAACTCAACACTGTTTACATAAGAATTTAGGTACAATTGGGTCTCGTCAACTGACAGAACTTTATACACCACAGGATCTTTACGAAGTATATACGATATGTAAATACGACTCAATAAGAAATACGTTCACGTCTTCAGTATAGTCTATTGTTCCAGTAATCTACTTCAAATATCCGGTCAGAAACGCATTGTTGTAAATGTGAGAATTTCTGCAGATAGTAAACCTATTCCCTCGGCGTCACATGCAAAGACGTGTCACCAATGATGAAATACGGCAGAGAATTAGACAAGCCATTGGGCCTTACAAAGATCTCTTAATGACAGTGAAAAAGCGTAAACAGCAGTGGTATGAGCGTGTCTCACGATTCTCATGACCTGCAAGTACCTTCCAGGACAATCCTGCAAGGCGCTGTACCAGGAAGAAAGAGAGGCAGACAGAGAAAGAGGTGGGAAGATAACATTCGAGAGTGGGCAGGCCTGAACATGGAGCGACGCAACGTGAAAGACGTAAAATAGAGAGGAATGGAGGAATTGTTTGTTTCGTCTTGTGTGATATCCCAACGGTCTACCAGACTACGGGATTGATGATGATGTCGATGATGAATTATATTTCAACTAAATGTTGCAACGATTTAATGTTTAGTTCTGAAAGTTATATGTTAGGGTAAACATGTATTCTAGGCCTATTGTTTACCATATCAAACAATGTGGCAGCACATCACATAGATCATTCTGTTTTTAAAAATGACTGTGTCGTTATAACATGTTCAGTTTAATAGGATGGACGCATGTTTGTTGATTTATAGTTTGCGAAAATGTACTCTCTACGTTAACTAGTTCAACTGTGTATGTGACTATATTTTATGTACTGCTTATGTAAGTAAGGTGCACCGTCCGTCAGAATGAACGAAATTATTCGTTCTTCTTTCAATCTAAATAATTTCTGTTGAAACGAAAGCTATGTTATAAAGAGAATCTCAAATGGGAAATGATTTAATACCAACTTATGAAACTCCCTGCATAATGTCCATCTTTTGCTGGCCTTGGGGAAGAACATTTGGACATAATTCAATATTAAAGCGTTACCCATTTGAGATCATACTCTTTCTCTCTTATGATATATATATATATATATATATATATATATATATATATATATATATATATAGTGTACGCAGCATCTCTATGATATATATATATATATATATATATATATATATATATATATATATATATATATATATATATATATATATATATATATATATATATATGTAGTGTACGCAGCATCAATGATATATCAAGAGATGTTTAAATCTCTCACTAAACAGAAACGATAAATTTATACATGGACCGGTATATCATCGATACAGCGTAAATAATATACTTAATGCAATTTATGTTTATGTTTATGTCTCATACAGCTACATGTACTTGCCTTTTGAACGGAGTTAAGATTTATTACAAATACTACTACTACTACTACTACTACTACTACTACTACTACTACTACTACTAATAATAATAATAATAATAAAGAGGACTTTGTACAGCGCCTAATCTTTCGAAGCTCTAAGCGCTTTACACCATCAATAATGATATGACTACACTACAGAACAACAAACGACAAAAACAATGAAATTTGAAAACATAAAAACATGCTGAAAACATATAAGATACAAAACATGATTAGGTCGCTAAGTTTGTGCCTGCAGTCGAAGCAGTTGAGTCTTGAGAGCACTCTTAAAAGGGACCACTGTGTCTTTGTGTCTAATTTCATTGGGCAATTCGTTCCACGTCGCCGGTTCCTGGTGTGCAAACGAACGTTGTTAATATGACTTTTTTTTCACCTTGGGAACAATTAGTATACGATTATCAGAAGAAGAGCGTAAGGATCTAGCTGGTGTATACACATGGGTGAGGCTGGATAGGTCTGTTGGACTGGAGTCGGTCATTGAAATATAGTACAGAGAACACATTTTGTGTTTGATTCTGTATCGAACTGATAGCTAGTGTAGGGTACAGAGCAGTGATGAAGTCTGCTCTGATCGAGGTACTCTCTAGATGATCCGTGTTGCTGTGGTTTGAACTTTTTGAAGTTTCTGGAGTAAATATTGTAATGAACCAGACAGAATTGAGTTACAATAGTCCAGTATTGAAAGTACTAATGAACACACAAGTGTTTTCGTTTCGTGGCATCAACATAAAGATATTTACGAATGGAACTGATGTATCTCAATTCAAGATATGCAGCCCTGCAGGTGTTCATGACATGTTGGTGCAATGTGAGAGTACTGTCGAGAGTAACACCTAGATTCCGTACTGACTGTGAGAATTTAATGTTGGTGTTGCTGATATTTATTGTCTGAGGTAAAGGATGTGAATGAGAAATTTTTGTGTTGTGATCAGAATAGCCTCAGTTTTATCATCATTCATCTGCAGCTGGTTACATGTCATCCATGATTTCATATCAGAAATGCACTTCTCTACTTCATGGATGATAGCATCAACTTCACTTGGGTGGCTAGACTTGTATATTTGGGTGTCATCAGCGTACAGTTGGTGCGACACTGGGTGATGATCTATGACACTTGAGAGCGGCTGTGTGTACAGAATGAAGAAAACAGGTCCAAGAACAGATCCATGTGGAACACCATGACATACGTCAACTAGGCTGGTGTGTATTCCATTTGCAGATATAATTAGTGTCATGTTGACTAAGTAGGACTTGAACCACTGTAAGGCTATATTCTGAATGCCAAATACATGCTGGAGACGGTGAAGCAATATATCATGGTCTATTGTGTCAAATGCTGCAGATAAATCCAGGAGAGTGAGGACTGTAATCTTTCCACTATCCAAAGCAGAGAGAATGTCACTAAATACTTTCAGAAGAGTAGTTTCCGTATTGTAGCAAGGGCGATATGCAGACTGTACATTGCTAAAATGACTGTTTGAATTTAAATGAGATACAAGTTGATTTAGAACAACCTTTTCTAAGATTTTTGATATGAATGGGAGATTAGAAACTGGGCGGTAGTTTCTTAAATCGTTATGGTCAAGTGCTGGTTTCTTCAGCAGTGGCTTTACGATGGCAGTTTTGAAAAATGATGGGAATTCCCCTTATAAGAGAGAGATATTAATAACATCAGTTAGTGAAAGCAATATTGGTTCTAAGCACTCAAGCAGCAGTGATGTCGGAATTAGATCAAGTTCGCAAGACTTTGGTGCACTTTTAATCACGATTGTCCGTACTAAATCTATAGAAACAGGTTCAAATGATCCTAATGGTTGTCGCTGAAATTCTGCATCATACATGTATGGTGACGAATCAGTTGAAATTGTGCTGTCAAGCGAATCTCTAATGGTTTCAACTTTTTCATTGAAGAAATTTGCAAATTGGTCTGGTAGGTCTAATGGAGAGAAAGTCGTTGGAAGTGGTGTACATTTGTTCCTTGACATTAGTTTGTTAGTTATCTTGAAAAGCTCTTTGCAGCTGGACTATGTTTGTGACGTTCTTGGGTTTAAACTCCAGCCGAGTCATATCAAAGACTAATAAGTATAGTACTATCAACTGCTTCAATTTTTATCCATAATCAAAAGGTTAGTGTTACAACTCATGAGCCTGGTGTCAGGATAATGTGACTGGCTGGGACATGATTCTTCGTCTTTGTGGCATAATGCTTCAGTGCTAGACATTACTATAAACTGCCATACTGCAGACCATGTAGCAATATGACTGAAACATTTTTAAAGCTACATTCAAAATCCAGACCTAATGATTGTTCTTATATCTCACCTATTTTATTTTATACAAAAACGTAATAACCATGATAATACAAAGGAGATCAGGTTATAATCCAAAACCAATGCAAGAAAGTATTCCCCATGTCAGATATAAAAAACAAATGACATTTAATTAATGCTTCTCCAAACAAGGATGTGTTGTTTACGGTTAATTGGATACATTCCATTTATTATGACTTCACTAAAACCAAATTAAAATATATAAGTTACACAAAAATGTCAGTTGATGAAAAACTTTCTTAATTTGTATTTGTTTATTACATGTTGCCTTCACTAGGTATAAGTGAAAATTCATTCATTGAATTTTCACTGATTATCGTTATTTACAGTGCATTAAAAATGTTTCGAAAGACAAAGTAACAAAATGTATAATCTTTTAAAAATAATTTTTTCATTTAAAAATGTTGATTAAAATTGTTAGGTTCTATCCGCTTGTATGATGATAAAATAAGTGATATATGAAAGTTTCAGTTACCAGTTTTGATTGCGATTCCTTCAAGTTCAAGAAATAAAGACCAATCTTTAAGTATTTTCTGGTTTTAACAAATGGCACTTATGCCTGACCCTTCATTATAAGCAGGTTACCAGTTATCAGAGTGCAAGATCTTGAGTGATTAATGTATTATGTATAAGAAATCATTATATGTACATTCAATGAAGATAGGTAGAATGAATATCATCACAACGTTTTATTGTATGTGCATATGGCTGGTTTTATTCATAAGTATAAACGAGCTTTATTTAAAGACGCATGCTTTGTCCTTTAGACTACAGTCTGATATATCTTTACGCTTAGATGATTTTGTTCACACAATCTGATTATTGGATTATGAGAGAAGTAATTCTTGAGATTTTTTAATGCATGTGAAATACATTCCCAGGGACACGCTTTTATTCTGCAAGACTTGGTATAATCATGACCTATTTTCCATGTGGCTATTTTTAAATGTATTCTGGGAATACAAGGACATATCAAAGTAATGTGATATTCGTATACACTTGCCTGCGCAGTTAAGGTAAATATGCATTCAAATGACTTTGGGTGGTTAGTTTTCAGTTGGACTCGTCGACAACTTCCTGGTGTGTATTTACCTATACGGGCATTCGTAGTGCGTAAACTGGGCTATACTAAATCAGATATATAAGAGAATCACATATGCCTAATGCAGCAGTCGATATATCAAGCGACTTATGAGCACTAATTCAGAACCTCATTTTCGGTATAGAAACACGCTGACTCTGTTTCGAACGAGCTAGTGGCACCGACTTACAAAATTTAAACGCATTTAAGTTTTGAGAATAATAAATGTGAGATTGAAGTTTTAAAAAGTACTATATAGAGTGACACAACTCAGAAAGTGATTATTAAGATGTCGTCACGGAAAGGCGACATTAAATATACTGCTTATCATGATTCTGAATTTGAATCAGAGAGTAAAGGCAGCGGCTGTGTTGGAGAAATAACAATTATACCAGCAAAGAGAGAAACGAAGGGTTTCAAAGACCTTGATAATCGCCGGATTACAGAATTATGCTGAAAGATTTTAAAAGGCAGTTGTATTCCAGATCATAGCGTAGCCTGCTTGCCCAGTGGTAGAATAGTAATTGCAGATTACAAAAACTCCAGATGCAATCTTTGATACATCCTATCATCATCTTTTGGATATTAAAAGTGTCATCGTATAATAATATAATCTGTGCTTTTGTAACCGTCCACTTCATGTTTGGTTTAAAGTGTTTTGCACAAAGAATGAATAAATATTTATCTATGTTTTTATCATTTGGCAGACGGTTTAAGCAACATATTGTTCAAACCGTGTGCGCCTAGTACTTGCGAGCCTATATAGTAAACAATCCTGCTCTTATCTTTAAAACTATATCATTGGAATGTATTATTTCGATCACGTAGGCTTCTTTAGCATCTGAGTGAACGACAACGCAAATGTCGCCACGATGCAACAAAAGCCATCTCGACTGCCTCAGAATCAAGTGAGCTAAATTATATTTTAACAAAGAATATTTGTTTCATTTCCAGAAATATTGTAGCACACACAAGGCACAAATAATTACCAAGGTTTGATTATTTAGCAGACGGTTTGAAAAGGTAGATTGTTCTGGCTGAGTGCGCCTAGTTGTTGTGCCCCGTTTTGATAAACAGGTTTGCCCTTATCGATCGAGCTGTAATTTTGGAATACGGCAGACCGATGATTTGAAAACAAACTGAACTGCGAATTGGAGGACGCAAGTATTAACTAGTCGTTACCCGCAATATATATATATATATATATATATATATATATATATATATATATATATATATATATATATATATATATATATATATATATATCCTATCTCTTTTTGGCACTGCTGTTGGTAGGTTCGATCAAGCTACGTGCGTGCGTGCGTATGTATGTATGTATGTATGTATGTATGTATGTATGTATGTATGTATGTATGTATGTATGTATGTATGTATGTATGTACGTACGTACGTACGTACGTACGTACGTACGTACGTACGTACGTACGTATGTATGTATGTATGTATGTATGTATGTATGTATGTATGTATGAGTGTATGTATGGATACTTATAAATAACTGGATGGATTGACTTCACAGTTGCAATAAAAGATATATCAATAAATATTTCGTTGCAAAGTGGCAATGACCCTGTGAACTCTTCTTTGCCAGATTTCAAGATCAGAAGCTTGTGATGCCCATTGACTGCGATTGGAACCTGCTTGTTTGAGGACTTCAGTGTTGGTGGTGAAGTCACTCCATTGGGTGTTGGGGTTTGTGAGGAGAAGTGTGCAAGGATGTCGAGGTGGTGACTGTATGTGCCCATATAGGAAGGTGGTCAGTACGACATCTCTGTAGACCATGATCTTTGTACCTCTCTTGAGACTAGTGTTGTCTTCATGCCTGCGCAATGTAACTTTAAGGTGGAGTGCAGTCTGTACAAATTAGCCCCACCCATTAAATATAGGGTTCAACTACCATTGCTTTAACAAGCCAGGACGGCGACAGGCTGTAGGTTTTATAACAGAGTTTCCCTTCCCTAGGCAGATGGGCGACTGAGGAGATCTGCCTTACATGCATTCTCAATCATAGCTGGTTGTATACAACCCACTAGTACGAACAGCTTTTATAATTTTGTCATTTCCTTGTAAGTGCATGTGGGTCTTATTTTCCACAAGTGAAAATGATTTTAATTTAAAGACACAGTCTCTGATGTGAAGATCACAGTCTGATGTTTGTTTATCCTCGCATGATTAGTTACAGATCCTGATTATTGAATTATGAGATAAGTAATTCTTGAGTTTTTATAAATGCATGTGAATTTACTATCTATGTTTTCAGGGAGACATTTATATTCCGAATGATTTAGTATAATCTACACCTATTTTTCATGTAGTTATTTTTAAATGTGTTCTAGGAATACAGGGGCATTACTCGTGGATGTGAATGCATGTAATTAGTCGGTATAGTAATGAACTCATAATTTAAAGAAAATTCGTTAAAACCGTGTTAATTCAAAGTCACCTTGGGTCATCGATTTGCAAATTTACTTTGCTTCCATTTCCTGTGCACTTGCAACTTCCAAACAATAATATGTCAAAAATGATTGGGATACCATAACAAAATGACAAAATATTCGTACACACATTTTCAAAATATTCTTGTACAATTTTTAAATAACATGAAATGAACGTTTTCAGCTATTACTAAAATACCACATCATGGTGTCTGATATATGGGCGAGGAATTCGTATAAATACTATTTTCATACCGAGTGCCCCCCTCTATCATCCCACTCCAACACAATGCACTCTGTATATTTGTCTTTGGACCTAAAATGTAAACTATTGAGATACCATAGAAAAGCAATATATACCCTTATTGGACATGGCGATGACTGGCTATAGGGCACAGCAAGCCAGATTTATGCACGAACTGAATTTAGCTTGAGTTTTCTGACTTTGAAACAGTTACGAATACAACTCAATAAACGCGCTAGTATATAGCGGTCATTAAAGAAGTCTAGATACATATACGAAGCTGCCATTTATACCCGGAGATTTCATTATCTTCTGTACCATACCGTAGAATAATATAGAGGCGTAGGCAGGAGTAGTGGCAGATGGGGACAGATGTCACCTGGCGCCAGACTAGTTGGGGCGCTTAACTGGGATTTGAAATAGATTGTATGTTGAATTTGTGCTGGAAAACATTTTGCACGTATGAACGAAGAATCATAGATCGCTAGCACTTCTTCTCTTTAATAGCCGCTGGCGTTACATTGAATGATCGTGATTTTATTGATGAAAATAATTGGTTTCAGAGTGGGGGGGGACGTAAACCGGAATCTTGTCCGCGGGCTTCCGGCACTCTAGCTACGGCTCTGGATTAATAAACAATGAGGTGTACGATAAATATGACAGGGCTAGGTCTTTAACAAGCACACAAATCAAGACAGAGGCTGTATATTAAAAATTTAACTACTAAACTGAACGTATATTTTTATTAACTTTTTTCTTCAATTTCACGAACAAGTAGAAAGGGGAAACTATATATGTCCACAATATCAAAGTAAAGCGATATTAGTATGTACATGCCTGCCCAGGTAAGGCAAATATGCTTTCAAATGAAATTTGGGTGTGTAGTTTACTGTTGGACTCGTCGACAACTTCCTGGTGTGTAGTTACCAATACGGGCATGCGTAGTACGTAAAACTAAACGAGATATACAAACACGTACCTAACGCAGCAGTCGATATGTAAAGCGACGTATGCGCAGTAATTCTGAACCTCATCATGGGTAGAAACAAGCTTGCTGCATTTCGAACGAGCATGTGGTACCGACTTACAAAAGCTAACACATTTCAGTTTTAAGAACCGATTCCGAGACTTAAGTTTTATAAAGGATTATATGTTGTGGCGCAACTCAACAAGGGATTATTAAGATGTCATCACGGAAAGGCGACATTAAATATGCCACTGATCTTGATTCTGAATGTGAATCAGAGAGTAATGGCTGCGACTTTGTTGGGGAAATAACAAAAGAACCAGCCAAGAGAGAAACGAAGGGTTTCAAAGACCTTGATATTCGCCGGATTAAAGAATTTATGCCGCAAGATTTTGAAGTCAATTGTATTCCGGGATATATTGACGTAGCCTGCTTGCCCAATGGTATAATAGTAATTGCAGATTATATGAACTCCAGATGCTGTATTTGTAGCGCATCCTATCAGCATGTCTTGGACTTTAAAGTGTCATCAAAGCCATTGTCAGTTTGTCCTATGGATACAAATGAGGTTGCAATTGTACTTCCTGATGAAAACAAAATACAGTTCCTTAAAGTTGACGATTCAATCGAGCCATCAGGATTCATGATAACCAAACGGGTATGTGTTGCTGTAGTTGCTCTCAGCAGAAATGAATTTGTTTTCTGTGACACTGGAACTGAATCAGACAGGCATATTTACTATGGAGTTATCACAAAGGACGGACGAGAGAAATCATGTTTTCATTTCTCCAGTGGTGACGTGGATTCACCTACTGTGTACCTTGCACTGAATGCGTCGAAAACGCAAGTTTATATTTCATGTTCTGCAACACAGTCTGTGCTCTGTTTTGGATTGGATGCGAAAAAGAAGTTTGAATACAAAATTGAAAACAGTTGCCCGAAAGGGATTCAGCTAGACAGTGTGGATAATGTGTGCGTAGTTGTACATGAGTCTAACAGTATTCATCTTCTTTCTCCAGATGGACACCTCCAGCGAATCTTCAATTCCTATATTCCATCATTTCCTGTTGCAATTTATTTCAAACATTCCAGCAAGGAATTCATCCTCACAAATGGTTCAGAGACAGATCGGAGGATTTGCTATGTATATGAATTGGCTTAACGATTGAATTAACAAACATTAGCAATTTAGCCCACATTGATGAGGTTTTGTATGTACAGTTCTGAAGTATCACTTTTGCTTCAGGTTTTGGACATTATATATTTGTGAGTTACGTATATCCATTGTCGATCTGCGATTTTATATATATATATATATATATATATATATATATATATATATATATATATATATATATATATATATATATATATATTACTTGCCAAATAAATATTGGAATCATATAAAATCTATTAGCAATGATTTTCTTGTTTGCTTGTGCTGCTTCTAAATATTTGTATACTTTTCCTTTCACTTGCAGAGATTTAATTGCCAACGTCTACGTGAATCATTTAATTTCATTAACTGAAATCACTTTGAATCTTCAATCTCTTTACTATACCAGTTTCTTTCCTTACGTATGAATTTACATTTATTTACCTTGAATTACATTATCAGTTTGGTGCATATTATATTAATTGTTCAATATTTGAACTTGCGATGAGCACGAATTGGACATTATCTATTCCATTGAATCATTGTAAATAAACAATGTACATGTGTTACTGTCAGTGCTGTTCGTCGCTATAATCAGATCCAAACCGGTTATTTTGTTACAATTTATGTGTCATCTTTTAATACAGAGGGTGTGACAAGATCAGGTTAATCCTGTATAATCCTTAGATAAATTAAAGGCCATTATAAAGAGAGAATATGTATAACCTTGAGTCCATTGTGTCCATTTTATGAATTTGTTATACTGTAACTTCAAGTAGTGGCATAGCAATACATTGTGACGTGTGTCTGTGATACAAAATAAAAGTCAAATGATACATATATTTTCGATTGAAGTCAATCTGGACTGAAATACTCTTGCTGATCGTCGTCTCGTCTATAATTCAATGTCCATGTCGCGCGACAATTTTTAAATCATTATGAAACGGAACTTTTCCCTACCTGGTCCAAACAAATGGTTCCTTTAGTGGACGGGTTTAAGCACTTTTGTTGAAGAAAATGATAGAATGTGTGAAATGGCATGATATTTGAAACCAAATGCTGAGACTGGAAATTAACTTCTGTCCATTCCAGAAGCTCTATTTCGACTTAGTTCGGAGATATTTACGCATTATTATTGTTCCTTAGTACAAATGTACAAACTTATATACTGTCTTATGATAGTAGAGCACAATGCTCGCATACAGGAATTCAAAATACGGTAGAATGAATTCCACAAGGGCTCTTATAAACCCGGGATCAGTCTTTTGATGAGAGTAGTATAGATATACACTATAGATACAGTTACTTGTATGATACATATATGTACAATTTCCTCTCTTATAACGTGTTGTGGCTTAGACATCGTTATAACGCGTTGTGGCAGACACATTGGTTTAACGAGGAAGTGGTGAATTTGTTTACTATTACTAATGTAAGTCTGTACTTTGTTACCATTCTTCCCATGCCAGCTTTTATTTTATTAATTGAGATGATATTTCTTGCTTTATTGTAATGCTGACAAGTATATAATTAGCTGAACCCTTGACAATGTGACTTTCAATATAAGACTATTATCTAATACCTAAGGTATTACAGGATCTCGGTTAGATTGTTTTGACTAATAGTTCGTGTTCTCCCTGGGAGTTAGGTGACTTGTTTTATATTTATGAATGAAATGCCTTTATTTATAATCAACTTAAGTTAATTTAATACTGATTCTACGGCTACTGATCATCTTTGTTCACAGTTCTTTTCTGTTAACCTTGCTGTCATACACTACCTTTAACCTCAGAAAAGATTAAATTATTATAGAAAGACGGGGTCTGAAATGCTGTACCTCAAGGTAATCATTGTATATTTGTGGATAGGTGTTATACTCCAACTCAATACATATGATGAAATATAATCGCACATTTGAAGACCGACGTGTAGAGATCATATTGCAATACTTGTGATCTTACACATACATTACCAACCGGAATATAATTACTCTAGGATTAAGATGACGTGGGTCGATGTATTGGATTTTGTCACATTGGATGTATACCATCCTGAATTAGAAATAAACTTTAAATATTGCTTGTTACGTTTCTTTTTTATTTTGATGTTACACGTGTAAACAGCATATGTCCTCGTTATGTGTTTGTGATTCTTATTTAAAAGCAAATACGTTCAATCGATTAAATCTGGTGGATGATAATTTGTACCTATCATTTAATAGATCGTCACGAGCAAAATATAACACAAAACTGAAAAATAAGTATGCAGGCCGTATACACATCATATATATATATATATATATATATATATATATATATATATATATATATATATATATATATATATATATATATATATATATATATATATATATATATATATATATATATATATATATATATATTCTTTAAAGGATGGTTACATTACTTTGTTGCCTGCGAGAACTTAAAGGCCGTGTACTTATTATTAGTTGATGAGTTTAGTTCCTTTTGAATTCATATTGACATATTATAATGTGATATGATTCGGTAGTGCATTCTCGGCGAACTAGTCACAAAAATGATCCACTATTAGTTTGATTGTGTCGAGGATGTTAGCCTCTTGTTTCTAATAATGACGATCTTGACATGCCCAAAAGTCACCTGAATAATTCGTGTTTAATAAATACCAGTCTGATGTTTTAATGTCCGTCTCAACATTTAAACCAATTTCATCTCATTTATTTTCCTTCTAGAAGAATATATAAATTTGTTAAAGTGAAGTTCAGTACGTATATCAGTCTCTGCTGGTTTGTGTACCTTTATTTCAAACCAAGTTCTAAAATTCAAATTCACAAGTAGCTGATAACACTAGCAGCGTTGAATGTATTTGTGCCAAATAACATTCACAAATAAATATTGATCTGCTCAGTCTAAATATAAACTTTGTTTTTGTAGACATCGACTACATGTTTGGGTTACAATGTTTTGCACAAAGAATGAATAATTATTTATCTATGTTTTATCATTTGGCAGACGGTGTAAGAAACATTGTTCTAACCGTGTGCGCCTAGCACTTGCGAGCCTATATAGTAAACAATCCTGCTCTTATCTTTAAACCGATATCATTGGAATGCATTATTTCGATCACTAGTTTTTATAAGCATCTGAGTGAACGACCAACGCAAATGTCACCTCGATCATGCACCTAGCTTACAAAATAATGCTTTTCGTTGCAACAAAAGCCATCTCGACTGCCTGGAAATCAAATACACGAAATTTGTATTTTAACAAAATCTGTATGTTTCTTCCCAGTCACAGTGCGAAAAATGTAAACCAATTTCAACTGATTTTTTTTCCCGCTTTCAACAATCAATCAATCAAACAGACTGATGATTAAAAACAAACACCTTTTTTATTTGTAATGGATATGATTGGAAAACATCAACACCTTTTGCCTTCCATCTTGCCAGACAATCAAGTCTATGTTATCGGATATAGGTAGGATTGCCTGCTAAACACATTAGTTAAAAAGTATAATTTTCGTCTAGAAATTGTAATTGTCATACATGAGATCAGTCTTTTGATGAGAGTAGTCATGGATCTCATTGAATTGGTCAGCGTCTATTGTTTAAGTGCTTCTTAAGTTTAATTTAATTGTAGTTCTTAACCATATGAGATTCATTGTTCTATAAGGTCTAAACAATTTCTGCATTTAAATTTAGTCATCATTGGCGCCTTAGTCTCGGGAGACCATGCGCATAGCGCCCTTGGGGTGTCGTCTGTCTCTGGGTTGTTGGCATCGTCTGTTGTGGCTGTGCAGGCCTATGAGTGAGTGGCAGTCCCTCTTGCAATTTGTGCAGACATACTGGGAAGCCCGAGTTGCTTTGGTTGCTGCCACGTGGCCCTATCTTACAAGTTTCTCTGCCGTCAACTGGCCTCTCCTCGTATCAGCGACTGATATACCCTTACTTACTGTCAGTCGGCAGGTGCGTCGGCCCTCGGCCTGCATTTCCCAACCATCAGGTGCGATGTCACATGCCTTTAGGTCCCTCTGGCACGTATCCTTGAAACGGAGTGAGGGGCGGCCGACTAGTCTCGTGCCAGTGGCCAGCTGTCCATATAGGATGTACTTTGGCAGCCTTCCATCCTCCATGCGTCGGACATGTCGATGGCGACGTTTGCTCAGCAGGGAGAACATGCTGTGGGTATTTGTACTCTGCAGGATTTCGCTGTGTGGGACGTGGTCTTGCCAGCTGATTTTCAAGATGCGTTTAAGGCACCGTATAAGGAAGGAATTGAGCCGGCGCTCTTGCCTCATGTAGGTACTCTAGGTCTCACTTCCATATGTAAGGGTGCTGACAATGCAGGCTTGGTAAACTCTGACTTTGGTTTTTTCTGTCAGTGCGTTGTTTTGCCACACCCTCTTCGTCAGTCGTGACATGATGGAGTTTACCTTACCAAGCCTTCTGTCCAGCTCCTTATCAAGCAAGAGAGTGTTGCTGATGGTTGACCCCAGGTAGGTAAAGTTGTTAACTGCTTCGAAGGTGACACCGTTGATTTTGATTGTAGGAGCAATGGTGGGATCTTGCACGCTGACCTTTGTCTTTTCTAGGTTGATGGTGAGTCCAAACGGCATGCGGGCATCAGTAAAACATCCTAGTCTTTCAACAGGCATCCTAGTCTCTGAACGGCTTCTTCAGTGTGTGCCACAAGAGCCACTTTATATGCAAAAAGCATATCCCTGATGAGCACAGCCCTCACTTTCGTCATCGAGCGCATTCGTGCCTCCCATCGGACCTGGTGTGTATATATATGCCATCAGATGACGATTCAAAGGCGTAGGACAGAAGCAAAGAGATGAAGATCCCGAATAGGGATGGTGCCAGAACGCAGTCCTACTTCATACCGCTGTTAACTGGGAATTAGGTTGAGGAAGATCCATCATACATGACTGTTCCCTTCATATCTGCATGAAAAGAGATTATCGTGCTGTGGAGTTTTGAGGGGCAAGCGATCTTACAGAGAACTTTGAAAAGGCCCTTCCTGCTGACTAAGTCAAAGGCCTTGATGAGGTCGATGAACATGAATTTAGTACAGATGCAAATATAGATACAATTACTTGTATTATACATCTATGTACAATTTCCTCTCTTATAACTCGTTGCATATAGATCATTATAACGCGTTGTGATCTACACATCGTTAAAACGTGATTTGGCAGACTCATCGTTAAAAAGCGTTGTTGCATACACATCGTTATAACGTGGAAGTGGTGCATCTGTGTACTAATCCTAATATAGGTCGGTTCTTTTGTACCATTATTCACCATGCTGACACGCATACAATTAGCTGAACCATAGACAATGTGACGTTCAATATAAGACTATTGTCTAATACTTAAGGCATAGTAGTATCTCGGTTAGATTGTATTGACTAACAGTTCTTGCAGTTCACCTAGGACGTAAGTGACTTGTTTTAAACTTACTGACTGATAACAATGCCTTTATTTATAAGCACTTCAAGTAGATATAATACGGATAATATGGCTACTGATCATCATTGTTCGCATTATCTTCTTATTACCATTGCCTTTGTTTATACCAAATATAATATATATATATATATATATATATATATATATATATATATATATTAAACAATCCTGGTCTTATATATAAAAAGATATCCTTTTATTATTTCTAGTGCGTATGTTTCTTAAGCATCTGGTTGAACGACCAACGCATATTTCACCACGATTATCCAACTAGCTTACAAAACATTGCTTTTATTTGCAACAAAATCCATCTCGACTGCCTTAAAATAAAAATCAAACACGCGAGATTATATGTTAACAAAACCTATTTGTTCATTGCCAGTCTCAGTGCGCAAAAAGTAAACAAATTTCAACCCATTTGTTTTTTTGCTTTTTTTGTTAATGTGTTATATAACACAATCTAAAACGGTCGAACAACCCTCATCGAGAAACTATGTTTAGCATGAATTCTTCTGTCCAATCTTAGTATGCACTATACTTTTATAAACGTTGCCTGCAGGTCTGGCTTAGAAACATTTTAGAACATAGTGGGCCCAAATACTTACCAAGTGTTTATCATTTAGCAGACTATCGAAAAGGTACAATGTTCAAGCTGTGTGTACCTAGTTGTTATGAGCCGTTATGGTAAACATACTTGCCCTTATCGATCGAACTATACTAATGGACTACGGCAGACTGGTGATTTAAAAACAAACACCTGATTTATTTGCTACCGATATGATTGGAATGCGTCAACACCTTTTATATTCCATTTTGCCACACAATCAAATCTATGTTTTCGGACTGATTGATATAGATAGGATTGCCTGCTACATACATTTGTGAAAAGTCTCCAATTTGTCCATTGATTGTAATTTTTATACATTTCGAAGGGTCTCTCTCTCTCTCTCTCTATATATATATATATGTATATATATATATATATATATATATATATATATATATATATATATATATATATATATATATATATATATATATATATATTGAAAACAAACACCGGAGTTATTTTTAATCGATTAATCGATATGATTGGAATGCATCAACACCTTTTGTAATCCATGAGTGAATGAAAAGTACAATCTATGCATATCTTGAGCTGATAAGCATCAGTTCCGTTCGTAAATATCTTTCAGTTTATGCCACTAAAACAATTACTTGTTCATTAGTACTTTCAAGACTCGACTATTGCAACCTAATTCTGTCTGGATTGTCACAATATTTACTCCAGAAACTTCAATAAGTTTAAAATTACAGCTGCACGGATCATCTTTAGTGTACCTCGATTAGAGCACACCTCCCCATTGCTCTGTATCCTACACTGGCTATCAATTCGATACAGAATCAAACACAAAATTTGTTCTCTGTGCTATGTTTCACTGACAGATTGCAGTCCAACATACCTATCCAGCCTCACCCATGTGTATACACCAGCTAGATATTTACGCTCTTCTAATGATAATTGTATACTCATTGTTCCCACTGTGAAAACGAAGTCATATCGACAACGTTCTTTGCATACCAGAACCCGGCGACGTAGAATGAATTGCCTGTTGAAATTGGACACAAAGACACAGTGGTCCCTTTTAAGAGTGCTCTTATATCTCACCTGTTTCTTCTGCAGGGACAAACTTAGAGACCTAATAATGTTTTGTATCTTATATGTTTTCAGCATGTTTTTATGTTTACCAATTTCATTGTTTTTGTCATTGCTTATCTGTAGCGTAGTCATATCATTATAGATGGTGTAAAACGCTTAGAACTCTTTTTTGCACTGCCGTTTGTAAGTTCGGAATCAAATTACTTTGAAATTTGAAAAGTAGATTCCTCAAGCACCCAAAGTGAATTAGAATATTCTAGATTGATTTTTTAACACTAATTTAATGCAAGTTAAATGTAAGGTCATGTGATGTGTAAAGATCACATGTCTTTAGTTTCTTCATTCATATATCAGGATCGCATTTCCAGATTTACAAGTTCATGTCAGCAACTATTCCGGTCACATTAGACTAACATCTGTACTCTGGAAATGTTATGGCCAGCATAGCTGCTAATTAGATTAATTCATAAATGTCAAATGCTGACTATTGGAACATATCGCTATCTAAAATAACCTAAACACTCGGAATAGCGTTCTCGTGATTTCTGATTGTAACACACATGTACTCAGACGAGCGAAGTGTGATCCGTTTGAAAGATGTACATAAGTTGACATCGGAAAATGAGATCTTGTTGTCACTATGAAAACACAGAGAGAGAGAGAGAGAGAGAGAGAGAGAGAGAGAGAGAGAGAGACACACACACACACACTGATACAGGTTTGTAAACGTTAATATGCCTCACAACTGAAGTATTAACACATACAATATTACTTCCGCATACAAGGTCCATGGATTGACAAAGTTTTAATATTCAGTCTAACAGTTGCGAAGAATAAAATGAATCATGGATACGCATGCAGCTAAGTATTTAGCATGTTATAGTAATATGTTTAATATATATCCAGAGATGAAATTACGTTATCGTATAATTAAGTACTGCGTTCAAATCTTGTTTATAAGTAATGACTTTTAAAAGTAATCCCCCGGCAGCTTAATTACAAGGACTGATTAAAGCGTTAATTAACGACTTAGGGACAATAACTAAACCAAACGATCATGATCCCAAATATAAATCAGTGCCGGGTATTTAAAAAAACACCATCTGCCAAATTTGATTGATGTTTGCTTGGTTATTTTGCAAGATGTGCAATGTAAAAACATTCCTGGTAATGTCGATATTACGTGTCCATCAAATGGTGCACTTTCTTTATTGGAGTTCATGAACTCTAGTTCTGCTTCTGTGATTCCTCCTATCAAATGTATTAGGTCTTCATTTTGTCTTCCAAACCATGTTAGTTTCTTCTACATGCACTTATGACGTTATGATTGCACTTCCTGCCGAGCAGACAAATTTAGTTTCGGACGTGTCTTCAGGTTAAAGATTCACGTGTCACTTTTTTCTAGCCATTCATTGAGGAGTGTATTTTCACATTTGATTAAATTACGGAATAGTGGATGTGCTAAATTCTTAAATCTGATTTTAGTAATTAATATTATTGGGAACAATTTTGTCATACGCTGTGTGCCTCAAGATGTAATATTAATATTATAGGGAACAATTTTGTCATACGCTGTGTGCCTCAAGATGTAATATTAATATTATAGGGAACAATTTTGTCATACGCTGTGTGCCTCAAGATGTAATATTAATATTATAGGGAACAATTTTGTCATACGCTGTGTGCTTCAAGATGTAATCATATTGACTCGTCAGACTCTTTAGAAGTGTTTATCAAATAAGGTACTATATCAATGATACATCTATAAGTATAATTTACAGAGACCAATGACTTATCAGATATATACATATAATCTATTTGCTTTGCTTGAAAATGAAAGGTGGGAGAAAATTATTCAAAGGGAAAACATGCATAAATATTTGATTTTGGTAAAAACAAACAGAAACAGTCGACGACCAAATATAAAGTGACTGTTAATTAGGTAAGAAAATATAAAGAATTTAATTTCTTTGTAAATAAGGGATATGCACAAAAATAGTAATGTTCCAAAAGACAAATCGTTAAGCTAAGAAAACCTCCACTATGTAAAATATAAGAACAACTATAACATGAATCACATATAATTGGTCAATCTATAACGATGCAAATTGTAATTAATCATTCTTTTAGAACTGAAGGAAAGATAAAATTGTGCAGCTGCATCAGAAAAATACAATTGCGGAGTGTTCTAATGTCCATTGTTATTTAGAATTCTGTCTTGCTGTCTTGTGTTCGAGGTATTATCATTTAGTTTAACCGGTTTCAACAATTCCGTAAACAACGTTTGGATATCGTAACACCTCCGTTAATATCTTCTAGTCTTCACACAACATATATAGGCAATTTAAAATGATGTTGCTGCGTAAATAACAGTTGTTTTAATGCTCTAATTTTTATGACAGATTTAACTATTTTCAGATAAAATAAGCATGATTGATAAAATAATATATCAGGTGAATGCAATTAACTGATCAATTAAGTTTTCGTTGCTTTACTACTACATGTTCATCAATCAATTTGCAAAACAAAATGCTCACAGTTACTTATTTTAATATTGTAAATCTGGTGAACAATTGTAAAGAACTAAATTTTGTTAAAGTAATTAGCTATGTATCATAAATTTCGTAGTGTGCGCATGAGTGTGTGTGTTTTCGTGCTATCATTGCTCAGCTGTTGTTAGAGAAATCATTTAAGATGGAGAAATATAAGTATGTACATGTACATTTTTTATTTTTTAAAATTAGCAATCGATCTTGATTAGTATGATATTGTTAATTATTAATCCTTCATTTTTTTACACTACTTGCATTTTGTGACAATACTGTTTCCGAATAAAAAAAAAATAATACATGACTCATTAGTTTATGTATGTACAAAGGTAACTGACATTCATTTCAATGCCTATTTTGTGACATAGAAAAACTATTAAAGCGTAACTGAGAGTGTACAGATTGAAATCAATATAAACGACATCGTGTTCAGAGCATTGAATCAATATTGTAATAATTATATAAATTAAATACAACTATGAGAAGTTTCTACAAACAATAGTAATATTTATAACTTGTCTCCTGGCCATTGAACTAAACCTTAGGTTTCATATTTTATGTATGGTAATTTGATATAGTGTACGTCCCCTCTGAGTTTAGAAAGCTGAAGTTTCATATTTTATGTACGTCCCATCTGACTTTGGAAAGCTTTGTTCTTACTGATCGATTGCATTCCGACAATATAGTGTGGCTCATCAGAATAAATTCATTCAGAAAGTTTTTAAAGGAATGTAAAACGACAGTGTAGTCTTGAGTGGTATATGTATATTTAATTTATTGTGTATCTTTGTCACGTACTTTCTATTCTTCTCTGCGTATAAATTACTATCCGAGCTTGATTTATGAGGTTAGGTATTTTTATTGCCGTCATCACTACTCGGATACAACAATTAGACTGCCATATTAAACTCCGTGATACTCTTTATTGTGTGAATTATGAATATATAACCGTCTTGTAAAACACATCAGAATACGGTATCTTCATTTGTACTGTGAGCCGCATATTCAGCAAAGTGAACAAGAGACCTCTACGTGTCTTAAAGCAAATATATGTCTGGTTAACACTTAAGCTGATATCTACTCTCTTTTCTCAGTCAGTCTTGTATGCTTGAAACGGGAGAGCTCTACGTGTCTAAAGCAAATATATGTCTGGTGTACACTTGCTGATATCTACTCTCTTTACTCAGTCAGTCTCTGCAGTACTCTTGTAGATATACTGTTGGCTCTGGTGACATGGCCATACCATTTCAGTTTTCTATTTTTGACGGTGGTAAGGAGGTATCATATTGGCCTACTTTGTGCCTGATGGTGGTACGCAGTTATTCATTTGTGATGTGGTCTATGTAAGAAATATCAAGGATGGTCCTGTAGAATCTCATTTCAAGTACCCGGAGTCTTCGTTGTAATTCTGATGTCATGGTCCAGGCCTCACATGAATCCAAAAGATTGAGATGACTAGTGCTCTCAATAGTCTGATAGTACGAATGTTTCTGCAGCAGACATGTAGGTCGCCTTTAGCGCCAGTTGGACAAGTATAGATCAATAGCTGAATCCATTGCCATGCGCTTTAACATTCTCAAAAGGACAAGTGTTCGTCTTTGTAAAGAGGTACGAGTTAAGTCTCCTTTTACTAGGAACTTAGGTCGTTGCGTATTTAACAAATGTCAGTTAAAGCGGAGAAAGCATGTTTCATAGGTTGCAATGAATAGATTCGTTCGATTTATTTTATGTCGCACACCTTTCACATAAATTCACCGTCGCTTAAAGTTTGGGAATTGATCAGCTGACTCACTGCCATATTTCTTAAAAAGTCACCTTTTCAAAGCGGATCTTGCACAACATAGATTTAATAATCACTTTTCCAGTCACGTTTAAGCATTCAAACCGACATCGACTCTGTTTTTACGGAAATTCCCTTTGTACACACCATATATATATATATATATATATATATATATATATATATATATATATATATATATATATATATATATATATATATATATATATATATATCTGTTTTCCATGAAAACATTATTTCCTCCATGTAATAAATACTCCTAGGCGTAGAACAGTTATCTGAATGTCTTGGGAATTACTTAAAAAGTACTACATTCATGCTTTATTAGTGTCCAACGTATGCTATCGTAGAAAAGATTTCGCAAATATTTCAACATCTGTATGTTACTGTCAAAACTGAATACCTTTAACACATGGGTGATAATTATTATAAAGTTTGATAAACAATATGTGATTAACAGTCCTGGACTTGACTTTGTTAATAAAACATCTCTATGAAAGCAAAGTTATTTTAATATAACCAATAAGCGTATTTATAATGACCTATTTTCGTGATTTTTTTCGTCAAGGAAAATAGTTCCACAATGACACGCAGTGAAAAGTCTGGAAAGAGCTTTGGTATTACTATATTTACAATGAGATCCGTGAGGATGAGGTGTGCGTCAATATCATAATTGTTTTCAATTTAGCTAACTTTAATTTACAAAGTTGTGTGCGCTATGAGCCAGACGAAATCATATTTTATCTGATTCCCTCTCTTTCAGCCAAATCGCATATGGGATAATTAAAATGCTCAGGCTTTTTTTTAAAGCAACTGATTGGCCATACAGAACTCATTTCTTATGACACCTTGGTCACGCTTGGGATATAGGTTTAAATGGATACATTTAAGAAAAGGTTTGATAATGACCGAGGTCAACGCATACTAATGATGGTTTCTTACTTCTGCTTTTTTGAGTGTGCTGCTGCACCCGCGGTAATATTATTTGGTCCTTTATTGGTGTGGCGCCTCTCAGAATCATCATCGAGAGGACCACCTATTGCAGAATGTTATAGCGATTTATGAGTTTTTGAATATTCCCCATTATGTTTTTAATTGTAATAAGTTTATTAAATTGGGATTGAAATTTAATTATAAGGTTTACTCCTTAACTCTAACTGGTCTTGGGAATTATTTAGTTATTTACAAACAGGTATTTGTGTTGTTTGTCTTGTTTTTGTCCCATTATTGCAACCGAACATTGGCATTGACTGTTTTTGGCGTTGTTGCGAGATTTGCCATTTTGAAGTGCTGAGATGTGCAAGTCTGATATCAATAACGGGGACTACCACCATCTTATTATTCGTCCAGTTGTAAGTAAACTTGATTGATATATTTATATTAGTAGCAACCCAAATGGCTTTTTATGAGCAAGATCTGCGCATATTATTTGCATCCAGCAGAGATATATATAACTATAGTTCTCAAGTCGTATGCAATTTAATATAAATACATTCATCATCGATATAATATACAAGTCGTATGCATTTAATATTAATGCATTCAGCATAGTTAGATGTAGTACTCAAATGGTATGAAATGTTATAATTTCATGCTAAAATGCGTGCCATCTACTTTTGAACGAAAACAAAGGGAGACAACCGCGCCACGTCATATTTAGTATCTTTGCTTTACGGTTGCACAGACTTATTACCCATGCACAATACTGCAAATCAGGATATACTATAATGGAATGAATGATGCATAATTTCCAATCGAACAATTTATAAAAATTAGTAAGATATTGCACACTAGCGAAAATAATGACATTTTGCTATTGAGGGCGGTATGTTAGTTTTTTTCCAATAAAAAAAAATAAACTTAATGTGAAGAGAGATTAATCGAAGCTTATAAACTTGATATGAAGAACATATTTCCCTAAAATGAGTGTCAACTTTGAAATTCTTAACGTTTGCAATTAAGCCATTTATACATTATGAAACCGACTTTCTCTGTCCTCGAAACCGCTCCGGTGGCCAAGTGTTTAGAGCGTTCGCCGCGGAAGCGGGAGGTCGTGGGTTCGATCCACGGCCGAGTCATACCAAAGACTTACAAAAATGGTACTAACAGCTGCCTCGCTTGACGCTCAGCATTAAGACGTTAGTGTTAGGACTGGTCGGCCTGGTGTCAGGATAATGTGACTGGGTGGGACATCATGCTACATGTCTGCGGCATGATGCCTCAGTGCTAGACATCACTATAAACTGCCTCACAGCAGACATCGTAGCGATATGACTGAAAAATTGCTAAAGCTACGTTAAAAATCCTAATCAAACAAACAAACAATCTCTGTCCCGTGTTAATGTGCCTGAAATATGTGCCATTTGAAATACATAGTTATAATGAAGTTTCACCCTACGTACTTCAAAATGATATCGAAATGGCTTAGCCGAAACATTAAAGGTACATGGTATAATAACCAACCATAATTGCAGCTGCATCCCTGGAAACACTAGTCAAAGTTTGCCAAGTCTAACAAAGGGAAGAATGTGCGAGGATTGTGAACATTACGTAATAGCATTGAGTTAATTTCTTACTCGTGCTTCAATAAATGAATTTGGCAGTAGGATTTTATTGAAAGGAAGCCATGTTCAATAGTCATAGAAAGAACATACGTTTATGACGGTTTTGTAATATAGATTTTCTTCAAAATGGAAAATAGTGAGGTGAATTGCTACTTAATGGATTTCTTGGTCTGATAACCGGGTGGGATTTCCGGATTTACAACATAACACTTTTCACGATGATGTAAATACAATGTTTAATAATGCATGACTTGAATTAGCAATTCAATTATGAATACGTGCGTGTATACTTAATCGAAATATTAGATTGATTAACATAAGAACGAACAACTGTAAGAAAAGAACCAAAACAATTACTATACAATACACAAGCACAACCGGTGAATGATTCACAATGAGTAAACAATGGAAAGATGGATATAGGTTACCAAGCTAGAGAACACTTTATAAATTTAATCATGTAGTAAAATGAATTAACTCATAGTGAATTTATGCAAACGAAAAAGGACAGATATACAACTACAGTAACGATAGATACAAATGGTTTTACGACCCCCCCCCCCCCATTTTTTTATTTTTATTTTTGAGTTTTGTCCCTTGTACATTTAAGTATCACCACGTGATGTACATTGAGAATGATAGCTAGATGCAATTATCTTTGTCAAAATCAGTTTGGAGTAATGTCAATTACATGGCATTACGGTGATTTTTTTTTCGCTGAACCAACCGTTTCCGTTCTCTTCGTTTTCTCCCAACAAGTGATTGAATATGACGAGATGTGCCTGACTCGTCGATAATGTGCAAGTACATTCAAAATTCTTAGAAGCGAGTGTTATGAGGGTTTAATTTGAAAGCACATCAATTACGCATGCAGCCTTCCCATTTCACATCATACAAAGCATTGTTTTAAATATGAAGGAACATAAAGCTTTGTCATAATGTTTAATCCGAAGATCGATGAATATTTACAAAAACAAAAATCATTTTTGTATTGATTTTGATTAATTCGGATATTAGTAAATATTTGTACACTTATCAATGGAACTAAGACGGCTGGGAATACTGGTTCGATTATTAGGCAAACCTTAATGGATTGAATCTTCATTGGATTTCCAGCTATTATCCAGCAATAAAAAGCCAGTGTACACAATATATATATGTCATTTTGTACTTTCCAAGATAACCACAAATTAATGTGAATCATGAAAATAATAGACATCACGCTAGTTCTAATATTTGTTACATTTTTAATTACAAATATCCACTTGGTAACTAAGCCGACTCAAAACATGTGAACAACACGTTATTATTTTAAGCACGTTCAAACTTCTTTGCCTTGTGATATTCAGATTTGAACCGTGGCAGTAATTTATGAGTTTCACGATGTTTTCTTGACTCACATCAATACTTAGATTGCAATAACCCTAGGCAAGATGTAATGCAAAACAAAACCCACAAAGATAAATTTATAATAGATATAATCACATACTGGTTCAATTGCCGATAAATAGACCCACATATGATATATATTGCAGCAATGACTACTGACAAAACGTTATTTATAAAGATATTGTTCTTTTTATTAAAACACAAATACACAAATACAAAAGATATATGATAGATATCAATTTAAAAAACATACATTTGTTAGAATATAAAGTTGTAATTGGGTTTCTTTCAACTTTAGTCTGTAATTTCAGATATTGACAGTAAAATAGGTTTTTAGATTAGCGTTTAGTTCTAGCTGCCTTTATAACGGATATATTTACCGCTTAAGGTAATGTTCCATTTGTATAATTCAGTACTGAGACGTGTTAAATGGGATGAATAGGGACATACAGTCATAATAGAGTATATATATGAAAAGTGAACATTTATTTGAATTCCTATCTTCGCTTTTCTTTTTTCCTGCATGCAGATATATTTCCCGCTGTTGTTAGATTGTACGTGACTTGAATCATTTATGTAAGTATTCTCTATCAAGCGATACAGTGTCCGTACATTGTGTGTACTAAACATGATATTGTGATTATTTTTAATTCATTTAAAGATGTTCCTGATAAAGCATTAAGACTATTTGAATATCACCACATTCAAGATATGTGATTCATTCCTGAGAATATTTTATTGAACTTGTGATATTACGATTATTTTGGATATAATTCACATTACTTTAATTTACTGATAACATGGACAATTAAATAATTTGCTAAGTGTTAGAATTTTTGTTGGTGTTGCTTGTTTCTGATACACAGTTTAAGAATATAGAGAAGTAACATCAATATATGTAAATACATGATCTGTAAGTACTAAATAGATCTCAGGCAAACAAATTATTTCGAAAGGGAGGACATAATATTATTAAATTCATTATAATCAACTTCCACACAATTCTCGATACCAAAATAATTGTCTGGTTGACCACTAGGCCATCTAAAATATGAACTGTGTTGAATTGCTTACAAATATGATATGGTCTCATCTAACACGCAAATGCTAAGACTGGAAATACGGTTTTTAAAATTACAACCTTTCAATCATCTTGTTGTAATTTAAGGTAAATTGCCGTAAGCCTGTCTACATTCTGATTCGATATATATTGTGACTAATAGTGACTACGTCTAATGTTAACTAACAAATTTAAGTGATTCTTTCCGAATACTGATCATCTAATATTTCTCATGATTCTTATATATATCTAGCTGATCCTGGCATTATATAATGATGATTATTTCTAGTAACTTCTGTATGTAATCTGAAATTTAAATTTATCGAAAACGAGTGAATATAACTAGGTGAGACTAACATTTATTTGTTTTGATTACAGCTGACAAAGAACGATGAACGGTACTTGTATGTTAAAAACTCCAATGTGGGTTAGACTAAAGTATTTACCTTGGTTGCGATTTCAATGTGATTAAAACAGTAATATGACATACAACTAAATATGAATCGTCTGTTCCTACTTGATTTGTTGTTTTAACCGGAACGTTTCTGGATATTTCCCAACAATGTTTAATTGCATTAGATGCTATTGGTAACTTCATCAACTCAGTTACGTAAGTTATATATATATATGAATATAGTTTTCGTTTCGTGTGGATTGCTTAGTGAATGGCTTCGTTTAAACACTACATACATAGTTTTTTTTCCATGAATGTAGTTTGTAGTTTAATATAATGACCGTATCAATAGTATTTTAGTTTAGCTTTTAGTTCTAGCTGCAGAATTCATAATGGATTTGTTTACAGATGAAGGTAATTTTTCATTGGTATACTTGTGTATAGACCATTTCATATCGGATTTAACCGAGTTTCTCCGTAATTATCCGAATAACCTCTCGAGTCACTTTATACTCCAGCCAATAAAATGCTGGTGGGTACATGTACATACCAAATTGGTGTCCATTGTTGTTTAGAAATATTTCAGAGATAAAACGTTAAGAAAAACCCGCTACTTGTATCGTCAGAGGTTGCAAAAGTCGCTCCAATCAAGGATGTGGCATTAAACTCCATCATCTGCCATGGAGAGATGATTTTATATGTATTAGTATTGCGACTTGATAAATAGCTTTGTACTTGTCCGTGAACGTTATAGAGATTGAATACAGGTGACTCCGACATTTTCGGCTTTTTCTTAATCCAGCAAGTGGAGCTAATTAAATAATTGAAATTGATATAAAAATTACGAGCAAATTACGAAGTTTGCCGACGTCTCCATGAAATATTCGATTGATACAAGTTATGTACAGTGAATAGAGACATACAGTCCTAATTGAGTTATGATGATGTATATATAAGAGAAGTGGATATTTATTTTGAATTCCTATCTTCGCTATTGTCTATGTGCGGCATTCAGAAATATTTCACGCTGTGTATAGATTGTATTTTCTTGGAAACATTTATTGAATAATTATATATTAAATGATAACGTGTCCAAAACATTGTTTGGACTATTTTATTTCATTGAAGGATGTTCCTGAGAAAGCAATACAATTGTTGGAATATAAGCACATTCAACATATGTGATTTATTCCTGACAGGATTATTTTTAATATAATTCACAATATTTTAATTTCCTAATAACATAGACAATTAAATAATTTGCTAAGTGTTAGAATATGTATTAATTTTCTTCTTTCTGGTTTTTAGTTTAAGAATAAAGAGTCGTACCAATAATAAATAAACATCCGTGATCAGGAAGTATTACATATATCTCTGGCAAACAAAATATCTCAAAATCGAACACGGAATATCATTATATATATCAGAAACTATTTCCACACAAGACTCGATACCACCATAATTATCGGGCTGACCACTACCCCATTTAAAATATGATGCGGGTTGGCCGTTCCACGACATCCATTCTCTGTTTACACCCACGGCTCGCAGTCCAATACAAATTGAAGTTGCTGCTTGTCTCGTCATAACTGCGTGAAAAGAATGTATTTTTATATTAAATGCTACGATTGAATGTTTTGTATATATATATATATATATATATATATATATATATATATATATATATATATATATATATATATATATATATATAAAAGTTGTGAGATGATTAAATATAATACCTTCTTGGATATTTTATAATTAACATATTATTTGATTATAAATATAAGTTGTGAGGTCATTAAATATAATACCTTTTTGGTTATTGTTTAATTTACCAATTATATAATTATAAATATATGTTGTGAGGTCATTAAATATAATACCTTTTTGGTTATTGTTTAATTTACCAATTATATAATTATAAATATATGTTGTGAGGTCATTAAATATAATACCTTTTTGGTTATTGTTTAATTTACCAATTATATAATTATAAATATATGTTGTGAGGTCATTAAATATAATACCTTTTTGGTTATTGTTTAATTTACCAATTATATAATTATAAATATATGTTGTGAGGTCATTAAATATAATACCTTTTTGGTTATTGTTTAATTTACCAATTATATAATTATAAATATATGTTGTGAGGTCATTAAATATAATACCTGTTTGGTTATTGTTTAATTTACCAATTATATAATTATAAATATATGTTGTGAGGTCATTAAATATAATACCTTTTTGGTTATTGTTTAATTTACCAATTATATAATTATAAATATATGTTGTGAGGTCATTAAATATAATACCTTTTTGGTTATTGTTTAATTTACCAATTATGTAATTATAAATATAAGTTGTGAGGTCATTAAATATAATACCTTCTTGGATATTTTATAATTAACATATTATATAATTATAAATATATGTTGTGAGGTCATTTAATGGAATACCTTCTTGTATGAATCTGAATTCAGCCTCATTCCTGATTGTCATCAACTTCGCTCCATCCTTTTCACACGTAATCATGGCGTTGTCGAAACTTTTAGAGATTGAATAAAATTTGTAGCACATACCAAGTGACTGGTTGAAAGTATAGCCTTTGTCGCAGTATTGTTTTTCTGTAAATGGGCATGTCAAAAAAGTTGTAAAACAAACAATATAATATGTATGTTTCCTGCATATTGTTATTTTGTTTCAAATGTAAAAGTTAAGTCTGTAACGATACAAATGTTGTAATTATAGATGACATGTAGGTACACATTCAGTATCAACGTTTCATCCGATATAGCATATAGTGTTGTCTGTCTGTCTGTCTGTCGCTCTCGTTACATAACGTTCTTATGGGAAGTTTTAAACTGTGAGCTATGTGTCTGTCTGTCGCTCTCGTTATCAATATAAATACATAACTTTCTTATGGGAAGTTTTAAACTGTGAGCTATTATATAGCGGTGGGATTACAAGATATGGAACTGTATAGGCCCATATTATGTAAACTATTTATAACTCATCCGAAGAACATAAGTCGAATTTAAAGGTATGAAAAATATCTCAAAGTTCAACAAGTCGTGAAGGTCTTAATTTGAATCTGCTTGATAGACTATACCTAAACGTTTAGATAAACTAAGCCCGAAAGATATATCTTAAATTCTTTGTTATTGGTGATATGTCCAACACATATTCTATTAATTAGTCGTCTAAATGTTTTATCACCACGATACAAATCTGAAATCCATTTTGGTAAAAGCGACACACCCTCTATAAATCATAATGATGAGTTATGTATTAGAGTGGAGGACTCACGATACAGGTCTTAATTCAGTTTGTGTAACAGTTATACGTACTGCAAAAATTACATTAATAATTGTTCTAATAAAGGCTTTTTATTATGATACGGGGCTTCAAACAAACTAGGTAATTGTGAAATCTCCTGAACATATTTTACTCCTCAATGGTCTAATATATTAGCATAGTTGTGATAGAGAATATGTGTAACATTCAATATTAAGGATCAAATTTTAATGTGAAACTTTTACATTCGAAACAAGTATTATATTAATTATATCTTTCTGTAATTAACATACTAGTGTAGTAGATCCATCCTTGCTGTCCCGCTTTATCCGTAGGGAGTCTACGTTTGTATGATGATGATGCCAGACACATTTCCAGAGAAGGGTGGTGGAAGAAGGACCTACATGATGGATCCCTGTCGCACAATATGGCACAATCGTAATTCGGGCAGTCATTCCTTTCCCACAAGAAAACAGATGCATCGAGATTATTCACTGAGTCGTGATCCTGTTCCCAAGCACTACAGCTACTCTTAAGAATATCTGTAGACGAGTGTTAGGATTCATTTAAAGAATATATATCCATTTCTAATAAGTATATTTCCAATTCTGTTTCATCTTATCTTCAGAAGATAAACGAGTTTTAAATAAAATCGGTCTCAAACACTGTTAATGAAATATGAAATGAAACCCATTTTATGTTTCGACAGGTATAATAATTTTCATAAAATAAAACGGGTTTTGCGAAATCCAAAGAAATTTATATATATACAGGCTGTGATAATTTATTGTCAATTCTCTCTCTCTCTCTCTCTCTCTCTCTCTCTCTCTCTCTCTCTCTCTCTCTCTCTCACTCCCCTGTATGAGGCTCACCGCGTATTGCTACATGATATTTCATTAAAAGTGCAAATGTCGTTTGCCAACATGACATTCAACATCGCTAGCACAACCGTCTCTCAGCAATTCTGTGAGCCTCATCGCGTATTGCCACATAATATTTCAATAAACATGCAAACTTTTTTCGGAAATATGACATTCAACATATCTAACACAGTGTATGAGTCTTTCAAAATACAGCCGTGAATCTTGAAGAAATTGTTGAAACAATTATTTATATGAGCATGAATCAACTGCGTATTTAGTAAGTTTGACTGATTCTAAAAATGTGATTGTAATTATTGCGAGTGTTGCCATTTAACTTTGTTGCAATATTTGCAATGCTTCTTTTCATTTTTAATTTCCATAAGATGGGCCTTTCCAATTAGCTATATTCCTTCGTATTGTTTAGCACTGACAGGTGCGTGACATACCGTTATTTAGATAGATACGTGATAGATGGATTTATAGAAGCGTTTATGTTTGAGTGTGTTTATACTCCCTTAGAGTGCTTGAGACGATACATTTAGGAAATCAGTTATTGTTGTTAGATTGCAAATAGTACTAAATTTTAGTATTGTTTGTTTTCAAATTCGATTTAAACTTTAAAATAATGTGTAAGGTAAAACTACTTTATTTACAAACTGTACAAACATTCGATAGTTTATACGAACATTGTTATTACCCATAGAAACTGTTCAGCCAGTAAATATTGATATTAGTATAAATGACCTTTTTAGTGACCAATAGTATTCATTGTCCAAATTAATGCTAGTAAAGTTCTGTCAGACACATCGTTCGTAAAGTTGTTTATCTATCATTACATCATACCATTTTGAGATGGCGTTATGAAGATTTCTTCACCTAATTATAATTGGCAATGAAACACTCTAACACAATATTGGTTAATAACACTATCATATTACGTATTAGGTTTAGTGAATTAGTTTTAATTTTTTTTTTGTAATTATTTCACTGTCGCGACGATTGTTAGAGAGTCTATAAATAAGTTTCTGCAGAACACATTTATATAGAAGTTCTACAAACTACTTCCCTTTCTCCAGCAAATCCATCACATCTCATTTTAACTAATTTCATTTCCTTGCATTATAATATTATTATTTGAAGCGATCTTGCATTGTGGACTAATATCATACTTATCAACATCAGTATCTTTAACTGTAAGAGTCATGAATTAAATGGTCATGTCAAATCCAATTCATTAAGAGACAAGACAGTTCATAAACCTCTTGGCATCCATGGTAAACATAAACTATTATACTAGATCATATTTAAAATTAATTAAACTATAGTAGAAAGAGGTTTAATTCCAAAGTACTGCATTTGCGTTATGTTAGAAGTATGACTGTGGAATTTGAATTAGCTTAGTCGAATTACATTACTTTCATAATTTATATTTTTTTAACCAATACTCACCGACACACAGCGAGTTCCCAAAGAAGAAAATCATACAGGAGAGCAAATTGAAGACACTTGAAATTTGCAGACTTAGAAACATTGCTGTTCTAAATTGTGAAATTAATGCAATGTTTCGTAAATGTCCGTTGTTCCAAATACCGTTTCGTATTAGCATCGACGTCTCGAATGATTGACTAGGAACGCGATCGTTGTGTTAAAGATGGCACACTTCGACTTCAATCGATAAATGGGATGGGTTACTCGAATAATGTAGTTATTTTTTTACCAATACATTAGTTTGGAAATTTGCAATGTATTTCATTGTAACTAACGTATTGATATGGAAAGAAATGATTTATTCTAAAGGTCTCGTGTAAGCTGCGAGGTTTAGATTCATTGTGGGATCAATATTTCATTAATATTTCATGCTATTGAATATGTTTGGATATTTTGTTTGGGCAAGAAATATAAAAAGTCTCAAACTGCTTCAACTGAAGTGCAATATTAATGATCAAGAGGTACGGATATATAATTTTCTGTTTTCCAATATGTGCGACGTACCAAAATAAATGGACATTTATAATGTCATCAAAATTATATGCAGACGAATTGTAAAAAGAATTATTTACCTAAATGTCTCAATTAAAGGTATCGAAGTAAAAGTAAATCCTAAACAGATATTTAAAAACCGTGTCTTTAGGTTTTGGAAGACGAAAAGAAATTTCTCCCTCTCCCATATACATTTAATTTTCATCTGCAAAGGTGCAACTTGTGTAATACTTTTCAGACAAACAGTTACTGCGTTTGATTGAATGTTCTTATACTCGATGATCAGGGAACACCTTTCCAAGATATCATTTAGATAATATATAACATAAATCGCCTTGATATTTTGTTGCGTGTCAAAAAAGATAATTCCATCTTTATATCACGTTCTCTATTCACAAAACAAATGTGCCGTTACAGCATATCCTAAGACTATACACATAACTCTGCCCTTATTCTTTGTTTTGTGCCGACACATAAATATATCTGCTCTTCTGTGTACTGCAGGCATAACTTAAGATGGTACTAAAAGTTATGACAGTATGAATTAGTTCAAAATTTGAAATAATGTCATATCTATTATTTTATAATAACACGTTGTCCAATAACTACGACTTGTCCACGTTTCATGTTTTGCTAGTTTGTGATAGGGTTATCAAGTTAATACATGGGAAAGAAAAATAGTAAAGACACTATTGGATAAACATTCAACAGAGTTCGTTGTATATACGAACAGTTTGAAATACTATTATACCTGGATTGAACCAGTCCAAACAACACACTCACTGAAAAAACCGTCAGTCAATTTTTCTGCCTCTACAGCCCTCTTGCTAGCAGAAATAACAAGCTGAATTAATCACTCTTTTGAAGCAGTTTCCAAATCTACTGGTATGCAAATTCGATAGGTGGCAACCTCATTATTCTTCCAGATTTCAACTTTCACTTTGTCCTGGAAAGTCATGTACGTAAAAACTCATAGATTGCATTAATGTTTTCAACCAGTTAACCAACCCACTCATATAAATGGTAGAAAATTCTTCAGACATGATGATAATATTCTGCAATCCACCCTTG
Organism: Unio pictorum; assembly: GCA_030141615.1. NCBI lineage: Eukaryota > Metazoa > Mollusca > Bivalvia > Unionida > Unionidae > Unio > Unio pictorum. Next base: position 179,037 of record JARLTB010000146.1, on the reverse strand, counting down.
TATCCCACGAACTTGCATCAGATCACCTCTGCATTATATGCCTTCTCGACGTATCAGTCTCGAACCATCCACCCTCAAGCAAACGTAACAACTTTCATATCTCCTAGAGCAGAACAATTCGATAACTAGCTTGAAATTGCCTCAGCCACCAAGTGCAGAGTAATAAATCAAAAGTGTTTTCTTTGGAATAGCAGTGTTTGGCACCAGCTTCACACTCCAAAGAAAGACACCCGTAATTCAGAGATGCTTTGGCTTTCCACCAGAATCACTTTTCATAAACAAATATATGAAGCCGCTAGGAACGAACGTCACAAACATTGTATATTTAGCCACATTATCTCACTGCAGAATACAGATCATGGAGAGTACCAGCTGCATTCAGCACTTAGAAATAATTTACAAAGTAATGTCAAGGAGCACATTTTCACCATTTATAACTACATTCTCTCCATTAGACCTTCAGAACCTATTTGCAAATTTCTGTACAAAGTACAAATCATTGGGGGTGGGGGAGGGTGACTGGCCGAGTGTTATAATAGCGCTGTCTGCGTAGGTTCGAGTCTAAGATTCGGCTAATGTAGTTATATTAGAAAGCTTGCCAGTAGATTCTCGTGGGTCGGTGTTTTTCTTCCGGGATCTACCGGGTTCTTCCTTCACCAATGACACTGGCTTCCATGTATAGCATATCGTGTACTGAAAAATGGCGTTAAACAGGACAGCAAAAACAACAACAAATCATTGGAGATACACTTGACAACATAATTTCAATTACCTCTTCGTCACCATACAGTAAAAAAACGATATTTCACCAACCATCATTAGGAGCATTTGAACCGGTCTCTATGGATTGAGTATTGAAAATCCTCACAGATTTCAAAATATTATGTGAACATAATACAATTCCAACATCACTGCTGCTTTAGTGCTTAAACTAAATCTTGCCCTCACTCACTGAAGTTATAAATCTCTCTCTCTCTCTCTCTCTCTCTCTCTCTCTCTCTCTCTCTCTCTCTCTCTCTCTCTCTCTCTCTCACACACACACACACACACACACACATCTGGGGCATTTAAATAATTTTTCGAAATTGCGATTGTGCTGCCTATATTGATAAATCCAGCACTTGACCAGAACTACCACCCAGTTTCGAATTTCACGTTCAAAATACAAAGTCCAAGAAAAAGTTCAAGCACAGCTGCTCAGATCATCTTCCGATTACCCCAATCAATGGACACCTCCCTGTTGCTCTGTAAATTACACTGGCTGTCCATTCGATCCAAAATCAAACATACATATTGTTCTCTGCTGTAGGTTTCACTGACGGGCTCCAGTCAGGCATACCTATCTAGCTTCACCAATAAGAACACACCTGATAGATACATAGTTCCTGTTCCTGTTTTGACATTCGTATGCTCATCATTCTCTCTATAGAAATAAATTAATATGGGCATCTTTCTTTTGCATACCAGGGCCCAGCGACGTGGAATGGAATGTATGTTGAAACTACATACAAAGATACAGGGATCCCTTTCAAGATTTCTTTTAAATATCACTTTGTTCGAGTGCAATAACAAACTTAAATACCTAATAATGGTTCTTTCCATACATATTTTCAGTATGTTTTACGTTTTGCAATTTCATTGTGTTTGTGTTTGTTTTATGCAGTCATATCATTGTTCCTGTTGTATAGCGCCTACAGCTTTTAAAGATTAGGTGCTATACAAAATCCTCATTATTATTATTATTATTATTATTATTATTATTATTATTATTATTATTATGTTTATTATGTTTATTATTATTTTTTAAGTTCAAACATAATATATTAATTTTAAAGAAGCTCTGAATGTTTTAAACTAAATCCCCTGTATTCTATTGTTAAATTCTAATCAGTTATTTAGTATTTAAAAGCATATTAGTTAAATGTTGTTATGCACTGTCACCCTTGGAATAAGTCATAATTGTTTAGAGGATTCGACTGCTACCAGTCTATGTGGTCATTGCTTCTCTGGGGACGGCGATGCGAGATAGTTACGGTGATCGTTCATGTTTCTGAACATTTTCCCGCATATTTTACATTTTTAAGGTACATCGCCAGCGTGAATGTCCATATGCTGTTTAAGGGTTTCATTCAATGTTCATATGCTGTTTTAGGATTTCATTCAATGTTCATAAGCTGTTTTAAGGTTTCATTCAATGTTCATATGCTGTTTTAGGATTTCATTCAATGTTGATATGCTCTTTTAGGGTTTCATTCAAGGTTGATATGCTGTTTTAAGGTTGCATTCAATGTGAACATTTGACCACATGTGTCACATTTGAAATGGTTGCCTTCAGTATGAATTCTCAGATGATGTTGTAGATACCTGTTTTCTTTAACAAAAATCTTATAACATTGTTCAACTGGGTATGTTTTTCGGTCGGCATGAACTCCCCTGTGTTTAATCAAGCTACTCGGGTGAATAAACTTATTACACACTTGTATGGCATTTCTTCAGAGTGATTTTGCGAGTGGCCGGTCTGGTCATATTGGCCAGGCATTGCAGTTCCAGTTACCTTTGTATGTATACCAATGTTGTCCTGTAAGTAGTCTCTTTGGCCGACGCTTGTTTCACACTTTTTATGTTTATGGCTTAGAGTGTGTTCTTGTGTGTTTTCCGAAATTTACACGCAGCGCAAAAGGTTTCGTTCAAGCGTCACATACATACGATTTTTCTCCACTGTGCATTCTATATCAACGACATTATCTCAATGTTCTTCATCACGAGCATCAATTTCTTTATTGTCAACAAAAGGTTCTTTTGACGTATTGATTTTTCATTTCCATCTTAATCTAATCAACGACAGAAGCTGTGCATTGTGGGTAAACAACTACTGGACCAACGTCACTGTTGTTTTCAATGCTTATATATCGCACGACTACATGTGTCATCTCATTGCAAAAGATGTATTTATGTTACCCTCCACCGCATTAAATGGATGGTTCCTCGTGTACAGGGAGTACTCAGTAGTCCTCTAAGCTAGCTAGTTATCATATAAATGTTGTTTCTGTGTAAAGTGGATTACATTATTAAAACAAAGAATAATTTGACTCCGAATCTCACACATAATGATTGTGTTTTTATAGCTATTATACTCACTAAACATGAATATGAATTTCTTGAAATGTAACATTTACAAAGGAGAAAATGCAAAGAAAATGGTTTTCATATAAAATCATTTATGGAGACTAACTGTTTCATAACAAAACATATTCAATCCAGTTAATACAAAGTATTGTGCTTCTCCATGTGTCGTCTGCTCTCAACCCTGTCAACAATGCTGTTCCCAGTCTCTCACACTGACAAAAAAATCAAACGCTTCATTTACGTAGAGATAATAAAACAATGACATCATATAAGGAGCTTCATGATAAGCAATATTAAATCTACTGAGTTAATTGAAGAGCTTGATAGGAACATTACTGAGTAGTTTGAAAATGAAATTGCTGTGTCCAAATATGATCATGTTAGGGATGGCAGATTTGTACACCATGAGCCTGATGATATACTGATATATATAGAAAGTAAATTTGTAAATGAAAATTCTGTGGCCAAGTGTTAGCTTGTTAGGGATGGCTGACGTGTACACCATGAGTCTGATGATATACTGAAACTTATAGAAAGGAAGCAGAATGCCAACACTTTAAAAATATACATTTTGATGTAAGGCTAGTTAAAGGATTTTTTCAGTAAAAATGATTTCTGAAATATACACGAGATATGACATCCTGATTGAGATCAGTGTCTGGCTGGTTATATGTTCATTTTCAGGGGAAAACATGGATCTGAGTTTGAACAGAACCGAGTAAGAAGCATCATCATCTTTATTGATCGCCATCGTAAAATCAAGAATTATATGCAAATACATTCACGAAAGAAACCGACACAACGTTTGACGTAACAAGGGAAGCTATTCGGATTAATAAATTAGCTCGTCCAGCTAAGCAAAAAGATTTAAAATCTAAAGGGAAAGGATGTAAACCTACTCGAGAAAAGAAATGCCTTGTATAGGAAACAACTAATGGTCATGGACACACATGAAGCCATTGGAAATTTGTGGAACGTAAATTTGTAAATGAAAATTCTGTCCAAATATGACCAAGTTAGGAATGACAGATTTGTACACCATGAAATTGATGATATACTAAAATTTATAGAAAGTAAATTTGTAAATGCAAATTCTGTCTCCAAATATGACCATGTTATGGATAACAGAATGAAAGTAATCAGAATGCAAACACTTTAAAAAGAAACATTTTGATGTAAGGCTAATGAAAAAAGTTTTGCAGTAAAAATGAATTCAGAAATTTACACGAGATACACCCACCTGAATTGGATCAGCATCTGGCTGGTTTTATGTTTTTGTTCATGAAAAAGACATGGATCCGAGTTTGAACCTAACAGCTCAAGAATTATCATCAGCTCCATTGATCGCCATCGTAATATCAGGAATAATGCAAGTGCAATCATGATTGGAACAGACGAAGCGTTTGACGTAACAAGGGAAGCCTTTCGGACTAAGCAAAAATATTTAATATTTATATGAAAAGGACGTAAACCTATTCTGAGTCAACCGATCACAGACAAAGACAGAAATGCCTTGTACAGAAAATAACGGATGGGGATGGAAACACCTGAAGCCGGTGTCAACAATATTGTGGTTTAACAACTCTGTGCATTTTGTTTGAGGGGACTGGTTAAACATTATAATCTGAAATGAGGGATGTTACACTATATAAAACTGTGAATGGTCTCAATTATCTTGAACTCAATGAAAGGCAGTCAAACACAAGACAAAGATATATTATAGATAAGAATCCTAAAATGTATGAAAAAAACAACAAAGAGAGCTATCCACGTGCTATCCACAAACGGTTTTCTGAGCTAAGACCAGCATGCTGTTGTCAATGTAAAGATCCTTTCTATATATCGCCTAACACAATGCCAATCTCATCGACATACCCAAAATGGTTTCGGGTATACCTCGTTGCAAATAATACAACTTAGATGAATCATGGAAAATAATGTAAAAAGCAATTATTATAAAGATAAATAATTTAACAAACATAAGTATGATGAATCATGGAAAATAATGTAAAAAGCAATTATTATAGAAAGAAAAACAATTTAACAAACATATGTAGCGGAAAGTGTCTAAGTCAGAAGCAAAGAGACAAAAATATTACCAACAACTGATTTAATTCAAATTTCAGGCCACTCGAATGTCTTTTCTATAAGCAACAACCCAAACATTAGTGCAAAAAAGCAACGACCTACTCAAGTAATAATACTGTTAGCCATCACCACCCTCGCAGCAAAGAAATTTCACGCTGAAAATCAGTAGGAATATTGATATATGGACATAAGCTTTATCAATGAGATTTAGTTAGGGTTGAATTGTTTACTTATCTATTGTCCAATCATTATTTTGATGTTGGCAAGGGTCTTACTGTTGCTATACATGCAAATGACCGCCCTGTACACTGTTTATGGCCGTCAGTGTTATCTCCCAAATTAAATGAAAACTTGTGGGTGTTATAAATAAAATATATGCATAGTTTGTTCGCTGGATTAATGATGTATCATGCATTGTATAACTTTATTTAATGTATAAATCTCGTGGTAATTATACTCCTTGTGGTATATCATTGATACACGTACGTACTATACAAACTATATATATATATATATATATATATATATATATATATATATATATATATATATATATATCTTCATAGAACATAGTAAATTAATTATTTAACTTTACTAAATTTGTAGATTTTGATCTGTTGTTTGCTGAAGTGCGTAGAGTCGTGACTCTTCTATACACGTTCTCTGTCATTGACTCTCTCTCTTTTGTCTCTCTCTCTCTCCCTCTCTGTTTATCTCTCTCCCCCCACTCTCTCTCCGTCTCAAACATTCGAGCCCATAAAGAGCAACGATAGTAAGTAGAATGCGTGTCAAACGTCAAAACACTTTGCAGCACACCAACACCAGTGTACTAATCTTCAACACACTAACAGTACTACGAGTGTATAAAGTTGGCTGTTTGCAAGTCAGTTTTAAGATACACACACCAATCATACTTCGATGCTATAAGTGTCATAAACATGGCCATCATGAAAGTCAAGTATATGGCCGTTGCGGATATCATTCTCATCGGGAATCAAAGTGTAGAGCTACTTTGCATTGCGTCAAATGTAGCAAGGGACACTGCACTGATTCCTTGGGTTGTGAAACTTGTAAACAAAAGAAGGAAATGCAAAGGGGAAAGCACACTTCTAACATTTCTTATCCAGAGGCCAGAAAGCTTGTACAGGCGTAAACACCCTTTTCTATCCTAGCTTTCTCCACTATAGTGAAGAACAATCCCGAAAGGAGCTCAAACTCAGACAAAGCAACCTGATTAATCATCAAGCTCCGATACGCCCGATTACACAGCACAGACAAACATGGTATCTATTCAATCAACATTCAATAATTCCCCACCATCGAAATAACCAAATAGTGAAAAACGATATCATGATATAGGCAGCAACAAGGATCAGTTAACCCCATACAACTATATTATTGGTTCGAAGGCATTGAGTACAGGGATGGAGAGGAAACTGTTCCATGTGCTCCAGGTGGCTCCTGAACTAACACCAAATGAGTAAATCCTGTACTTCCTCCAGAAAAATATCATAAATAGCCTCAACGAAGGTTTTAACCGTCCTCCACAATCTTATCTTTACACTTATATTAAAGAACGCCCTCATATAATTGTACTATCAATGACTCAATGCCAACCACAATGATATTCTTCTGAATTTAAACGAACGTGATCCTATATTAATTTTTATTAAGAAAACATTTTTAAAAGATGCCAATATCATCTCACACAAAACACTACAACCTTTATAACACCTTTAAAAATAATGATATGGCCTCATTATTAGTTTCTGTTGTTGCATCTAATTTAGTCTTTCATAGCGTCCAGTCCTCACCGAAGTGTAAAAGAACTCAAACTCCTTGGGCCACTTCATAATGTAAAGAGGCCATTAGACAACGCCGAGGAAGCACTGAGAAAAATAATCGTCATACGTCCGAAATTCAAGTGACATAATACCCGTGCCAATGATCGACGAACGATGTGAGAAAGAAAAGGCACATCATGGAATAAATGGTTCGTCGTTAAACTCTAGGTCTTCTATAAAGACAGTTTTAGACACGATACACACAACACTATGGAAAGTAAAGGCAGTTTTCTTCTCGACATATGAAATTGAACAATAACAATCTTAGTTTGAAACGTGACATGGCAAGTATACTTCCTGGCCGTTTCTCGAAAATGTCCTCATCATCTAATTATTCAGAAGCCTTCTAAAGAACTTAAGGTCAGAAAGAAAAGTCACGTTTAAAATTCACATTCAACAACTCGAAACGTTATAATCACCAATTCTCACCATGATACATTCGCTGTGCTTGATGAAATACATTACCAGTTTTTGAAATATCTTATAAGAACAATCATTGTCATCTCTTTGGAATATTGTCAATCATGTATGGATGATTAGTAAAGTACTAAAGGCTTGGAATGAAGAAAAAGTAATATCAGTTACCAAACCTAATAAATACAGCACAGATCCTATGAACAATCGCCCCTTTGCATTAACAGTTATGTGTGCTGAACAATGGAACAAATGACCAATTCTATACTTTTATGATAATTGGAGGGTAATAATTGAATCTGACCTTTCCAAAGTGGTTTTCGATTTGGCCGCAGCGCCAATATCCATTTTTCCATTGGAAACATTTATTAGCGACACGTTTTGACCAAGAAGCAACATTTAGTAGATGTTTGCGTGATTGAGAAAAGTTTATAATTCGGCATATAACTACGGGGCACTGAAATACCTGCACGATCAGGGTTTAAAAGGACGTATGTCCGCTTTTACACCAAAATTGCTCTCAAAAAACGAATTAAAGTACGAATATGTTTTACCTTCTCAGATATTAACGTAGACGTGATGGGTGTGCCCTAGCGCATTATATCTGTAACTCTTTTGATCATCAAAATTAATAGCATCACCAAATATTTAATTTGGCTCCTGGTGTGGATTGTTCTCGATACGTTGATGATTTCGTAATATGTGATAGATCAAGGAACACGCATACAGTTAAAAAACAAACACAACGCAATATAAACAATATACAAACTTGGGCAAATGCCAACGGTTGCAAACCTTCAAAGGAAAAAATAGCATGCTTGCGCCTTTGTCAGCTTCATATACACCACGAAGATCCCAAACGTACTTTCGGCGGTACACCGATATCAGTTTTTGAAGAAACAATGTTTATAGTTATTATCTTTGACATATACTTCATTTCACACACACGAATCATTCATGCTAAACGTTTGAAATTTCTGAATTTACTTATAGTAGTAGCAAACACTGTGGTGCTGATAGATGAGGCATCTTCAATTTATAAAGAGAAAGATTATTTGCTCCAAACTGAACCATGTCGCTAAAGTGAAAGAACCATCTTAATTACATCGTAGAGAAATGTTATCCACACAGTATGCTCTCATATTAGTATAATACCATATAAATCCTGAGATGTCATTGTGTTTTAACTAAAACATAAATTATTATATAAAACAACGAAATGAAATACCTTCCTTTGACATTAGATTATCATCTAGCCTTGACAGTACCATAAATCTATGTTGCTAAAATTCTAAAAACACGTAGTTCCAAAACGCCTCCTAGGATACCAGATCAATCAAAAGTACTTTTTATGCTACGCGATGGAACAAATTTTCAGACAAACTTTACATTCTTCCAGAAGTCTTATCATAAACTCCTCAACGAATGTATAAACTACACAATACTTTAAACGGCTATATCAATGGATGAGGAAAATACTGCTGCAGCTTTCGATATTGAATAGCACAACAAAATTGTTGCTTACAATATATTGTATGCAAATCAGCATCATTTTCTCAAACTTGTAGCTCAGTTACTACACAATTTATAATTGGAAACGAATTATTAACATAAAATATGATAGCAATGCCGCGCCGAATAACTCTCCCACAATATAATATTGTGTTGATTATCTTGTCATATTGGTATTAAAGGTGATGGAAAGTAGATAGTGCTGATAAATTGGCCCAATCCTAAAACAATCTGAGTGTAAAATACCGTATACTGATTTTAAAACTACTATAAAAAAGTCTTTACGTCAGAAGTCTAAGATACCATGGCCTTACAGTGATTAACAAACTTCGTGCAGTCACACCAACCATAGGAGGAACACCAATCATATACAAAACAACCCGTATGGACAAGTAGGTCATTGAAACAATTAGAATTGATCTATATAACCCATTCCCTCATGCTGAAAGGCCTAGTCCCAACCGGGTGCGTTTTATAAGGCACTGTGTGATATAGTGTTTCTATCTCGAACCTACCCGAGATCATTAACTACAATGTGAACAACACGAAGGAACTCTTTAATACAAAGTCTCTTGCATTTTAAAATTCCTGAAAGAAGTGAACATTTATTTTAAGATATAACTTGCATGCTACATCCTTGAGCTATGTTATGTAATGTATTTAAAGTCATTTATATTCGATACCGTTTCCTCTAAGTCTACATTAACTTACATAATTTACAATTCCCGTTGATTTGGAAATCTTATATAATACCCTTACCAAGATTTCGTTTCACTTTTAACTTTTTGATTTGTTTTATATCTGTCAGAAGTCTATTTAGTGCTTGTTGATCTGGATGTTCGTATCATGTAATTGCTACAATATTTATATTACAATATTTATAAGGGGCTCCGAGTGGCCGTGTAGTCTAAAGCGCTGTCCGTTAACGATCACTGCCGTCTCAAATCTGTCTGCGTGGGTTCGAGTCTAAGATTCGGTTAATGTAGTTATGTGAGAAAGCTTGCCAGTAGCTACTCGTGGGTCGGTGGTTCTTTCCGGAGATTTTTACCATTAATACTGGCCGCCATGTATAGCCTATATTGTGCTTAAAAATGGCGTTAAACCATAAGCAAACAAAGCAAACAATATTTATATATATAGTACTTACTTTGTTTAAAGAAAATATATTGACAAACTTGAATGTATGCACGTCTTTCCAATGAATGTAAAACTCAGATTGAACAAAATAGTATATTAAGAAAATAAAAAAGTAATTAAAAAATTAATAATAATTTCTATATTCAAAAGCAAATCGTACATTTTGTTTTGGGTTTAGTATCTAATGTGTATTTAATAAAAGGAAGAAGCATACAAATGAATTGGTCCTGTGGCCATTGCAATCAGAACTCGTTATTTGTGCGACACAATGACTTGGTCATTGACCCTCCATCAAACTTTCTTGAGACTTTAATATCTGACTTTAATTGATTTTAAGTTAGATGGACCGGAATCCCAAAAATGTACACACCATCTCACAACGCTTCTACAAGTATATTTGAAATCGCAGAAATAAAATTATGTCAAGTTGTTGTAGAATAATTCTGGATAATTGTCATCACAAAATCAAAATTAGTATTTTTGTGTTTAGTACATAATACATTTATATCGTATGCAATATAATCATTGCGCGTAAGACATTTTCATGAACAAGCAAAATATTTCGAAATACTTCTTGTTACAACAACACAAACGTAAATATCTAATAATTCAGAAACATCGCTGGAAATTAGGATGGAGTAGCTAAAGTAAAATGTTTTTTTTGTGTGGAATAATCGAATCCAGTGTTGAAAAGTTATATTTATAATGTCAACGAGGGATATTGTATGTTAGAAAAACTATATCCCTCGTTTATGGTTAGCATTCATCACTCCCCAAACAAAAAAACCTTACTAAATAAATAACTAATATTGACTTATTTGTACGCACGTCCATTAAGGTGTGATATTTGAATGTTTTATTACTCTAACTAGTAATATGCACGATGAATTGTGTCCCACTTGGGAGAGACATCCACCGTTTTAAAAACTATCATTTGATAAAGATTGTTGACGGTCGCAGCCATGCCGCAGACAGAGTGAGAGAGATTATAAGTTAGTCAGTCATATCCGTGTTCTTGCTAATTTATGTCATTGATACCACTTGTACTACATAATGTATTCATGTACGGCAGATTTTCTTTGTTTTAATGTCCCATAAAATATGAGTGCTGGAATAACATGTTTTATAATAAATACCTTCCGATTGACTGGATTTCGTTTTGCGACAGTGTTTCCCTCTGACATTTCTCAATCATCTTATACCGGGGAATAATAGAGGATATGGAGAAAAAGCTGCCCAAACGTGTATCTGATTATTTTTAAGTACACCTACAAGATCACAGTCATGAGATACGTTTTATGAATGTCACATGATGTGGTCTCTATATTATTTTGGTGATGCAATATGAATCACAACTTAATATTGTGTAGACCTGAGCCATAAGGCGCCCACGACATACAAAATAAAATCCTATATAAAACTGTTTATTTATTATGAGGTCAAAAGGGAAAGCTGTTATGTTTTTTTGCTTCACAGGGACGAGGGGAAATGATATAGTTTGTGGCACATTTCGAATACTTTCACACAACTCTGACTGAAAAAGATGGCCTAAATGGCTTGTAAAGGAAATGTATTATTATTTCTAATATTGCTGACCAGGTTATGGATAGTACGTTTGCAGACACTTCACTCTCAAGATATCCAAACGTGATATCATGACATATTTGTCTGTTTTACTTTCAACCAGTTACACATTTTCACAAAACGTTTATCTATTATACTACCTTACACTTAACAAAATGTTTTATTATGTTAGTTTGCGGATTAACCAATATGCGTTTATCTTAATATTAATTAAGATTTTTCTTGCCATATTAAATGCTCAGAGCAGAGTTACATATTCCATGACCTCATTGATAAGCCAGAATATTTACGTGATGAATTACAATTTACGTTAATGTTACCACATTAAAAAGGACAGCGTTTTATTTGAAACAGTTGTGGTAATACTCGTTGGCAATTGTATGGTTCATTGTCAGGTATTTTGTATATATATATATATATATATATATATATATATATATATATATATATATATATATATATATATATATATATATAAACCACTTTTACGAATTACAACTGGGTATGTGTATTAAATGTGGGATTGCTTAAACAGACTTGATTTTTATCGTTGGTATGTTTGTTGTCCATATGTCGAATTTATGGAAACTCTTTCAGGGATTTTCGTACTGATAAATGTCCACTGAGACTGCACACTACGTTTTTGAATACAGATAATGAGCTACAACTACAATATATTCTATGAAAATGTTTAAAAGCAGGTGTAATCGACAAAGAAAACTCAATGCTATTCGCAACGTAATTGTTTCGTTGACGATTTTTACAGCTGTAATATCTAGAATGGTGTTACACCATCGCTTTTAAATGAAACCTCAGATATCATATCAGATGTTATCGGGCATTCCATTATGGACTATTAAATCGTACCTGTAAACTGAATGGCGAGTACACACCTTGCCAGAGGGTGATCATGGTTGCGTATGATGTTAGCTGAAGCTCATTCGATAACAATTGTTCCACTTGCTAGATGAAGCCATGCAGAGAGGGGCGGGCGATGAGGGTTGAGATGGTTTAAAGTAATTAATTGCATGAATACGTTTTTGATAATTTCAATCTTAGCCGATGTTCACTGTTATTGAAGTTCATGTCTCCACTATTTAGTAACGGATTAATGTAATGTGCGAACGAGTACAAATTGTTACAAAGCATCGGCGATTTTTTCCATGGTAGATAGGAACATTACAAATAATCATCAATAGTCATATTACAATCCATATCATCACCAGGTATTATTTTATTAAGCTAAAACTTATTCACTCCTAATACCTTTACGTTTCCTTCTAAATATATTTCCAATTATTGTGTTAATTGCGTATAATAGATATGACATTTTTTGGTACCTTTCTAACCTCAAACAAATAAGCTGTGTAATCATGCTTAATACCAGTGTTATGAAAGACATGACAAGAGGATAAGGGCATTATGCTGGCGAAAATGTCGTTAGTTGTGCTTACGTACACATATATCCTTTCTATCATGTTCATACGAACGTCACTCCCAATAAATTTGTCTCTGATGCACTATATGTTTCAATTGGATTTGCTGTAGGTTTCGATTTATGTTGGACACACGAGAAACTTGTTATTAGAACGGTTTGATGACTACCAGTTCACGCATTTCTCACCCATTCTTTTACACTGTTATAATATATGTTACGTTTTGGGGCATGTGATGGCCTTGTGTTGTTCAGCCTTATCCTATGACCCGATTACACTATGATAAGACTTTTAATGACAGGTAGGATCTACCAAACACACATAAATGTACGTCCGTCATGAAATATGAAAGAGTTGTATTGAAATTTACCCAACCAGGGAAACTCGGCTTGATTTATGACTGGGATAGTACGCTGCCTATTTGAAGATATGGAGAATATCACAAACGGGATTTAACACACACATTGAACTACTTTATATTTAATTCGAGTGGTTTGTTTCTTCACTACGATATACAGCTGTCGGTAAAAAAAATACACGCACTATGTTTAAACGACACTAACACATTTATGAAGCTTTTTTTCAAATGTTCTAAAACAGCTAGCCAAAAACAAAAAAATAATCTCTTTGTGATTGCGTGTTTTGGTTCACGAGATATTATAAGACAAGGGAAGGAGATAAGTTTGAAACTGATACTCATGTGGTATTAATTCTTTCTAGATTCCTGCTCTTCTAAGTGCAGACGCAGAATTTTCTATTAATTTACAGCGAGGAGGTTTATAATATTATTGCCATGTTCATCTCATCTAGGGTCCGTTAAATCAGATATGGTCAGTTCGTCGATTACAAACAAAGTCATGCCTTCTGCCTGTTAGATTGTATTTATCCACGGTGGTATATTTGTCGATTTCATCGAAAACCTCACTGACTCCTTATTGTTAGACCCTAATGTAAACCGTGTGATCTCCCATTTAACGTTTTCTATTGCACGCTTAACATGTTACTTTGCCTTTTTTATGTTGGACGGAATTTTGGAATTTATTTGTCGAATGCTGTTTGCGGTGACAATCATATACGCAAACCTAGTTGTAAGGCCTTCGTGTCAGGCATTAGCTGGAATCGCAGTGTTGCAAATATGTGCTATTAAGACTCCATTAATAGGGATTGATATCTACGCCTAAATTTAAATTCTGCAACTCCCGTAGAGGTTAAAGAAAAAGATATCAGCAGCAGTGATACTACACCTTGTCATAGTTGAATTTAAAATCAACAAGGTTTTGAAAGTCTGCAAACGATCGTACTTATTACAGTATCCAAATTAACTGTAGCGGTTAGGTCGACTTTAAAATGTTCGTTTATGCTGGCCGTGCTAAGGACGATTACCTTGTAGCCAGATATTTCAGCCTCTCGGACAAACGCGGACGATGAAGCATACTATCTCACAGAGCGGTCGCCAAAGACGCAAGGACCACATATACTGATAGCGGGCGTGTCGTCTAAACATGAATGACCAAGTATGACAGTTCATTTCCACATTTAACCAATAGGGTTTCATTGAACAAATCTGTTTGAGATTGCGTTAATGCCACATTTGACTAATATGCGCCAGTACTAGACCGTTCTCGCATTCCCGTTCCATCCACAAGCATAACGTTTAACATATACTGTTTTCGCCATCATTTGTGTTATACGCATTCGAAGTAAACTTTGATCTCGACGATACGGATGCACTCTTTGGATTTGGTGATACGCGCAGTCTTATTATAGCAGCATAATCCTCGAGATTGTCCAGGTCACTGACAGCACATGATACAGCTTGGATGTGATAGGATATGTATAATATATCTTGGACAGTAAAATAAAATCCAGTTACTGACAGTTACATTCATTGCTCGTTCCAAGTTGCATAGATATACACAGAGATCGCTAAATGTGTCTGGTCCTATATGTGTGGTGGTGGTCGTAATTCCAAATTGCAAACACGTGAGCATAATTTGGTATGCAAAGTAATAATAAGGAATGTAGGACGTGTGCATAGAGAAGATTTATCATTAAGCAGTAACTTTTATAGGTCTGTGTATATCTTTTGACTTAAATTATTCTATATTTTTATATATTATCTAAACTTAAATCACTAAAAGCGGCATGCAGCAACAATCGTGATGTATGCTATTATTTATACCTTACTGCTGAACTCTAACAAAGGTTTCCTTGCAGGTTCATTATTGATTCAATTATCTGTCTCTACAGTATTTCTGTCCCTCGGGCTTTAAACAAAAAACTAACCATAAATATTGCAGTTTGGAGGTTATCGTTAACATTTTTAGAACGTACGTGATAATATTTATTGAATCTTGCCAAAATGAAAACTTGATCCTACTGAATGCGTTGCTATCATTTATTGCTAAAAGGTTTTATTGGAAGGCGAGACATATTAAATATTTATCAGCTTTGTATGAATGCAACCATAATCGAAACATGATTTATAATAGGCGTATTTGCAAGAAAAATCGATAATATTTCTAGAGCTTTTTACTTTATTAGCAGATAAGCACAGGTAATTAGGTTGATGGGCACAGACAATTCGGAGCTCACTTCTACATTTTAAACTTGTATCTGTCCGTCAATACATTCTTAAAATGTGACGCAAGCACATCAAGATTCAGTTATATCGAAAATAAACATTCCAATTGCAGTACCGAGTCCTTCAAGGATTTTACGAATGATTTTCGCTGATATTTCTAGTTAGTTTTAGGAGATGATGTCATATTTTTAAACGTTCAATTTATTAATAAGCCGACATTGAATAACTGCGTTAGGTGAATTCCAAAAACTTATACTTGTTTCGACGTCACCAGTAAATATTGATTTTCGCCGTTCAAGCTCTCTTTTGTCATCTTTTTCTGCTTGAGACAATATCTTATTTGAATTCTGTTTCATAGGTGTTCCATCTATAATATTAAGGTGCTGATTGCTCTTATTTATTTGCTTAGGAAAACCATAAAACAAGTAACTATTTTCTAATATCAGCAGTTTCAATTTAGATGTGAAAATTCCTTGACCAGAGTGTTTACTACTTTCAAATTCCAACTGTTATACCAAAGTCACCATAGTTATATCACATTCTATTGTTTACATCGTCGCTGTGTTGGACAGATACACCAATATCTTCTGAATAAATAACATGTCTATCTCTACCGAAATAATATTCACTAGATAAACATTTTCTGATTAACCTTTTGATAATTTTAATATGAAATAATAAAAATGTGAACAAGTTTAATCTTGGAATATGAAAGAAATTTCTCTGTTCATAACTTCAATAGTATTTAGAGGTAATTCAGAACCATTTCCAAAAGCGCAAAAGTCGATTTATTCTTTAATTGACTTCCTAACAAAACGTAAATGCAAATGAACACCCAAATTATAGTCCTTTCCTGTATCAAACGTGCTAAACGAATCATATTATTCAATGTGTTTTGAAATCTTTTCAATTCCGCTTGACTTTCAGGGCTGTAAGAAGAATATTGTAAATGTTGGGGTATTTATAACTCACCTGCTTGAAATTTGACCGTTGATCAGACTTGAGGGTTCAGACAAAACCACTAAATGTAAAGAACTTTATCAAAGCTTTTCCAGTAATGATTGCATGACTTGGTGAAAGGTAAGGGACAAATAGAGTCTACAATTATTATTTTACAATTGTTCATCAAATACACAAATAGGTAGCTCGTGTGACTTTGTAGTTTATGATTGAGTTTTCCTGCCTATGACAAGCTATTCATGATCATCAGTACTATTTGTAAGATCCAACTAATATTAATAATTAAAGATCTTGCGATAAGTTTAATGCACGCCTATATCACAAGGAAACATAATGAGCTAAATTAAGTATTTCCTGCCAATATGGCTTAGGAACGACAGTTTGATTGATCTCTTAACTCTTGTGTTAACAGCTACTTCTCATAACGACTAAATTGTTTACAAAATAGAAAGATTGGACTTGTGTATCTTCGTTTTCACCAATATTCCCAGGAAACATACAGTATATATCATTATCGTGTTCCTGTTCGATAAGGAGTAATTTTCCCTTTCCATTTTGTTTAGGATATATATAATGAGTTGTAAAAAGATGATCATTATAACCAATAACTATTGATTGGTCAATAAAAGGACACATCCATTACGTCCGTTGGCCATATTTCGGGTAACTCTGTCCTATAATCTTGAAGTAAGATACGTTTAGAAGTTATCACATGTGTTATTAAACTTCCCCTGATCCAATGCATGATGGACTCAATGATATAAACGTTTTGTTTTTCTAGAATGAAGACTGCTAGTTTCATGTGAAACTTGCAATTTAGGGATACAGCGCTTTTGCATTAATAATTTGCCATTCCTTGCAGGGGCACGTTTATTAAGCAATAAACACAAGCACTTGCCAAGTCTTATATGAGATATCGAATCTTTTTTAGGTTTCCTTGGATGTAAGGCATTGCATCTTGTTCCTATGTCATAATGAGGCGATTCTCTTTTTTCATTCTGCTTAGGATATATAGAATGAGTTGTAAAAAGATAATCATCAATAAATATTGATTGATCAATACATGGACACATCCAATCTGTTCGAAAACCTAATACATTTGTCATCTTAAGGAATAATGTCCTAATCAATATTGTTCTAATGACGTCCGTTGGTCATAGCTCTGGCAAGTCTCTTGTCTAATCCTTAAGTAAGATTGATTTAAAATATATCATATTTGTTATATGTCCTCTAATCCCACGTCATGTTAGTAGCATCCCGAACTCAAAGATGCACATGCCGTTTTGCTGGCATCAAGGTTGCAAAGTCTCGGTTGAATAGAACGTTTTAGGGATACAACACATTTGCCTTGATAATTTGCACTTCATTGCCGGGGTACGTTTGTTAAACAATAAACACAAGCAGCTGTTGGCATGATAGGGACTGATACGTTGAGATAGCATATGACGTAGAGTCGATATAGTGGAATTTTCTTGGATGGTAGGGAAGTCTGTAGAATATTATAATCATTTCAATGAAGAATGCAGATGTTTGATATAAATTAAATTCAGGGACATTCAAAGTGAAAGCGTACATTTCCAAGAATAATCAAATCAACAGCAATCTAGTTTCCTTACTTCACGAGGTTAGAAAAAGATATATTTAGTCTGCTTGTTCTTCATCCAGAGGCATAAATACCTGACTGTAATTTGTTCCATTTTGAGTGATATTTGAACCAGCTCAAATGACAAATCATTATTGCTATAGTGTACTAAGGCTGTGAAATATGGTTTTCATTCTGATGACAGACATTCTACCTACGCAAAAGTAGTGTGGTTACGATTGATTTAGTAACCGAAAGGTGTTAGATCTACACTGTCGTTGATCATCTTATTTTCTTAATTCCATGTTTATGTTAGAACAAGACGCCCCTATCCTGTCCGTTGATAAAGTTAAATGAATTTTGCGACATTCGAACTTTGAAATTCAGCAAGGTTGTCTAGACTTATAATGTTAAACCATCTTGCAAAGAATGAACAAATAATACTATATTAAGTCTTGTAAAAAATGGACATCTTCGCTGATTGAGTATTTGACCAGAACTATTTCATTTTATGAGACTCGAGCATAAATGGATGCCAGCTTCTATGACAAAATTACATCAACAACTTATTCAAAAGCAGTTGAGGGAATAGTAATGTAGCTAGAATCTTGGCGCGAAAAGGAATGAAATAGAGGGGTATTTTTATTTCAACAAAACTAAATACCTGAAAAAAATTTAAAATTATTATGCATGGGTATTGGTTTAATGCAAATCAGCAAATCATTGATATTAATTTATTAATATACTTTTAATTTGTCTTATATTACAAAGATGTATTTTAATATGCACCGAAGAAATTATTTGGTATACGCATTATTATTAGTTATGTACTGGTAGGAATGTACTAAAAACTGACACTGCATGCCCTAAAATCCCCGATTTAATTTAAGATTCAAATGAACATAATGTATCCTTGCTAATAGACATTGTCCAATTTTGTAAGAACTAAAATTATGATGTTTCATTAATTTCGTTCTACCCTAAAATCTCAAATTTACCTTCGGAGTCCACACAAATGAACGTTATCATTGAGAACAGAAACTAAACAATTTGTAAGAACTAAACTTATGATATTTCATTTATTTCACTTTTCAGGACTCATTTACACTCAGTGTCATCTGTATGTGCCAAGATCAGATTTACTTAGTGCAAATGAAATACTTCCAAACAATATTTCGTGCAGATAAGACTAATACAGTTATTATTGCGGGAGTATTTCAAAATGATTGGATGTAACCTATAAAGAACTCTGTCTAATGTAGATCCTGCAGCGTCTTTACTATCTACCTTTCCAATTTATTTACTTTATTTTACAACATAGCAATCGATATGAAACGTGGACAAGTCACAGGTATTGGACAACGAGTTATGATACAATAATATATATTACATTATGTCACATTTTTAATATATTTCCAATACTTTTAGTACCATCTTAAATTATGTCTGCAGTACACAGAAGAGCTGATATAGTATTTGTAGGCAGATACCATATTATAAGGGCAAACTTATTTGTATAGGTTTAGGACACGCTGTAAAGGCACGTGTTAGTTTGACAAATGTATACAGACAAAATTATATTTTGCCAGGGAACATAATAGCAAGGCAACTTCTGTTATAAACGATCTAAATGATATCGTGGAACGTTTTCGAGTATAAAATCATTTTGTCAAACGTAGTAAATGTTTGTCTGACAATTATTAATGAAGTGACACCCTATGCTGAATGAAATTAAATGCATACGTGTGAAGGAGAAAAAAGTGTATTTTCCAAAACCCAAAGCCACAGTTGTGAAATATCAGCTTTACCATATATTTTTCATCAATACATTTGATTTAAATATTTAGGTAAACAATTCAATTTACAATTCGTTTGCACATAACTTAGATCTTGTTTACAAGCGTCATTGGCAGTTATTAGTCCATTTAATTTGGTGCGTCACACATATTGAAAAAAAAAACTTTTAGACAGTTTCTTGCTCAAATATCAATGTTACAAAATGTGCTACTAGTAATAAAATAAAGATGCTGGCATACATGTGTAAAAAACGCAGTTTGCACGAGACTTATATGATCAGTCAGTAATTTATAAATCATTACGTTGGCTACAATATAATATATTGCAATACATACAAACTATTGGATTGGTGGAATTACAGCATTATTACAACATGCCATCCCAGTTATCGATTAAATTTGAAAATTTCCATCTCTCCTACAACGAGTACGTTTATAATCAGTCATTAGAGACGTCGATGCCAATACAAACACGTATTTTGAATAACGGTCAATTACCTAAATTTCGCTGTTTGAGAGAGCAATGTTTCGAAGTCGGCAAATGAAAAGTGTCTTCTATTTCCTCATCAGCATGATTCTATTCATAGGGAATTCGCTGTCTGTCGGTGAGTATAAGCTATACAAATTTAAATTATGAAGGTAATGTAATTTGATTAAGTTAATTCAGATTCCATAATCATACTTGTAACACAAAGCAAATTAAGTATTATGGAAATATATGTCTTTATGCAATCGTTTTGTTAATTTAAATATGATCTATTATAAGATCTATTATAATATTTTATGTTTTACATGAATGCAAAAAGGTTTATGTTCTGGTAAGGGAAATGTCTTGTCTCTTAATGAATTGGATTTGATATGATCATTTAATTCATGACTCCTATGTTGACGATATTGATGTTGATAAATATGATATTATTCCATAATGCAAAATCGCTTTAAATATTATCTTATAATGCAAGGGAAGGATATTAGCTACACTGAGAGATGATGTATTTGCTAGAGAATAGGAAGTAGATAGTAGAATTTCTAATTAAAAGTGGTTGGGGAAGGATTGCAAAAAGATATTAACACCTCAATACCTAACTCACAAATAACGCGACGATGAAGTAATTACAAATAAAGAATTACAAATAGTTCGATAAGCCTCTTATATAATATGAAAGTGTTATTAGCCAATATTGAATTAGAGTGTGTTATTGCCAAATATTGTTAGTAATGACGTCTACATAACGCCACCTCAAAAATGTATTATATATGAATGATATAGAGAACATTTCGAACGATGTTTCTGATAGACATGTACAAATATAAATTGGATTACAAAACAATTGTTGATCAAGAAAGTTCATCTCTACACAATACAATCAATACAGTTTCATCGGGTGATATTAATGTTCAAATAAACTATCGAATGCTAGTACATTTTGTAGTTGTATCTTAAACATTATTTTACACACGGAGGTTAAAGTGCATTTGAACAAACACATTACTAAAATGTACTACTCTTTGGAATCTAGCAACAATAATGAAATTCATACACGTATCGTCTCAAACATACACGCACACACAAACACACACATCACTTACTGTTTGATTCCCATATGTGTGTGTGTGTGTGTCCGTGCGCTTCAGTTCGAGTCATTATTTTTCATACAGTGACCAGAGAGTTGAAAACCTTTCATTACTATTTTAGTCAACTTTAACGCACTAGATCCTGAAGACTTTGTCACTAAATTTAAAAAAAAAATAGTTACTGTTTAAATATTTACATATTAACGAAAACAATAGTTATGTAAACAAAGCAGATCCTGCTTACGTATGAATATCTTGTCTCAGTCCATATGTCAATTAAGATTAGGAGTAGTTGAATCCATATATTAGTTTTCTAAAAATATAATAATGAACAAATAATGACAATTATGTTAAAAGTCTGTTAAACAAAACATTATATCCTTGTCCAAATGAAGATAAATAAATAGAAACAAATCGAAATAAATCTGTTTAAGTTTCCAACAAATGTCGAGACAAGGAGCCGTTGCCTGGCTACATGACACGAACAGAACTTGAGACATTAAAGCATTATAACATAAATTTAATTGCCGTATGTAGTCACATGACCCACAGTGAAATTCACCGATGCATTAAACGCACATTAATAGATTGATGCATACATATCTTTAAAATACTATTACCTTACTTTCCCTAAGTCAAGATTTGGAGCAGTGCATAATTGTCCTGGCTAACGAATATAATTAGCTTTTAAGGAAAATATTTTTTCACCCTCAGCTTTTAAAATATAATGAATTGTTTGTTTAATGAAGTTACAAAGATCCTTACACAGCAGTACAAATAAGACCAAAACGTTTGTCATTGGTTATGGTATTGCAATTATAGGCTGGTGATCTTTGCTCAGAAACAATGACAAAGAGAAGTATGGTTGCTTTGACGAAAGGTAAATAATGAATGCAATTTTACAAATGTAAATTTATCACTAGAGATAATCATATTGTTTAATTAATGTGCTATTGATTTAAGTATTCGTTAAAAAGGGTATGTTGAATGCCTAATCCCAAAAATGTCAACCGTATATATTATCATTAATTAAAAACATGTTGAAACATCCTACAGATGGAGCAAGTAGGATACTTTAGCAACTGAGAGCCTGTTCTCGTTATTTCCAGTTTATAATTCTCTGCTGTTTTCGGTGTGTGGCGCTATGTCACAAAGATGTATGGTAGTGCTGTATTAAAGATTCACATTGTAACCCGGCAAGGATGATTCGTACTTCTCTTGAACCACTCATGCATGGAAACATTCACTCATTTAAATTTTTTTACCAAATACATGGCTATAAATAGTTTAATATGTATTCGTTTTAAATTAGTAATGGTTGGTTGTGAATGATGCCATTTTATGACATACCACATACTGTATAGTTTGCGATACAAAATCTTTGCATCCTCCATATGTGTCACAGAATTAGGCGAAAATTGAACTGATTTTTGTTCTTCTTGAATTGCAAACGAAACTCACCATTTTCTTGATTTCGTCGTACACGCATTACCTGGGGTGATTAAGTGGTTTTCTCCAAGGTAAGTAGCGTGTAACGATTTGCATGTGCCAGTTTGTTATTTACATGAAATCCGAAATGCTCGTTTCACGTGGTGCACGGCAAGCTCGATGTGATTTATGTTCACCTATAGAGAGTATATAAGGCGAGATATTTCTCATAATAATGACGGGAACCAAAATATCTAATCGAAGAATAGATAAGCTCGTCTTGCAATCTCCAGCCAAAGGGCTGTTACCGTGTTTCTGATACTGTAGCTGACAATCGCTGTTACCATAGATCTGATAATCGCTGATACCGTAGATGTCAATGTTTCTGATACCGTAGATCTGATACCGTAGATCTGATACCGTAGATGTCAATGTTTCTGATACCGTAGCTGCTAACGTAGTTGATACCATTTCTGATACCGTAGCTGTTAACACATCTGATACCATCTTTTGATAAACGTCTTTGATATCGTCTGATTTGTTGTGGGACATCTATTATTTGTTCTGGAACATCTCTGTATAAATATCTGAATGTGATTGTGCCGTTAATTTGTGCAAACGGAATTGAAGTATCTGTCTGTGTGTCGAACTGTCTGTTCGTCAACATCTGTGTAACGTGTAAATATCCGGAAAGCTAGAAGTCCGAGTGTCGGAGCTGTCTGAGTTGTAAAACATCCGGGTCGACATCTAGGGTAGTGAGGAACCGTTGGTTCTGGTAGATGTTGTATGTTGTCTGAACGTATAACTGTGGTGGATCCGTGAAGGGAAACGTACGATAATAGTATTGGTCAACCCTTGGTTTTCGGGGAAACTGGGAGACGATTCAACTGTTGCTGAATCGTGCGGTTATACGGGGTCGAGACACATATGTGTATTGAAATTGTAATACAATTTAATACATTGTTGTATTTGCATGCTTATGTCAGATCACAATAATATTTCAAGTGATCGCATAGATATCAATAAAAGCTAGCAACTTGATTGAATACAAGTATATGGTCGTGCTAGTTATCGCAATCCATCGTGCGATAGTATAGTTTGTCGTTTGTGTTCATTTTTCGTAATTTATACTTGCATTAATTTAACTTTCGTAAAGGATCCTTGGATCTGTGTATAGTCCAAGAGATCCCTTTACATCTGAGATTCCTTTTGTATTAATATTTAATTTGTTCATGTATTGTGAATGGTTGTGAGTGTAATTGTGGGTTGAGTGCATGAATTATTGTGTTGTTACATCTGTATTTTTTTCATTTATAATTTATTACATAAATTTATATTTTCTTTCTCAAATTGTGTTTGTATTGTTCATTTAATCCACCCTCCTCTCGGTAACAATTCTGTTACAATGGTGTCAGAAGTAGGATCGTTGGATTAAGTGAACTGTCAATCATTTTTGTGAAGGTATACATTTAATGTTTATATTTGAGCGTGACCTTCTTGACAAGATAATACTCAAGTTGGGGTTTATTTTTGTTTAGTTTATCTAGGTCCGTGTGTCCAGTATAAACGTGTTTAAAGTATTGGTTTGGTTACCTATATATATTCATATTACAATTGTCATTGTCATGTCATCCCTTAAGGACTTGGTTGCCTTAGGCAAAGAATTTGGATATGACGGTGAAAGCTTAAGGAAATTTATTCAAGAAGAACAAGCCCGGGAAAGGGAAGAAAGGGCAAGGGCAAGGGAAATAGAAAAGGAAGAAAGGTTAAGATCAAGGGAATTAGAAAGGGAATTGGAAAGGGAAAAAGGGGAAGCCGAAGAAAGGAAACGGGCATTAGAAAGGGAATCTGATGAAAGAAAACGGGAATTAGAAAGGGAATCCGAAGATAGGAAATGGGCCTTTGAGAGGGAAAAGATAGGATTAGAGAAGGAAAAGATAGAATTAGAGAAGCAGGCCGAAAAGGATAGGATAGGATGGGAAATGGAAGCGGAGCAAAAGCGAATAGAGTTAGATGAAAAAGCAAAGCAACGGGATCATGAGCGTAAGGTAGAATTAACGACATCTGGAAGAGAACACGATTCTGCCACTAACAAATTAAGGGGCCCCAAATTACCTCCCTTTGACGATGAAAAAGATAACATGGATAGTTATCTTCATCGGTTTGAGCGGTATGCCGAAAACCAGAAGTGGAGTCAAAATGACTGGGCATTGCATCTTAGTGCGCTTTTAAAAGGTAAAGCGCTGGATGTATACTCTCGACTTCCTAGGGACGATGTGTTTAAGTACGACGTCCTAAAGGAAGCACTTCTCAAAAGGTACGAGCTCACTGAACGAGGATTTCGTAAAAAGTTCAGGTATAGCAAGCCCGATAAGGGAGAAACCTTTGGTCAGTTCACCGTCAGAATTGCGAACTATTTTGAGCGGTGGATTGAATGCGGCAAAGCGGTGAAAACGTTTGAAGGGTTGACTGATTTCTTGCTCAGAGATCAATTATTTAATACAGTTGGGCGAGAATTAGATCAATTTCTGAAGGAGAAAGTCTTCACGAACGTAAAAGATATGGCTAAGCAAGCCGATTTATTTGCCGAAGCTCATGGGGGAACCCAGAACGTGGTTTTGAAAGATTTTAAGTCTGGAAACCAGTCTGTAAGACCTATGCCTAGGGAGCCTGTAAAATCAGCTGAGGTAAAAAGGTCAGTTAGGAATCCAGTTTTTCAGCGTGTGCAATGTTTCTTGTGTAATGCATGGGGTCATGTTCAAAAAGACTGTCCTAAAAGAAAGGCACTTATACATAAGGTAGCAGTGGCTATACAAAGTAAAGGTATATCTGATAACATCGTACAGGTAGAACCTTGTATTCATTCGCTTGGCACGTGTTTATTTCCTGAAGCGCGTGTACCAACCGCGAGAGGGTTTGTCAACGGTCGAGAAGTCGTGGTATTGCGTGACACTGGTTGTACGGGCGTAGTGATCAAACGTAGTCTCGTGCAGGATAACCAAATGCTCGGGTGGGAATCCCCATGTATGTTACTTGATCAGACGATGGGTCGCATTCCCGTAGCAAGGATCACAGTAAAAACACCTTTCTTAACGGGAACTGTTGATGCCCTTTGTATGGACAATCCTATTTACTATCTGACGATCGGTAATGTTGAAGGTTCCCGTCTTCCAACCATGGCCGATTTTAAAATACCTTTGGCCCAGGCAGTCGAAACGCGAGCGCAAACACGGCGAGAGAAAACCGCGTTTCGTAAATTAATAGTCCCTGAATCGATCTCAGGAATTTCCCGCGATGATTTCAAACAAGAGCAAGAACGTGATGAATCCATCAGAACAATTGTTGAGAAAATCACGTCCGGCGCGATTAAACATTGCAAGCGTGGGGGTAGCTCGAGATTCGTACGCAAGAACGGATTAATTCATAGGGAGTTTAGCGCTCGGGAGGGTAAGAAGTATTGGCAAGTGGTCGTACCCCAGAGATATAGATCTCAAGTACTTAGGGTGGCGCATGAGTCAAGCATGGCAGGACACCTAGGTAAGGCTAAGACCACTAGCAGGGTAGTCGCTGAATTCTACTGGCCCGGTGTTAATGGCGATGTCACATGGTTCTGTAGGTCGTGCGACGTATGTCAGAAAACCGTGTGTAAGGGAAGGGTCACAAGGGTGCCCTTGGGACAGATGCCATTAATAGATACACCGTTTAAAAGAGTGGCAGTAGATATTGTAGGACCAATACACCCAGTTACCGAAAGAAAGAATCGGTATATTCTTACTCTGGTTGACTACGCAACCAGATACCCTGAAGCCGTAGCGTTACCAACTATTGAAACGGAAAGGGTAGCTGAAGCATTAGTTGATATCTTCAGTAGGGTAGGGGTGCCAGAAGAAATCCTCACGGATTGTGGTGCCCAATTCACCTCTGACCTCATGGGTGAAATAAGTAGGCTGTTATCCATCAAACAGCTAAACACTACCCCATACCATCCGATGTGCAATGGACTGGTAGAGAAGTTTAATGGTACCCTGAAGAGCATGCTACGAAAGATGTGCGCGGAACGTTCGCAAGACTGGGACCGTTATTTAAACGCTGTTCTGTTCGCGTACCGTGAAGTACCGCAGGAAAGTTTAGGGTTCTCACCCTTTGAACTGTTGTATGGTAGAACAGTTCGAGGCCCGATGCGGATACTACGCGAACTATGGACTGGTGATGTCGCGAACGAGGAAATAAAAACGACTTACCAGTACGTTTTAGATCTAAGAAACAAACTTGAGAGTACCGGTACATGCCAGATGGCACGTGACAAATTGATTAAATCGGGGCGCAGATATGCCAAGTATTACAACTGCAGAGCGCGTAATAGGAAATTTCTTGTGGGAGATCAGGTGCTATTGCTTCTTCCAACGAGTTCGAATAAGTTATTAGTCCAGTGGAAAGGTCCATATGAAGTTAAAGAAGTAAAAGGTGACATGGACTATAAAATTGACATGGACGGTATTGTAAAAACATTCCATGCGAATATGCTCAAGTTGTATATTAAGAGACAGAGCGACAATGTTGGAAAAGGGGTCTTAAATGTCGTTTGTACGGCAGTCGTAGACGATGATGAAGCTGATTCGAATATAGAGAGTTCCCTTGAATGTCCCTTGGGAGTTGCGGGGGAGGGGATAGATAAAGTCGATGTGAGTGCGGAGTTGACGAAAGACCAGCGTCAACAGATTAATGCGCTCTTGGCTAAACATTCTTATGTATTCACTGACAGACCAGGTTGTACAACTTTGTTGGACCTCAAAATTAAGCTGAATACGTCTGACCCTATTCGAATCAAGGGCTATCCGGTGCCATACAACGCACGTGAAGCTGTGGACGAAGAGGTGGGTAAAATGTTGGATCTGGGGGTGATTGAACCCTCCAACTCGCCATATTCTTCTCCAGTAGTGCTGGTCAGGAAAAAGGACGGGACGAACCGATTCTGCATTGATTTTCGGCAGTTAAATAAAATCACTGTGTTCGATGCAGAACCAATGCCAGATATGGAGGGTCTATTTGCGAAGTTGTCGGGAAACCGATGGATTTCCAAATTAGATCTGGCCAAGGGATATTGGCAGGTTCCCATTGTCCCAGGATCCCGACCATTGACAGCATTTGCGACCCAGAAAGGACTGTATCAATTCAAAGTGATGCCATTCGGGTTAGTTGGAGCCAGCGCCACCTGTTGTCGTTTGATGCGTAAATTGCTTAAAGGTTTAACAAACGTTGATAGCTTTGTAGACGACATATTCGTGTACACGAATACTTGGAGTGAGCACGTGTCCGTCCTGAGCGAGCTCTTCAATAGACTCCGCAAAGCGAACCTTACAGTGAGACCCACTAAATGCAGTATTGGTTATACAGATTTAGATTGTTTGGGTCATAGGGTCAGCGGTATGGGTCAGTTAAAACCTCATCCCAAGCAAATTGAAGCAATTAGAGACGCACCGAAGCCAACCAACAAAACGCAGGTAAGATCATTTCTAGGTCTAGTAGGTTTTTACAGAACGTTTATACCGAACTTTGCAGTCATTGCTAGCCCGCTGTCTGATTTGACCAAGAAGGGGCAACCAAACAAAGTTGAATGGGGACCGCCACAAGATAAAGCATTTTGTACTCTGAAAGAGAAACTGGTTAGTGCACCTATATTGAAATTGCCAGATGTCAGCAAACCTTTTATTCTAAGAACAGACGCTTCTGAAACTGGGTTGGGGGCAGTTTTACTGCAAGAGCAGGACGACAGTAAGTTACCCGTAGCTTACTCGAGTAGAAAATTGCTACCCAGGGAGAAAAATTATTCCGTTATAGAAAAGGAATGTTTGGCCGTAGTATGGGGAATTGGGAAGTATCACGCAGATCTGTTTGGGAGAGATTTCGTTCTCGAGACTTATCACCAACCCCTACTGTATTTAAACAAGGCCAAGGTCGCTAACGCTCGGTTGATGCGTTGGGCGCTAACACTACAACCTTATCGTTTCCGTGTAGAAGCAATAAGGGGAGTTGAAAATATAGGCGCAGACTACTTGAGTAGGGCATGATGGGAAATTTGTATGAATTTGCCCAGTAATAAAATCCAGTTTGTAGTATAACCAGTGTAAATGTTGTAAGATATCATCAGTAGTTATTTTTCTTCTATTCTGTGTTAGTTTTAAAAATGTGTACATTTTTATTCTTAGGGGGGAGGTATTGTCACAGAATTAAGCGAAAATTGAACTGATTTTTGTTCTTCTTGAATTGCAAACGAAACTCACCATTTTCTTGATTTCGTCGTACACGCATTACCTGGGGTGATTAAGTGGTTTCTCCAAGGTAAGTAGCGTGTAACGATTTGCATGTGCCAGTTTGTTATTTACATGAAATCCGAAATGCTCGTTTCACGTGGTGCACGGCAAGCTCGATGTGATTTATGTTCACCTATAGAGAGTATATAAGGCGAGATATTTCTCATAATAATGACGGGAACCAAAATATCTAATCGAAGGATAGATAAGCTCGTCTTGCAATCTCCAGCCAAAGGGCTGTTACCGTGTTTCTGATACTGTAGCTGACAATCGCTGTTACCATAGATCTGATAATCGCTGATACCGTAGATGTCAATGTTTCTGATACCGTAGATCTGATACCGTAGATCTGATACCGTAGATGTCAATGTTTCTGATACCGTAGCTGCTAACGTAGTTGATACCATTTCTGATACCGTAGCTGTTAACACATCTGATACCATCTTTTGATAAACGTCTTTGATATCGTCTGATTTGTTGTGGGACATCTATTATTTGTTCTGGAACATCTCTGTATAAATATCTGAATGTGATTGTGCCGTTAATTTGTGCAAACGGAATTGAAGTATCTGTCTGTGTGTCGAACTGTCTGTTCGTCAACATCTGTGTAACGTGTAAATATCCGGAAAGCTAGAAGTCCGAGTGTCGGAGCTGTCTGAGTTGTAAAACATCCGGGTCGACATCTAGGGTAGTGAGGAACCGTTGGTTCTGGTAGATGTTGTATGTTGTCTGAACGTATAACTGTGGTGGATCCGTGAAGGGAAACGTCCGATAATAGTATTGGTCAACCCTAGGTTTTCGGGGAAACTGGGAGACGATTCAACTGTTGCTGAATCGTGCGGTTATACGGGGTCGAGACACATATGTGTATTGAAATTGTAATACAATTTAATACATTGTTGTATTTGCATGCTTATGTCAGATCACAATAATATTTCAAGTGATCGCATAGATATCAATAAAAGCTAGCAACTTGATTGAATACAAGTATATGGTCGTGCTAGTTATCGCAATCCATCGTGCGATAGTATAGTTTGTCGTTTGTGTTCATTTTTCGTAATTTATACTTGCATTAATTTAACTTTCGTAAAGGATCCTTGGATCTGTGTATAGTCCAAGAGATCCCTTTACATCTGAGATTCCTTTTGTATTAATATTTAATTTGTTCATGTATTGTGAATGGTTGTGAGTGTAATTGTGGGTTGAGTGCATGAATTATTGTGTTGTTACATCTGTATTTTTTTCATTTATAATTTATTACATAAATTTATATTTTCTTTCACAAATTGTGTTTGTATTGTTCATTTAATCCACCCTCCTCTCGGTAAAAATTCTGTTACAATATGTGTGTCATAACATAGGCTAATAACATGACTACTTTCTCTCTCAACGCGATTCAAACTAGGCCACGTTAACAAAGCATGAAATGGCTGCAAAATTCATGATTTCATCCAATCTAATATTATGTTGATTCAACTATCGGATACGGTTTTGTTTTGTTTATGTTGTGTTTTCATGTTTTAACGCCATTTATCAGCACAATATAGGCTATACATGGCGGCCAGTATTAATGGTGGAGGATGAACCCGGGAAACCCCTGGAAAAAACCACCAGCCCACGAGAAGCTACTGGCAAGCTTTCTCATATAGCTACAGTAGCCAAATCTTAGATTCGAACCCATGCAGACAGAGGTGAGTTGGCAGTGATCCGTAACGGACAGCGCTTTAGACCACACCGCCACTCGGGGCCGTAGTAACGGATACGGTAAATTTATGTATGTGTCATATGGGGTTGAACTAGCCTATTTAATAAAACGTGTCCTGTTGGTATTGCTAGTGTAATTGTAAAAGTTTGTTTCCAAAATCGAAAACGTTGCTTTTAGTCTTAGCATGTGGACTACGCTTTTAAGAAAACTAGTTTTCAAAGAGTATATGTAATGATCTAATTATGACAAAATGATGAAAATGAAACCTCAAGTTTTCGTAATTTACAAAGAGCTGATTAGGGAATAAACCCGGCATAAAATCGAAGGAAGAATCAAATTTTCAGCTGTAATACCATTTATAAAACATAAAGCTGCAAAATAATATTACGATGTTCTGCAAGTTTTTAAGACTCAAGTAGTATGTTTATCTGATGTTGTCATCAATTTCAATGTAAATTCTGTTTTGTCTAAACAATAAGTAATCTAAGATGACTCGGTAAGGGATGAATATAATACGTCTACATTTGTAATGGTTAACAATATTCATGATATTGTAAAAGCTAAAGGGTTAAATCATAATATCGGCCTAAAATGTGAATTGTGAATGAAGGATCTGAATTACAAATATTCGATAAATGTTGAAATGTTAAAAGGCCCTAATTAGTCAAAACAACATATTATTACTTATTCTAATCAAGCACTAACATTGCTTGTTGTAATTTACCTGGTCATATCCTGTGCAGTGATTTAAAGAACCTGCTTATAAAATTTCTATATTGCACTTGTTACAAAGAAGACTTTGCAGTTAACTTAAGCCTTAAAGATAACGGATCATGCATTGATATGAACTGAAAAACACCATGAAAACGAAGCTGATAACAAATGTTTTTCGGTTCATAGGTCAATTAACGTGAATGTAACGTACATTAGTAAGCTGCCCAATAGCAATACAATTTTACATAATGAGAACGCAATTAAATATCCTTTTAAAAAATAAATTAAATAGACTATTCCTTTAAATCATAATGTACATGAATATGTGATAATGTAACTCTGTCCATACCTTACATACAACCAATAAGCAGACGGAAAGCAGTTGACTGACATATCACTAATTGACTTTTGGTCATCACATTACTGCATGAACTACATGCGTTAGGCACTACAATAATGTAATGCAAAGTGGAAACCTCCTGTGGTGCAATAATACTTTGGATTTGTTTAATTATTCGTTCCCATATTTCGAGGATGTTAAATATTGTGCGTTTCGCATTATTTACAGTGGAAGTACACTTAATTCGCCATGGAAGACATTCGGCTTTATTCCTTCGGTTAATCATGTGTGATGAAGAAGAGATGCATTTGAAACATATCAATTTGTGTGGGGTAGGGTTTGGAACATAGAGGTGGCATTGTTTATGGATTTTAATAATACACATGTTGATGAAAGCAACAAAAGAAAATCAATGTTTGCCAAAAGTTAAAAGAGAGAACTAAATATGATTACAAAAAGAATCGAAGCAGATGTTTTGATATTCTTTCAAAATTCAGACCATTGCATATTTGATGAAAATGATTAAGCGAAATTTACGCTTGTGAGTATGTACACTTGCAGACCTATGTATGTGTGTGAATTAAAGCGACAGTCATAGTGTCAGACATACAGAGAGAGAAAGAGAGAGAGAGAGAGAGAGAGAGAGAGAGAGAGAGAGTCATACTGTCAGACATTAAGTGATAGAGAGAGAGTCATACTGTCAGACATTAAGTGATAGAGAGAGAGAGAGAGAGAGAGAGAGAGAGAGAGAGTCATACTGTCAGACATTAAGTGAGACGGAGAGAGAGAGTCATACTGTCAGACATTAAGTGAGAGAGAGAGAGAGTCATACTGTCAGACATTAAGAGAGAGAGAGAGAGAGAGAGAGAGAGAGAGAGAGAGAGAGAGAGAGAGAGAGAGTTATATTTTGAAACTCGGAGGCTAAAACCTCAAAACCATCTTTTACTTAACCTTCTGTTAAATGAGAAATCTGGTCTTGATCTCCAGAATGTTAACCTCTCCAGTAACGTGTATCGTCCTTGCTTCATGAGGTTCTAAGAGTATTGAATTGGTTCCGAAATCATTCATTCTATTGTAGTGTCCATTGATTCAAATACTTGCTTCTGTAATAATGCACTTGGGATTATGTAACTTGGAAAAGAACGTGGAAACTCAATTTCACATCACCTTCCCATTATATGGGAAAAAGATTTTCTAATTTTAGATGAACGGAAAGTTCAGCTTAGTTTTTTTTACAGCTTTGTTTTCGTAAAATGTTCTGTTTTCGGTTTGTTTTGTATGCCTAGCAGCAATTCGTATACTTTTATTTATACGAAATATATAATCACACATTCATATGTATCTATAAAACCATCAATCACTTTACTCGATATATCTTTCTATAAGACACATTTCTGAGCACTGACACGACGCAGCTGTAAGTATATTTAAATATGTGATCGGTGAGACACATGTGTCAAATGCGGCAGTAATGTTCTTAATAATTGTGATAACGGAAACGAAATTATATTTTACCTTTAAATATAAAATTACTTATTAAATGTGTCAGTCGTATTTTGTTTCTCTGACGCATGAATAGTTACCTATAATTTGTTGCTATGAACAAGGAGCACGTTGAAGTAGTCTCCTCGTTTCAAACTACGAAGGGTGATGACTGATTGAAAGGATCGTCGTATGCAAAATGTAGACTACAAAGAAGCATTATATAATTATTTTGATCAAAGTTAATGGCACAAAATCACAGAGGTCTAAAAAATTAGGATCACATGATACGAATTATTACCTCAGTCGATCTTACCGAATACATGGTTGACAGATAATTGTTTAAAAATGTTCAATATTCACGGTTGTGCTAGCGATGTTGAGTGTCACGTTTGTAAACGACGGCAATACGCGGCGAGCCTCATACAGGAGAGAGAGAGAGAGAGAGAGAGAGAGAGAGAGAGAGAGAGAGAGAGAGAGAGAGAGAGAGAGAGAAAGAGAGAGAGAGAGAGAGAACTTTTTTTTGTGGTAGTGTGGCATGTTCCGCTCAAGCAATTCTTCGGCGTGATTTTGTTCATGTTTTCCTTTAGTAATTAATGAACATTATCTATTAAATTATTCAATAAGTCGTTGAAGTGTTTGGAACAAATTTTATACGATATTTTGCTTTCATAAATACTAAACGTCTACAGTTTGAATTGACGATAAATTGTGATGTGTATATAGATGATTAAATTGTGATGTGTATATAGATGATCCTTTTGGGGGGATTTCGCAAATGCCGTTTTGTTTCCTCAGAAGAATTACTCCTGTTGGAACATAATAAACTATGCAATATTGGCATTTTTAAAACAATTCAATACAATGAAGATATTAAATTACACAGTAATGATCATTGGTCGTTTTGTTTCCTTCTGTATTTCAGCAACAGTGTCTGACACCGAGCTTATTTAAAATCGTGTACCTTCTGAAGACGTGATGAAATAGAATTGCAAATATATTTATCAGAAATGGATTTATAATCTATAAATGACTTCTTACACTCGTCTACAGATAACCTGAAAAGTAGCTGTAGTACGTGGGAACAGGATCTCGACTCAGTGAATAATCTCGATGCATCTGTTTCCTTGTGGGAACGGAATGACTGCCCGAATTACGATTGTGCCATATGGTGCGACATGGATCCATCATGCAGGTCCTTCTTCCACCACCCTTCTCTGGAAAAGTGTCTGGCATCCTCATCATTCAAACGTGGACTCCCCACAGATAAAGCGGGGCAGCAAGGATGGATCTACTACACTAGTATGTTAATTACCGGAATATATTAACAATATAAAACTTGTTTCGATTGAAAACGTTTGAATCTAATTACTTCACTAGTATGTTAATTATAGAAAGATATAATTAATATAATATTTACTTACTTGTTTCGATTGTAAAAGTTTCACATTAATATGTTATCCTAAATATTGAATGTTTTAAATATTCTATATTACTGCAATTCTAATAGATTATAAGATTGAGTAATAAAATCGGTTGTGTACATAACATAGTTACTTAGATTGGTTTAAGACTAGCATCATGATCGAAAGACTCTATTAGACTAATGATTAAAGCAATCTGTTCTGTACGTAGACCTGTTACACAACTGATCAAAAACTCTATCATGATGCCACCACTCAAATAAATAACCCATTATTATGATTTATGGAGGGTGTGGCACTATTAACTAAAAGGATATAAGAGTGTTATCGTGGGGATAAAACGTTTAGATGACTAATTTAATAAGTCTGTGATGGACATAGTACCATTAACATAAAGAATTTAAGATCTATCCTAAAGCTGCTCACAATGTATAGGAATAGTCGCTCAAGCTTATATCTAATCAAGATGTATTCTTCAAAGATACGATTTGTCGTTTTTGGTCCAAATATATAATTACAACCAATATTTTACGAACACGATTGCAAAATATGTATAAGGTGTTAACAAGGCATAAATTCTGATGATATATGGATACACCCGTAGACTCATGTTCGCATTTCTATTAAGGTCATGAACAAATATTTTCATGACCATTTAAGTATTTTCTATACCTTTGAATTGTAGTTATGTTCTTTGGATGACGTATCATTCATTTACATAATATGGCCTTATGAAGTTACATATCTTGTAAAACCGTCGCTAGGTGCTTGATCACTATTTTAAAATGAACATTTTACGCAGATAATACAAATGTACGAAATTTTCAAGTTCCTGGTTTTGAAATACTGTCGGGGAAGTTAAAGGTATTATATTGTATTGACATGCAAACGGACGAACTAAGCCACAAACACTATCTTCAAAAGTTCGGTCAGTAAAGGATATAATAATTTGAATGTTCATTTAAGTGTTTTGTCTAACAGATTACAATTTTAAATTATAAACGATTTATATTTTAAAAAAATTATATCAAAATATAAATAAATCGATCATTCCAGTGATCAGTCAGTAACTCAATGTTTTGTTCTCCAATAAATTTCTTATTTCCATAAGAAGGTTATGTATTTGTATTGATGACGAGAGAGAGAGAGAGAGAGAGAGAGAGAGAGAGAGAGAGAGAGAGAGAGAGAGAGAGAGAGAGAGAGATGGAGAGCGAGAGATGCTGTATCGGAAGATAACATTGATACTGAAAGTATACCTGCACGTCATGCATAAGTACAACTTATTTTTATCACTACATACACTACTTAAACATTTGAAACAAAAAACCAATATGCAGGGACCATTCAACTAATATTGTCTGTTTAACAACTTTCTTGACATGCGTTTTTAACAGAAAAACAACACTGCGGCGAAGGTTATATTTTTAACCAGTCACTGGGTCTGTGCTACAAATTGTATTCAATCTCTAAAAGTTTCGCCAATGCCATGATTACATGTGAAAAAGATGGAGCGAAGTTGATGACAATCAAGAATGAGGCTGAATTCAGATTCATCCAAAAAGGTATTCCATTAAATGATCTCACAATTTATATTATAATCACATAATTGGGACATTAAAAAATATCCAAGAAGGTATTCCATTAAATGATCTCACAACGTTATATTTATAATCACACAATTGGTACATTATACAATATCCAAGAAGATGTTCTATTAAATGATTTCACGACTTATATTATAATCACATAATTGGTACATTATAAAATATCCAATTTCATAATCAAATCGTTCAGGGTTGTATGCACTCAAACAACTTCCGCCTTTCACATACCTTTGGAACCAAACAATGTGTTTTTATTTGTTTTCATTCATAATGTAATACATATAAACTTGTCAGGATTGGACTGTTGAAAAGTTGTGTTTGGTAATTATGAAAATTAGAATTTAACCTATCAGTGCATTATATGTTGTATTTGCAACATAGCTCTAAAATATATTTCGAACTGAACAGGAAACGTTAAGTGCATAATTTTCATTGACTGTCTTGACATGCGGCATAAACCGTAACTTTACAAAAACGAATTGAAAATAAAAACAATATATGTTTCACCTATCTGCAGATGAACATGGAAATAATTTATGGTTGTTTTATATATATTCTTCTACTGATCATTCCAAACCTATTTCTTTTTCAGTGCACTCTCTCCATCTCTCTTTCACTCCCTGCATATATGTGGAGTAAAATTAAACTTCTGTGAACTGTCGCATTAAGACCAAATACATTTATCGCTAATAAATAATGTGCACATCTCATATCATAGGTATTTCACATACACATTCTCTCATATATGCAAAATATTTAATCGTAACATTTAATGTATAAATAAATTCTATTCACTTCATACGCCCGAAATTTAAGTGCTATATTACCTGGGCCAAAGTGTTTTGAACGATCTGAGAAATAAACCGCACATCATGGAATAAATGTTTCGTCTTTAAGCTCTAGGTCTTCTATAAAGACAGTTTCGGACACCATACGCTATGTAAATGAAACGAGAAAGCACAATTCTATCCGACATGTGAAATTGAACAATAACAATTTTTCTTCGAAACGTAACACGGCAAGTATACCTCCTGACTGTTTCTCGAAACATTCCTCATCACCTAATTATTCAAAAGCCAACCGAACAACAAAAGGTCAGATGGAAACGTCACGTTTAAACATCATATCAAACAGCTTGGAAAGTTATCACCACTAATTCTCACCATCAGAACTTATGGAGGCTTTAAAGAAGACCTGTGATACATTGGCTGGGCTTGATTAATTACATTACCATTTAAAACATCCTCCAAAAACATTATTAGCATATCGTTTAACAATCGTCAATGATGAATGTATTATTTTTAATGTACGTAAGGTGTGGAATGAAGCAACAGTACTGCAAGTTACCAAACCTGGTAAAGGTATCGCAGATCCTACGAACGAACGCCACATTGCATTGACAGGTTGTATGTGCTGAACAGTGGAACAAATCACTAATTTTCGGCTTGTACGGTACTTGGAGTCTAATAATTTAATATCTCCTTTCCAAGGTGGCTTTCGATATTGCCGCAGCACCGATGACCATTTTGTTAGATGGGAAACATTTATTCGCGACACTTTTGACCAAGAAGGAACATTTAGAAGCCGTTTTCTTGATTAAAAGGAAGTATATGATACGTCATGGAAAGTACGGGATACTGAATGACCTGCACGATCAGGGGCTAAATGGCCGTCTGTCTGCTTTTATATCAAACTTTCTCTCGAAGAACGAATTAAAAGAACGACTGGGTTGTACCTTCTCAGAAGAAGTGATGGGTCTGCCATAGGGCAGCATTCTATCTGTAACTCTTTTTATCATCAAAATTAATAGCATAACCAAATATTTAGCTCCTGGTGTGGATTGTTCTCGATACGTTCGTGATATGTGAATATCTTAATATGTGATAGATCAAAGTGTACGCAATCAGATAAAAGATAATTACAACACTATATAAACAAGACTCAACATTTTGGAAATTACAACGGTTTCAAATCTTCAAAGTCAAAAACAGTATGCATGTGCGCTTCATAGACACCATGAAGATCCCAAACCCACATCGGGCGGTACACCGATACCAGTTGTTGGAGAAACAAATTTGCTAGGTATTATCTTCGACATAAACCTGAACGTCATTTCACACACAAGATACTTGAATGCCAAAGGTTTGAAGCCTCTGGATTTAATTTGGTATTAGCAAACACTATGGTACTTATAGACGAGGCATCTTCCCACTGGGACCATTAAAGACATCCCCATGTAAAGGGCTCCTCGCTAAAGCAAAAGAACCATCTGAACCAATGACATACCTTCGTTTGACATTATACTATCATCTAGCCTTGACAGTACAAAAATCGATATTGGTAAAATTAAAAAAAACTCCTCCATGGATACTAGAGCAATTAAATGTACTTTTTACACTACACGATGGAACACATTTTGATACAAACATTTTACTCGTCCACGACTCTTATCATGAACTGCTCACCGAATTTATAATCTATACAATAATTTATACGGTTATATCAAAGGTTGAGGAAAAGCCTTCCATAGCTTTCGATATTCTACAACACAGCAAAAGTTTGCTTACCAAATGATGCATCGATTGTTTCTGCCGAAATCCGAGCAACATACCTTGCTGTAGAATATATTCCAAGGAAACGTATTCTTATCAGCATCGTTTGATCGTGCACAATAAATTCTGTCACTACATAATAGAAAACTGGAATCCCATTATTAATCAATATTATGATAAATATTCTGCGCCGAGTGCCTCCCTCAATACAGTATAAGATTGGTTACCACGTCATATTGGTATTAAAGGTAATTAAAAGCAGGCAGCGCATACTATAAAAGAGTCTCTACATCAGAGGTGTTAGAATTAGAACTGGTCATACCTATATAACCCTTTCCCACATGCTAAAAGGCCCAGTCCGTGCAGAGTGCTTTGTCTTTGTGCACTTAACCATTCACTTTGTGTTTCAACCTCCAACATACATTGTGTATAAATCGAAGGAACTATTGTATGAAAAAAATTGCACAGTTGAAAAAGTGAACATGTCCATATGTTGGTTCATACAATAGTTACGACGTTATGGTCTTAGACTGAAACAAAAACGAATACAACGAGTTTAGTAGAGATCAATAAATAACTTTAATCATTAGAATAAAAGGTGAGAATGCAATATATATATATCTGTATTTTGAATAAAGTCCAACGTAATTCTAAATATTCTGTCACTATTCGAATATGAGTATCCTGCATGAGATCCAGTGACATTATAAATAAATTCCAAACATGAATTTACCTTTAGCACGTACTTGTGCCACGATTCATAGTGGTGTAATACACCATTTATTTGAACAGATTCGCAACAATTCCTAACTACTGATTTGGTAGGAAACTAAGACGTAAATGAGCATATTGTAATTCCAACGAATAAGGGTTAAGTTGACGAATTCTCTCAAACTATATGTGATCACAACCTACAATTACGCCAGAGACTAATATATAAAATTAGGATAAATAATTGTGCTTAATTCAGTGCCTTATATATAATACTAAGAGAATATCAGAAGGCCAGGATTTAGAATCCAAGGAAATAAATTAGTAAATTCTAACAATATATTATATTTTGTTAACCCGTTAATTGACACATATGAAATTAAATTTTCTGATCAAATGAATATAAATATAACTGTATATCCTGTTGATTTCACACACGCATATGTACAAATATGCACACACAAAGATACATACATACAAGTGTGGAATATAGCATAAATATGTTATTAAATTATATTACTGCAGTTACGAATGGACAAGTTACTTTTATCGGACTTCGAGCTGTGGGTGTAAACAGAGAATGGAAGTGGTGGAACGGCCAATCAGCATCATATCTTTCATGGAACAGCAATCAGCCAGATAACTGGTACGGTGTTGAGAGTTGTGTGGTAATTTACACTCAATACAATGACATAGAGTGCTCTTTTTTGGGATACTTTATTTGTCAGAAGTTTATTTAGTGGTTGATGATTCGGATGTTCGTATCATGTAATTGATTCAATATTTTCATTCATATTACTTATTGATACAATTGAATGCATTCACGTCTTTCCAATGAATGTAAAACTCAGATTGCAAGCAGAATATCTCTAAATTATGTAAAGACTTTGATTGAAAAACATCTTTAAGCATTATCTTGCAAATATTTAAAAATTAGAAAACTTTAAAAATATTATATATTGCTTTTTCAAACACGTACGCCCAAAACGAGCAATAGCAATAATCGGACAGGATCACGGAAATAATTTCTTTAGCATTATACGTGTCCATTATAAGTGAAAGTAGATGTCAAATCGGTAAGGTATACATGGTTATAATATCGATTCTCAAAATCATCTTTCCTGACTAAGTGCCTTTTAATAAGATGAGACTGGTTTCGATATGAACATAACATAAAAGTACTTCAAAACAGTTAAGATGAGGTCATGTGGTATTTTCAGTCATATTTGTACCAAGATAAATATATGGTATATTAGTACCAAGATAAGTATATGGTATATTAGTACCAAGATAAGTCTAAGGTATATTAGTACCAAGATAAAGTATATGTTATATTAGTACCAATATAAGTTTATGGTATATTAGTAAAAAGATAAGTCTAAGGTATATTAGAACCAAGATAAGTATATGGTATATTAGTACCAAGATAAGTCTAAAGTATATTAGTACCAAAATAAGTATATGGTATATTAGTACCACTTATCACTACCATGGTGCATGTTCAGTCATCTTTAACAGTGTTAGGTCAGCATTTTTGAAAATAGAGATTACCCTATTGACATCATTAATACGGTTTTCCAAAAGTAACTTCTCTTATACAATTTGAATCGTTACAATGTCTGATCAAATATAGAAATGAAGATATGATTCCTTTTGTTACTGGAAATAATCCAAGTTTGCCTAATATAGGTAAGATTATCTATAGGTATTGGGATTTATTACAATTATCAAGTAAAGCACGTATTAGATCGATTCACAAAATCAAACCCATACTTGTTTATAAAAGGACTAAAAATCTTAAACATTTCCTAATTAATTCTAAATTAGTCGAATATCATATAAAAGAAAGGAATATTTCTATATGTAATAGACCTAGATGTTCGCACTGTTCTTTCATTAGTAAAAATAGTTCTTTCAATAGCAAGAACACGAAATAATATTGTAATATGCCTTGTGATACTAATTGTGCAACATCAAATGTTATAAATTGTTCACACGCAACTAACGTGGCATCCAATATATTGGAGAAACCAGTCAACAAATTTCCGAGCGTATGACCAATATAGATCAAACGTAAAATATTGTATCGAAGAATCATTTTCATCATATGATGCCGCACATTGTAAAAAATAGTTCCCCTACTGTGCAAGATTTCTCCTTTTAACTTATGATATATTCCAAAGGTCTAAATTCCAAACGACAACCATTAATCGTTTTTTTGTCCGTTGTTTACAATTAGTTTAACTTTGCAGTATACATAATAAAATGTAAAATGTTGTTCTCTATTTCTTCTTAATATATATATATATATATATATATATATATATATATATATATATATATATATATATATATATATATATATATATATATATAGATGCCCTTCGCTTTCTCCCATCAATTCGCGCTGGTATATTTATGAACTGTTAAAACAAAAAAGTATTTTTGTAAGAACATTGGTGTTTATACCGATACTAACAAACATTATCAAGTACTTTAATGATAAGCTCTATGTAATGGAATATTATTTGGGTAATGCAAACGGTTGTGAAATTGGTGACCCAACGGTCTACCAGACAACATTACTGATAGTAATGACGATGATGAATTCTATTTCAAATAAAAGTAGCAACGATCTAATGTTTAGTTCTGAAAGTGACATGTTAGGGTAAACATTTAATCTAGACCGACACTTGAACGTATCAAGCAATGTGCCATCACATCGCATTGATCATTCTGTTTTGAAAATTGATTTTGCGTCATAAACTGTTCTGTTTATTCGTATGGCAGGTGTTTCGTTAATTTATTGTTTACAAAAAAAGTAAAATCTACTTTGACTACTTCAACTGTGTTTGGGACAACATTTTATGCACAACAAATGAAATGTGCACCGAACCGTCATTCAGAATGAACGAAAGTATTCGTTCTTTTTTTTGAATAATTTCTACTGAAATGAAAACTATATTATAAATAGAATCTC
Source organism: Unio pictorum (assembly GCA_030141615.1). Classification (NCBI taxonomy): domain Eukaryota; kingdom Metazoa; phylum Mollusca; class Bivalvia; order Unionida; family Unionidae; genus Unio; species Unio pictorum. The sequence continues at coordinate 136,148 of JARLTB010000146.1, read as the reverse complement.
AAATGGGTATTGATTTCATATCAATTGATGAAACTCCTTGTATGATATTCAGCTTTTGCGAGCCTTGACATTTTTCAACTCGATTCATATTTCAATATTAAAGTGTTACCTATTTGAGATGCTCTGTATAAAGATTGTCCACTGCATCAATCATATACCATAAATATATATATATATATATATATATATATATATATATATATATATATATATATATATATATATATATGGTACAGAAATGTAAAGAAAAGAGCATCAAAATGGTAATCTTTTCCTGTATTAAACTTGATATACTGACTCACATTATTCAACGTGTGATGAAATCCTCTCAGTTCCGCCTGACCTGCATGTATAACCAGAATATCGTAAGTGTTGTAGTATTTCTCAAATCATGTATCACTTGCTAGAAGTTGAAGCCTTGACCAGACTTGACGGCTCAAGCAAGGCCATTAAATTTAAAAGAATTTTTATCAAAGCTTTTCTAGTTTATGATGCCTGATTTGGTGTTAGGTAAGGGACATATACTCTACAATTATTATGCTAAAATTGTTCATCAAACACAAGAACAGGTACCATGTGTGACTTTTGTATTTTATGATAGAATTTTACTACCTATGACAAGCTTTTCAAAATTTTCGGTACGATTTGTAACATACATCTGATCAAAATCTGATATATTCTTAAATCACTAGGAAAGTTGTTGGGCTATATTAAGTCAATATGACTTGGCAACGACACTTTGATAGCTCTATTAGCTCTCGTGTCAGTCTGCATTGTTTTCTCATAACGCCAAAATTGTTTACAAAATAGTACGCTTGGTCTTGTGTTTCTTCGTTTTTACCAACACTCCCCGGAAACATACAGACTATATAATGAAAATAATTCATTTCTCCTCTTATGTTAAATTATAGTGTTCTTACCCATCCGAATAATGCTAATATGTTCATGGTGAAATGTTAAGAAGCAACCACTGCTTAATTTCATAACGAGATGGTTAGCATGGGACAAGTTGTATCAAGTTTCTCTCTCTGATCAGAAGAGTTAAAAGACTTTAATGAAAATGCAAAGACATAACACATCCAGCGTCGTAAGAGTTTCTGGTCGACCCGCAATATACAGATTAGATTCAACTGCTCCATAACATGGATTTACACGTGAACAGTTACAAGTAATACCCGAGGATACACAATTACCACCGCGAAGCACCTCGAGATTTATTACATTCAAGACCGGTCAGCATAAAATTTTCTCTTGTATGACCAAAACTACTATATTTTATAGCTATGGTAAATTGTCATGGATCATTGCTTGAATAGCCTAACAACATTATTGTGTTACAGTTTGCACAATTATCAGTCTGTCGTTGTTTTAATATCATGATGAAAACAATACAGATATTAAAGTCTCATTTATTTTTGTTGTGTTACTTTCTTTGTAACTAATGTTGTCTTAATATCTCATTGTCAATATCTGAAATTATTTCGCGCATTTGTTCGCACTGAATTTTATTTTGTTGTAATCTGTATAATTTCATAAGCTCTATTAAATCTTGATCAAGTGCTCTATGATTATCTGTTATCCCTTCGTAATAATGCATATTTTTAATTAGCCATTCATGCAGAGATAATCTAACAAATGTTGGTGGTAGACCGTGATCGTCATACATTAATGCAGTTGTATTTTTCAGTAATAACCAATCAAGAAACATTTTTACTAAATCGAGTTATAGGGTGAATATTTCATCCCAAATTATTATTCCGGGGTTACATTTATGGCCCATTCGATCAGGAGTTCATTTATCTCCCTTATATGGAAACAAATGTGATAAGTACAGGATATTTCACCTGGATCATTCATTTCACTCGCAATTCTGAGGGTAGATCGGATGAAGACCCTCAGTAAACTCGAGGGAATCCAGATAGACTATAATCAGTTTGTAATCCATTTCTCGATAATATGGTCATTTTGTGCGTTGAAAGTCTAAATATTTTAAAATATTCCGTACAAACTCCGTGACCAAGAAACTTTAATGATTAGCACGCGACGATATCGAATGAGATACTTGGTATTTCACAATCCACGGTGCCCGTATTCACAGCAGCTTTGATAAAGAAATTCAAATCGTGTTGGTTTACTAGATCTTTTCTTTGTTTCAAGGTAACTGATGGAACGGTGAAACAATTATTTCGCAATTTCTCAATTTTGACAGTCCGCTTTTACCAAGAAAAATGAAGACAAGACACTATTTCATTATTGTTAGAAATAACTGTCTGGCTCAGCTATCTCCGGTAGTTATATATTACTAGCTATTTATTTATTTATTGACAGTAGCTTCTCGTGGGTCCGAGGTTCTTTCCGGGGGGTTTTCCCGGGTTATGCCTCCACCAGTAATACTGGCCGCCATGTATATCCTATCGTGTGCTGAAAAATGGCGTTAAACCCTACAACAACAGCAACATTTATTCTTTAATTGTTTTTCTTATGATATATGTAATTAAGGATTTTAGCTTCATACAAAAAATCGAGAAATAAAAATTAATTAGTTTCTGATATTTGAGTTTTATGAAAGGGAGGTAACAGTTTTCTTCAATAATATAGTATTTACCTCCCTTGTTACTGTCAATGATCTGATTGAAGGTAGGTAGCTCGGCAGTTCTGTTGCAAGTTATGTTATCATCATAATTAATTAATTTCCTTCTATGTGAAAATCAATAACAGCAAAGTAATATAATTGTATTACTGGAAGGATATTTAAGGTTTCTAATTAAAAAGCAAAATCAACTCAGAAAAACATTTCTTTCAGTTCATCTGGATCTGGTATACAGAACGATACATGTATATTTCAACCTATTGTGTCTAGTGCAGCACTGCATGTATATATAAATGATTGTTTATATCAATGATTGTATGTGTATAAATATATATATATATATATATATATATATATATATATATATATATATATATACATATATATATATCAATGATTGTTTATAGTTTAGTTTGTAATTCAAAAACTTGATTGTATCTAAACTGTTGCACGTTGATTGTTAATTATTTTATGAACTTTAATTAATTACAATTTATATATTAGGACAGAATTTTATTTAAAATAATAAGATTGAAATTTTTTTAAATTGTATTAAAGTAATGTTTCACTCATTTATATTGGAATGGTTTTCTGAAATATATTAAGATTAATTTCATTTATTTCTAAATCACAACTATATATTAATGGAACAAAAGTGAATTTTGTTACAAGCAAATGGCAAAGTACATTGTTGTGTGGAATAAAAGTGAATGATGTTACAAGCAAAAAGCAATGTATATCGCTGCGCTATATTATACACCCAGTAAAGGTCAGTAAACCACAAGATTAAACATTGGCAAAATTTCAAAGAAAAGTGCGATTTCAGCAAACTCTCAGCTGAATGACGTAACAACAATATGGTTCTTATGTAATAGAGTGAGAACATCTTTCTAGCTGCGATGAAGTATACACCGGTATACCGAGGAATGGCCATATTTTGTCTTGCCGTTAGGCCCAGATTATAAATAAGCGCACAAATCGCCGAGATCAATTCCTCTCATTCAGAAGCTAGAAAAGAATTGCCTTTATCATTACAGTTAAGAACTGTATATGTCGTAAATTTCTTTTAGTAATAGGCATTTTTAATGTTTGAGATATTAATGGTAAAGTTCATATGTCTGCAACATTGTTCACTGAATTATGTTATTTATAATATATCGTAATATAATATTTAATTGTTGTAAATAATTTATACTTAGTTATATTTACTGTAATTTGTTTTTGTTAAAGACGAATTCGCTACCAACTTCATGGTTAGAGTTGATTTTGAAATAAAGAATTCTTTAAGTAACAAAGAATAATATCTAGCAACATATTCCAAATCAATATTTTATTTTAAACTGAGTAAAATACATTTCTTTAAATTGATTGTTTCATTAACTTAAACTATTACATTTTATACTTTTGGCTATCATGAAATTGATAGAGACTTAACTATTCGTATTATATTCTAAAATGCAGAAATAATACAAATGAATGAAGTTGGAAGGTTTAAAATGAAAGTGGAATTTTATATGTATTGCATATATTTTTATTATAAAGTTTTTAGATGTGTTATTAGAATGTATTAATATATGTGTGCTGATTATTTCAATAAAATTCCTCTCATTCAGAAGCTAGAAAAGACTTGTTGCTCTCATTACAGATAAAATCCCGTACCTTTCCCCACGACGTTTTCAACATCTTTGTGACACCGTTTTCTAAGGATATTGTTCTTCTTTTCTCTCTATCTCAAACCCGCAAACATCGCATAAAGTTCTCTCAAAATATACATACCACGAGAGCGACGCTGATGCTAAATTATGACTGCTCGGTGTTATTTTAAATACTTCAGTGGCTCCACATTCTATTACGGCACTGACATTATTGACACCAGTAGATATAGTTGACGATACATTAAACTGTCCAGATGAAATTACCGTTAATCTCTATATACTTCGAACAGTTGCAGTACCATGGACAGTGTTATTTTACGCCTTAAATCGAAAGACCCCCGTTTATCGAGTACACGTTACTTATATTTTGCTTATATGATATTTAAACCTTATCAATCTTTCAGAAATAGCAGGAAAATTGCTTATAATATTATCTTGCCTTTTCTTAATCGTGTCAATGCTCGGCTTGATATCAAAAGTTTCTTGACAGCGGTCAACGGAGTACCAAAAAAATTATCTGCGAATTCATCAAATTAAAAACAAAATGTATACGAAGATACGCAAACGCATGCATGAACATCATACTCGGCCCACAACGTTGAGAATTTATCTTCTATAGTGCCGTAGTTTACGTCCATATATATTTTTTTTCGCCGTGGTATTGTTAGATACTGAATCTCTAAGAAACGCTATTTTATTTCCGTTCATGTTGAGTTAACCTGTCATTGTATCACCGGATTTTCGTACTCTCGCACAAATATTATCCGATATAGTTAAGTAAGAACACCATGTTTAAATGTTCCGTTATTATCAAACACGGCTATCTGTTTTTGGTTACACAATTAATTATGACGATAATATCATGTAATGAAAGATTACCTGTTTTCCTTGCTTATCCTGAAACGGAACCCATTAACATCTTCCGTAAATATCTACAATATTACTATAAGATCTACTCAAAACGATAGCGATTACTCATGTATTGATGTACACCTTTTTGAGGTGGTTTTGGTTAATTTTGATACATCATCGAGTACAGCAATTGCTTCACGGCCGCATATTGGTGAGTCAGTTTTTTTTGTGTTGATAATGTTTCAGACCAGATTGGAGAATTTGCTAAGCTGGCATACTTGATAAATTGGTTTAGTGGAGATAACCTTTGAGAATCGAAATAAATTATTCCACGTCGATCGATCGCGTATGCAACCCAGTGTATTCCTTCCATGATACTAGTTTCAAGGTTAGAGGTACCGTTTTCAATTTCTTTGTGCTGGATAGGTCATTAGTCTTGCATAAAAAACACCTCTAAAGTTTGATAGTTTTAATTTCTTAATAGCATCCTAAAAATCAGCAAGCTATTTCCGCGAGCATGGAAATGAGTTTCAATGACAAATTGTATGGATAAATCAAGTTGTTCCAGTGAAAAGAATAAATCGAATGTTAATTTGTGAAATCTATTTGCAATATTTGTAAACCAGGTTCGATGTTCTGAGCACGCCCCATAAGTGCCATTAAACGATGCTATGCTCGTGCTACATGATGCCATTAAAAAATGTAACAATTTATCTTCTGATGCTTCTTAATGTCCGTTCAATATTAAAGAAACGTCACTAACTCCAAGTTTGTCAAAAATCATATGGCTTTCTTCTTGCGAATAAGCTCGTTCAGCATTTTAAAGCGCAATAAATATATGACACGGTGCGGAAAAACCCTGCTGTGATGCTATCTGCCATGCAAATAAACCATTAATATTACTTTGAAAACTATCTGTTGTTATTCTCAACCATGACAATATTGATTTACCGCCTTGATCCATACAAATGAGTACATATTGTTATTCAGCAATCTTCGGAGTCCACAACGAGAGTTTCATTAAGTACTTTACCAGCATGAAGACCACCATGAAGCCAGATAGCATCATCGTAGGTATCTTTTGTAACGAATACAACTCTCTGTTTATCTCGAAAAATAACCTAACGTTTCTAGAAAATGCAAATATATGTGTGAAAACGGAATTATGCATGAAAATTTTCAATCATTATCTTTCAGCACTGATTTTTGTGTTGCAATATTAAATTTGTAATTGACATTATGTGATATTACTGCGGGTGTTTCTGCTGCTCCTGCGAAATCTGGGACATAACCGGTATTTAAGATTCTATATTCGGGAAAGATAGAAGTGTATTTAGCAAACACTATTGTTTGACCAGCTCATCTTGTATAATCAAACTATCCTGCTAAGCCTATTATTGTTGTAACAATATCAACATCATTTTGAATATTTACAATATTTTTTCTATCATTCAAATATATAGCACTGTCAAACAAAAAAACAAACACAATTCCGTTATTAGCCAAACTTATTCTGTCAATGGCGTTATATTTAGTAATGTCTATCCCTACAATTTCACCTGCTACTTCGATAAATGGTCCGGCGGTTAAGACATATCTACTTGTATTGTGAGCCTGATCCTGGATCCTTCCACTGTGATTTGGAATCCGCGCATTACAAGAATAATACTGATAGTCAGTCATGGATTCATCATAAGGTACCATTGCGTCTATGTTGAATGGTGCATCAGATACACCTTTATACATCTGTATATATCCTCTGATAAAAATAAGCAAATGTGCAGTATCCTGAAGATCAGCACTCTTATTCTAAGTAATAGAAAACCACTGAAAACTATCACTGTCCTTGAACAGTTGTTCTTGAAGATTCACTGCAACAGCGTCTATGCCACGAACAGTTGTTGCTTTTGTTTGCAGTTCTTGATTTGATACAAAATTTGCAAATTTACCGTGCTTAGTTTGAAAGTGATGGTTCAAATATAAAAATTGAAAACGGCAATAATGTCTTGACAAATCAAACACATATTTTTAACTCCAACATCAGTAAAGAAACACTTGTCAGTTTACTCCTTGTTAAACGCTCAGCATTTGTCTCCAAATTTTCGCTTTCTAGATATCATCGGACTACTCATTTTGGGTAATCTTTGGCAGATAATAAAAGCGTTTTTAAATGTATAGATCGATACGGAACTGTCAATCCCGGTAAATTCTTCACTTCAATAATTTCGCGTTAGCTACGAGTCACTTGTTTGCCATGGAGGGTGCATTCACCGTTCAAAAAATCTTTTTTGGTGCGTAAGCGCGTTGGTTCTGATGACACAGAGTCAAGACACGATGACGACGCACTCAACCAATCACGAGCGTGGAAAAAGTAAATAAACAAAGCATGCGCGCGCACCTCTATCGACCCACTATATATATATATATATATATATATATATATATATATATATATATATATATATATATATATATATATATATATATATATATATATATATATATATATATATATATATATATATATATATATAGATATATGAATAGATGTGAAACAAGCCAAAGAAAATTTTATTGAAATATAAATGGCTTTTCCAAAAGGATGGGTATTTGGCATCGCGTGGTTACATTTCGCTTAAAATTAGAAAAAAATTTACCCTAGAGGAAATTAAATAGCGTGAACATATGACTTGTTCCTAGGTCGCATGAAAACCATTGACGGGCTGCATGAAAGCCCTTGGCATACCGCATGAGGCCTGTGGACCGTAGTTTGCCCACCCCTATATGTAAGTGAAGAAATTAGTAGTTATAATAACGATTATACGAGCTACTGCAATATATTTTCAAATAGTATGTTTTAGACCAGAATGTTTCTCTTTCGATGTAAAGTTTGTTTTCCCTAGCAATATGTATTAGTAAGATGATTCGGGAATGGACGAATATAATATTTAGGTCGATATATTTAATAGTGATACCATAACAGGTACATTATGATAGAAGTTTGGCTGAACAATGTTATACTGTATGAAGTATCTGAGAGAACGCTATGAAAAGGTCCATTTAAAAGTGCATGTAATAGAGCATTTTCTTTGATCCTAATATAAACGGATGTGTGCTAATGAACATTGTTCATACCTTGCATACAGCCAATCAGAAGACGTACAGCAGTTTCCTGACTTATCTCGAATTTATTCTTGGCCCTTTAACGATTGCACTAACAACATCGATTGGAAACTATAGTCACATAACCCAAAGTGGAAACCCACTGTGGTGAAAAACTCATACGATCAAATTGCAGCACTACTTTGGATGTGTTTAAATATTTATTTCCTTATTTCGCCGATCTAAACAGTCACGAGTTCTTCCGTATTGTCCTATCTCGTGTATTTCATTCGCCATGGATAAAATTTGGTTCTATTCCTTTGCTTATTCATTCCCATAAATAATAAAGCTCAATGGTATCTTTGCAGCAGTGTCAGTTGCTTACTTAATGCCTAAAGACAACAGCGAAGCACTGTCAGCCCCTTAAAATGATGCTTGAAGGCAATATGGAAGCTTTAGCAGTCATATACAATGTATAATGCTTCACTGATTCCTTGTCAGTATCATTTAGATGCACTAATGGTGGAAAGAAATTACTCTATATGTTAGGCGAGATAATTCTACAATATTTTGTTCTAATGGTCAAGTTCCTTTATAAATGTAAACAGCTTATATCAGGGATATCAACTTAACATTCCTGTTATTAATTAAGGACTTGATCACCACTGTAGAACAACTTACTTACATAAGTAACATGTAATTAAAAATTGCTTTTAATACCATAGAAATTTAAACAGCGTGCTTACCGAAAAGTTTGGATGTACCATCTTCATTTTTACAAGAATGTTCACATAAAACATGTTAAAAAATTATTCTGTTATGAATGCTTAAATAGATTTTACAGCTGTGATGTATACGCTTGCCTTGAGTAAAATTACCTTTTATATAGCTACACATATTTACTTAAGATCAACATATTACTTCAAGTTAAATAATATATTTTTTAAGTTTGTATTTGAAGAGGACACATTTGCTGATATAAGTTTTCATTTTATCACAATTTCATGATTTATATTGTTGTAAATAATATAATAGTCCGTCCATCAAATATATTTTTGTTTTAGTAAAACTGTAAAATAAATGTAACAATCTACATCTTTTGACAGTACGTATTTGTCTGAAAAAAGTCCACCATGTATTCTAATAGAAATTTAGACATCTTAGTAAGTAGCTTGTAATTTTATAATGTAGAAAAAAACCGTGAGCTTTGAGTTTTGTTGTCTTGATTTATATACTGCTCCAATTATTATCTAAATGCTATTTAAAGAACATATTGTTGTTGTTATATTATGCATGGTCAATTTTTGCAAGCCTTACAAATTTTCTGTATTTTCTCTACATCTGCAGTCTCAAGCAAATGGGCAATATCTGATAACTTGGTGATACTTCCAACAATGTGTGATATCTGATAACTTTGTGATACTTCCAACAATGTGTGATATCTGATAACTTGGTGATCCTTCCAACAATGTGTGATATCTGATAACTTGGTGATCCTTCCAATAATGTGTGATATCTGATTAACTTGGTGATACTTCCAACAATGTGTGATATCTGATCCTTCCAACAATGTATGATATCTGATAACTTGGTGATCCTTCCAACAATGTGTGATATCTGATCCTTCCAACAATGCGTGATATCTGATAACTCACTGATCCTTCCAACAATGTGTGATGTCTGATAACTTGGTGATACTTCCAATTATTTGTAATGTATGTTAACTTAATTCATTGGACAAGTTAGAATTGAATTTAGGACCGAGGTAGGAGAAGTGAGAGCTGAAAAGGGACAAGTGGAAGTTATATATATGTATGTATATATATATATATATATATATATATATATATATATATATATATATATATATATATATATATATATATATATATATATATATATATATATATATATAAATACATGTATATATAATAATAATAATAATAATAATAATAATAATAATAATAATGAGGACTTTGTATAGCACCTAATCTTTAGAAGCTCTAAGCGCTTTACTACATCTATAATGATGTGACTACAAAAAACAAAACACCATGAAATAAGAAAACATAAAAAATGCTGAAAATATTAATGGTAGGAAACATTAGGTCTTTATGTTTGTTCTTGCAGTTGATATAGGTGAGTTTTAAAAGCACTCTTGAAATGGATCACTGTCTGTCAAATTGCAATATATATATCGACTTGAAAAATCAGTGGTATATGTTCATTATTTTGTACATGTATATAGATTATTATATTTGTCAGTGTACTTGACTGTATTTGTTTGGATGGAGACCATATGACTATAAAAGAGTACAGCTCAAACCATACACTAATTAATTTAAACTGAAGGAATACAATCTTGTAATTGCAATTATGAAAAATTGCTTAATTAACAACCCTTAAAATGTTTGTTTTCTTAATTGCTTAATTAACAACCCTTAAAATGTTTGTTTTCTTAATTGCTTAATTAACAACCCTTAAAAGGTTTGTTTTATTACTATCTTAAAGTTCACTATAACTGGCAAATAACATTTGAATATATTTTGAAACATCCGCTGTAACAAATAACATGTACATAGAATCAAATGCACAAGTTACTTAGTTCATATTGTTTGTCCTAATTTGATTATTCCCAATAACACATTACTGTAAATATTACAAACATAAACACACACTGGAGCAATATATTCAATATATGAATGAACCTGACCAACCCACCTGACACAACCAAAAACACATAGAGTGCCATATATAACATGTATTTCTTAAAAAGAGAGATTCGCTTGATATAGCCACTGACTTTCTTTACAACAATCCATTTATAGGATTGCAAAAATGTATTGCTTTATTATTTGCCAATGTACATGTAACAAAGTCAGGCATTGGCTAAACAGTTTTTGCATCACTGCTTTTACACAAAAATGAGTGTAGGCTTCCATGACCTTACAAACAGTGCTTTTACACAAAAATGAGTGTAGGCTTCCATGACCTTACAAACAGTGCTTTTACACAAAAATGAGTGTAGGCTTCCATGACCTTACAAACAGTGCTTTTCAAATTGTACATCATAGTATTGTTTCTGAAGACTTAATCTTCTCTCAAAATCTAGAATTTGCTTGCAGTGAATTGTATATTTTACTTTTAATCTACCTACCAAAGTATTTACGAAAACACAATCTTATGAAGCTGTATTTCCAAAATACAGTGATGTAACCATTAGGCCTACAGTTTCACTTAATGATTTCAAACTGATATAAAGAAAATAATTCAAACATGGCAGTTAACATTTTTATTTTTTTAACATTTAAATTTAAAGCGTTCTTTGCTTATCTAGTCTTACATTTACATATTGATGCTTAGATTTCAAAACAGAATTTTCATCTTTAAAAAGCAAACCTAATTGTGAACTTGCAAAAATTGGGCAGTGATGACATGACTAGAAGCTATTAAAACACTTGTCTGTGAATATTCAAAAGATTGCAGACACAGTTGTTACAAATATCATATAAGTTTTGCTTGGGCTAGAATACAGCACTGTCAGAACTGTCTAAATACTTGCCTACATTGAAGAAACATCTTGACAACTGTTACTTATTGTATGTTTCAAAATCACAAGGCAAAGAAACTTTGCATTTTTACACAACTTAGTTACCCAATTTGCCTAGTTGTTGTTGTTGTGTTGTTTTAGGGTTTAACACCATTTTTCAGCACACGATAGGCTATACATGGTGGCCAGTATTATTGGTGGAGGAAGAACCCAGGAAAACCCCCCGAAAGAACCAACAACCCACGAGAAGCTACTGGCAAGGTTTTTGACATAACACATTAGCCGAATCTTAGACTCGAACCCACACAGACAGAGGTGCGACGGAAAGCGCTTTAGACCACTCGGGGCCCCTGTTTGCCTGGCAACATAACTCCTGGAGTCATTGATACTTCCGATTATGTTTGATATCTGATAAATCGTATATGCTTCTAATTCCAATGATGTAAGTAACTGTTCTTACAACAATTTATTTGATTTAGTAATTTTTGGACATTTATTTATTAAGTCCTACTTTACATTTATAAAAAAAATTATTTTGCATATTATCTTCTGCCTGAATTAATTTACCAAAAACTTTAATATACTGCATGCATTTTATTATATATGCATTGATTCACTTTGTCTCATATGCATTCTCATATGCTTCTTCATACATCTATTTTCTCTAAACAGTCGACCACATACTTTACACTTATATGGTTTACCGCCTGTGTGTATGTTCATGTGTCTCTTTAAATCTCCTTTTTGCGTAAATGTTTTATGACAGGCTTCACATTTGTATGGTTTTTCTCCAGTGTGTACAATCATATGCCTAGTAAGACTTCTGCAATAAATAAATATTTTGTCACATAAATCACATTTGTATGTTTTTTCTCCATTGTGCATTCTTAAATGCTCTTTTAAACTTAAATATTGACTGAACATTTTACCGCATATTTCACATTTATAAAGTACATCGCCAGTGTGAATCTTCATATGCTGTTTTTGGGTTCCATTCAATGTGAACTTTTGACCACATATCTCGCATCTGAACTGTTTGCCTTCAGCATGAATTCTCAGATGATGTTGTAGATACCTGTTTTCTTTAAAAAATCTTATCACATTTCACACATGGGTATGTTTTTCTGTCGGCATGAATTCTTTAGTGTCTAATCAAACTACTCTGCTGACCAAACGCTCTGCCACATATTTCACACTTGTATGGCATTTCTTCAGAGTGGCCTGTCTGGTCATCTTGGCCCGGCATTGCAGTTCCAATCAATTTTGTACGTATTCCAATGTGATCCTGTAAGTGGTCACTTTGGCCGACGCTTTTTCCACACTTCGTATTTTTTACGGCCTAGTGTGTGTTATTATCTGTTTTCCCAAATGTACACGCAGCGTAAAAGGTTTCATACAAACTTCACATGCAATGATGCATACGGGTTTTTTTGCACTGTGCACTCAATATTAACGACATTATCTCAACGTTCTTCATCACGAGCATCAATTTGGGTGCTCATTTTAGCGCACTGTGTGTGTGTGTGTGTGTGTGTGTGTGTGTGTGTGTGTGTGTGTGTATGTATGTGTGTGTGTGTGTGTGTGTGTTTTGCGTCGGCCTTCTTTGTCAACAAAAGATGCTTTCGATGTATTCATTATTTCACTTGTATCTTAATCAAATCAACGGCGGATGCTGTGTATTGTGGGTAAAACAGCTACTGGACCAACGTCACTGTTATTTTTAATGCCTATCTACCGTACGACTACATGTGTCATCTCACTGCAAAAGATGTATTTATTTTATCCTCCACCGCATTAAACGGGTGGTTCCTTGTGTAAAGGTAGTACTCAGTAGTCCTCTAAGCTAGCTAGTCATCATATAAATTTTATTTACGTGCAAAGTTGATTGCACACACACACACACACACACACTCACACACACACACACACACACACATTCTTGTATTTGGTGGATATCGAGGATATGGGCAAGTAACCTCGTATCGCGGACATTTGTTCTGGCTATCTTGGAGCTAAAATATATATAGTTTCTGGCGGCAAATTTATACTGAATGTCGACGTATCGAGGAGGGTACTGTGTGATTAATTTTAAGGAATAAGAAATTTAGCAATGTAATCGAGGAAGCACACATTTACACCCACAGTCTGTACGATCCATTCAAACTAAGGACACATATATATTGACCACATAATGGAAATTGCAGACAATATGAATTGATAGACAATTTAGATTCTCATTATCTTAAAATGAACAGAAACATACAGTAACTATTCAGGCACAAATGTGGTTCATGTTCATTCATCCCACGAATGTCTTTACACATTTGAAGAGCCAAAGGACGATCATATTATGATTAGAACTTGTCCAGAAAAGTCATTATTTGTTACTTTAAATAGCAATGTCGGAGCCATGTGATTCTAAACAGTCCTTAAATATCATTAGAACAAAGCACTGGACGGAATTTATAAATTTACTGTGTTGTATTAAGTGCCTGTAATGTATATGATAGTATTTGTGTCTATAGTTCCGTTGTAAACGAAATTTTATTAAAACAACAGACAACATGTAACCACAAGGCATCAATCTATATTGTTTTCCCAAATTTAAAGAGGTTTTAAACAATAGCCAAAACGCTCAGAATTTTCTACTGGCCCAACTTTTATTTATAACCTGAAAGAACACTTAATTAGAGCTGCATTAGTTGTTATATTCTTACTCATTTGGTCATTCTTCAGTGTGTGTTACACAGAAGGTGACGCGGGAAAAAAAAATATTTTTAAAACGTCCAGTCAACGATACAGAACACCTTTAGGATGCACACTATTAGCAACAACATGTAGGCACACTGATATATCATAGACAACGACTATATGTTTACACATCTAGTAGGTACGACACAATTCAATATAAGGATGCAAACTATTAATAACAAAAACACTAAGATGTTGACATTTTTAAACATCTAGTTTTAAGAATCAACAAAACTAAAGATGAACACTATTAGCATCAGCAAGGAGACCGTGCATATTGGTACTTCACGGATAACGGGGACACGTTTACACATTTAGTATGAATAAGAGGCAATTTTATATAAGAATGCACAATATCACCAAAAACACGAATACTGTGAACATTGGTACATCATGGTTAATAAGGACTTGTCTACACATTTTTTAATAACTATTAATACAAACTAAAGACGCACAAAATTAAGCAAAACACAGACTGCGGATATTCCTTCATCATAGATAATGAAGACATGTTTACACATCAATTTTGAATGATCACTTTAATCAAACGAACACAGTATAATACAAAACGTGAAGAATGTGCACACCGGCACATCATGGACGACGAGGACATGTTTACACATCTAATTGAAACTATAAATACAAAGCAAATCTTAGGAGGCGCACTACTGGTACGTAATGGACAACTAGGACATTTTTACAGAACTAGTTTGAACTATAAAGTCAATCGAATCACACACAGTATCACCGAAAGCATGACGATTGTAAATATTGGTACATTATGTAGATAAAGGACGTGTTTACAAACAAAAACAGAATTTTGATACTGTTATATTACGGTAAACGAGGTTATGATTACAGATCTAGTCGCATATATATATATATATATATATATATATATATATATATATATATATATATATATATATATATATATATATATATATATATATATGCGCATTGATTCATAACACGCACGTGCCGCGCAAGCAATAAGGCGTCACGCGATAGAATGAAAGAGTATATTAAAAAAAATATTACGGTAAGCGATACATGACACCTTGGTAATAATAAAACGTTTGGTGGTATAACTAGGCCATATCATGCACTTCGAAACAACATCTAATTACATATCTTACTCTATATGTCATTACCTGAAGATGACAAATTTCGTTCATGACTATTTGCACGATATCCTCGAGAGTGTACCACATGGCGCACAGTTTTCCATGAGTCTGATTCCGGAAAGATGACCGCCATTGCTAAACTGCGCGAGAAAGGCTCTTATGATTTTGTGCTATTTTATGATATTTGTGTTTGTTGTCTATCTTCGTCTACATTATTGCGTTTAATCATCCATTGGCTGTTCCGTTCGTATGTGTTAATTCATCTCCTTGTTTTGGGAACAAGAACAACTAGAATTTTTCTCAGCTGTTTTATTCCACTGTTACGACGTCATTTGTGTTTTTAAAAAACGCCGTCACGTGGCCACTTACAATATGACGGACCCGCAATAATTGGATTAAATGACCACACCTTGGTTATATATACTATATTGTGTTTAAGACTGAACGAACTGGGAATACATTCATCATTACTTAAATGTAAACAGAAGCGAAAAAAGAAACGTTTCAAAGCTGGCCGGCGTATAACAGGAAGAAGAATTCCAGTTATCTCCCTTTCGCCAGTAACAGATAAATGATTTAAAAATTCTGTATGAATGGTGAAAGAAAATATCAATTTCATATCGCTACGATGTATGCAGTTTTATGGTGA
The DNA here is from genome assembly GCA_030141615.1 of Unio pictorum. Taxonomy (NCBI): domain Eukaryota; kingdom Metazoa; phylum Mollusca; class Bivalvia; order Unionida; family Unionidae; genus Unio; species Unio pictorum. The sequence goes on along the minus strand of JARLTB010000146.1, from coordinate 119,872 downwards.
TGTCTGGAATTTGGGCATAATGCCGCAGACATGTAGCGTGATGCCCCACCCAGTCACATTATCCTGACACCAGTCCAACCAGTCCTAACACTAACCTCCGAATGCTGAGTGCCAAGCGAGGCAGTTGAAGTACCATCTTTGTAAGTCTTTGGTATGACTCGGCCGGGGGATCGAACCCACGATCTCCCACTATCACGGCGGACGCTCTAAGAACTAGGCCACCATAGCGGTTGTAAATGATATAAATTGTGGAATAAGAAGGCACTCAAGAAATGTTAACTTTTGTCGGCCATTTTTTTTTCGCCATTGTGAATGTTAATAACATGGTATGTTTTGTCTGTTGATACTTTGTAGCTTTCCTTCAATGGCAAGGTTCAGTATGGAAGCACATCGCCGCCAGAAATATGAAATTACAACCAAATAAGTAAACTAAGAAAACTTAAATGTAACAAGCATGCATGTAAAATGAAGTTAATAAGATCAATACAAATTTAAAATTACAAACGCAGCACAAAAAGCAACAAACAATAACACGAATGAAACAAGCAAACGACAGACAAAAAATGGCAGTATTTAAAATAATAAAATCAAAACTAACAAAAATGAAACAGACAAATGTCAAAATAGACAAACAAAGCATACATGAAACAAACAAATGCCAGTAGAAATAAATAGTGCTGCTGCTTAAGCTAATGTACAATGAAACAAATGTGCAGCAGAAAATGTAAAGAAACTCAAAAACTAGTTAAACACCATTAGTGAATGGGGGCGAACAGAGGGCAACGATACTTCATGTTATTGAGTGCCGTGGTCATTGGGTGACAATGTGACTTTAGCATGGAAAAAATTAACATGGGTGAGCCTATAATAGGTTCAAGGGAAAGTTTAACATAGCTTGGACCTGTCTAGGGAAAAGGGGAATTGAATAGGGGCGACGTCACAGTACTAGACACTGGGGAAACAATGGCAACAATTTTGCAAGTGGCTGACCTCACTCGGGTGGAATAGTGTGGCTAGGGCTGACCCGAATACACATTAGTCTACGGACAACAAAGACATAGTCACAGAGACGTGGTTACGAGAGAGAGAGAGAGAGAGAGAGAGAGAGAGAGAGAGAGAGAGAGAGAGAGAGACACACACACACATACAAACACATACACATACGCACAAACGTACGTACGCACACAAAGTTTTTCACTCTTACTTTCACCACCTTCCATTTACTTTCAAATGAAATTACAGGTTTGCTAAATTAATCAAGTCGATTTGTATAATTTGGTATTGCTTGGACAAAGCGTTCATTAACTTTCAAATAAAAATCTTTATTGAAAAATGTTTGTATTCATTTTCAGTGCTAAAAATTATGACATTGTTTTGTCTATTTGTTTTGTTTTTAAAAAATGAATGGGCTTAAAACGTATCAATAAAGCACTTAATACCTAAACTTGCACTCGCACCTGAAGTTTTGGTATTAAGTGCTACTGAAGCTTCAATAGTCTTCTTTAACCTTTTTGGAATTCGCTTGGGTTTTAAAGTGGAAGAATGTTTCTCTCTTTCTTCTCTATTATTATTATACCTGAAAATGATAGTGATATTTTAGGTCATCTAATATTTAAAACTATTTCATGTTTTCGTAATTTTTTTTGACCTTATTTATTGACCTCAATGACAGTTTAAAAACATTTCTACACTAATTTGTAATTCTTGTTTTGTTTTGTTCGCCATTTTTTCAGTCCGCTTTGCTTATCTATTTTGAGAAACTGAATTGTTTCTAGCTCATTTTTGTTCTAGTTGAATTGTGTAAAAGAAGGGAAAACTTGATGGAGTGGAATGCAAACATTTTGATTCTCTTTACGATGACACTCGTGAACAAGATTACACAAGAGATAGCTCTGAATACAGCACAACATTTGATGATATCGATAACTGTTTAGATAATCTTTCAAAAGATGGATTCACAAATTGTAGAAACATATTCGCGTTGAAACTCATTTAAATATTGGACATAGAGTGATGTGATGTATTAATAGGAAACAGACATAGAAACAATTTGAATTTAAAATAAATAAATACAAAAATTACACTTGTTACTGCAACCACATTATCGTAAAGGGTTTTCGATATGTTTTGCTATCCTTACTGATGTTTTCTGTTTTTTTATTTCTAGTTTATCATCATGTCTATGGTCATCACTTTTTATTGTTGTGTACATCTTTCTTGCCCATTTATTTATTATTCTCATCCCTGTCTGCCATTGAATACAGTTTTAAAAATTTTATGAGCTAATATTTTTTTTTATCTTAAGGAATCTGAAAACATTTTGTACCCAACTGTACTGCCCATTATATCAGCTTGTAATATATTTGATAAAGGAATTTTATTATTATCACCACCATCTAAATAATTTAGGCTAACTTGTGAATCTAAACTATATTTGCTGAAATCTTGTTGCGATGAATACATTTGCGATGTCTAGAGCAGTAAAGACATATTAATAGTTGTTCTTATTTTATTTTGCACGTAAATTACATGCCACATTCGGCCAAAGACTCTGATCTAGACACCCTTTATCAGTAAATCGACTGCTAAAAACTAAATCAATCCTATTATAACGTCCAATGCCATCAGTTTACTAATTTCTTCACCAGACACGGACACCTTTCCATTTTAAGAACAAAGCAGCAAGTTAGACCTGTAGTGGAGCGATGACACCAAGTCAGTCAATAACAAGTATCGGGCAATTAAACTGAATGATCAAATGGTTACTCTTTACATTAGATAGAAAATGAATCAGGTCATTTAATCATAAATAATATTTTCTTACATTAACAAGTTAATTAACGCTTAAAGTATTGGCTGTTCATGAGGCTAAACTTAAGCAATGCACAATAGCATTGAAATATTTTGAGAGTATCATCTGCTTGAAGGTGTTTACTTGTTTTGTACATATCAGTGTGTGTGTGTGTGTGTGTGTGTGTGTGAGAGAGAGAGAGAGAGAGAGAGAGAGATTGTTTTTTTTGTCAAACAATTTTAAGGTGCGTCCGAATTCGTTCTACTAATCAAGACCTTTAACATCCCTATCAGAGAACATGTACTTAGATAATACCAACTCGACACGAAGCAAGATTAGTTGGGACACGTTTTGTCAACTGAAACCCTTTCTTGATAGGACTGAGTTTTGAACGAGTTCATGAAGGCTAACTATAAATAGAATATAATTATAACTTTCTGCTGTTTAATCAATGAATCATAAGCGTATCTTGAAGGCTAATTATTGCTAATTAATTTCTTGAATGATTGGCATATTTCAAGACAAATTTGCCTCACACTAAGTGATGGCAAGAAAGGGAGTAGTAATTAAGTCCAATCAATCAGACAAAACGGATCTAAAGTTCAACCCAATCAATCAGGTCAAACGGCAGTAACTGACATCTACTTGATGGTATTATGCGATGTCGTATTCCTTTGCCAACACTTTTGTGGTTGCTTCCTACTGACGTAGATGTGGAAGAAGAATGTTGCTGGTAACGGAGTAGAATTATTGTTGTATCATTTACTAAGCTTGAGTAAGAACATGGATCTTGATGATATGATGGACTTCTTCAAGAAATGACGCCAAAAGCCTAGCCGCCCATCAAAGGCAGTAACCAGCATCTTACACCCTAACAATGCAGTTGCAAACCGCGAGCTTTGCATCCTCCTCCTCAATTAGCAGCAAATAAAATCCGACCCGACACCAACACACATTGGTGTGAGTCTGGACAGATAACTGACATTCTACAACCACATGAAGAAAATTGCGCAAAATCGAGCACTCAAAACAACCTATCCGGCAAATTTACTCGCTCTACCTGTAGCTCTAGTGCTCAAGCACTTAAGGCTGATGAACTATATCCTATAAAGCGCATTTCTGTACCTACACCGTATGTTTGAAATGATAAGAAGATAACTTACTGACTATTTACATAGATAGCACTCACCATCCCAATGGCACTGCCACTGATTATCCACTGTATATTTGTACTGATTGTGTGTAATTGTACAATAGCAAGTGATACCAAGGAAGATGATATTGATATTCTTGCTCGAAGGATGATTGAGCTACAGGACAAATACGATTTGAAACTAAATGGTATGGAACAACGTCTTTTCCTGGCAAATATACGTATACAGGAATCCGAGGAACGGATTCTATGGTTAGAGAAACAATTGGAGTCAAGGGAAGAGAACGGTGATCAAAATGGTTCGAGACTACACTCGATACACTCTCTTTCTTCCAGAAGTAAAAGCGATAATCAAGATTTAACAAGCAGGCTTGAAGGCAATTCTTCATTGATTGGCTACGTTAATGAAGGGAAAAGAGAGCGATTATTTTCATCAGGTTAGTAAGAGACAAACAGAATATAACGGTTCAACTTAGAGACAAACAATCATTTTAACATTAGTCCCTTGCACCATTTATTAATTTATTAAGATGGGTTCTGATACCGAACAAAAAAGAACACGGCTTTGGCACCAACATTATCAACCATGATCACGTCATAATATTTGGGATCGTTGAATTTATACTCACGGCGCGAATCGGAGGTCAGTAAAATCTGTTATGTTTATGTAAAACATTTTTGTTCACTGCAAATATTAGTTTAAATGCTTTATCTACCTCAAGGATTACGGTTGTATTTGCTATTGATCCAACAAGATTTAAGTCGGTGTTTGTGTCCACATCCTCTGTGCTGGCTATGTAGAACGTCCATTACTTATCAAAATAAAATGTTAATAAGAATCTTTGTTATCATTGCAACTCCAGTTTCTGACATATGCATGAATATCGTCTTAGATTACGATAAAGTTTTAATGAGCAAGCACCTGCATATATTTGTTTACTAAACCACGACATTTGTGTTTGTTTTTTAATCTTTCTGATACATCAAAGCCGAAGACGTATCTGATGTGGTCTAATTAAACGAACACACTTCTAATGTAATTTTAGAAAATAAAAAAAATGTTGATTTAACATAGACTTATCAATCTAGCAACAATTATAAACTACAAGCAATCATTGCATGTTTAAATTGTTAAGTGCATTAATTACAGCAGAACATGTTTTGGAGTGTCAGTTACCTCTTCATTATTTTTAGATTTCAGGGAACGTAAATCATCCAATGGCCAAGAAGTAGCATTTTCGGCATACAGCGAATGCAATATGATAGGTCTGTCCTACCATGAAACGTTCCCTTTTGACAAAGTTCTAGTGAATGTAGGAGGTGGATTTGATGTGAATATTCACACGTTTGTGTGTCCTATATCAGGTGTCTACTTTTTCACTAATACAATGACTGGCCTACTGCATAAAGTCGAGACAGAGATAGTCCTGGAAGGAGCTACTCAGGCTGTCACCTCAACTGGAGCGGGAGAATTTAACCAGGGTGTAAATTCAGCAGTCATCCATTGCCTACATGGTCAAAGGGTCTGGGTTCGTGCATGGCAGACTGTGACTGGTGGCATATATTGTCAGCATTGGTCCACATTTTCCGGCTTTTTATTGTCCCTGGATGACGTGCCGAGCTCGTGATAAGTGAAAACGTGGACAAAGACAAATTATGCCAGAGATGTGTAATAATTGCGACATCATGAGCGGTATTTCCGGAAAAATTCTTATTAACACAATCCAAATACAACAACTGTTTAACATCATCAGAAACAAATATCAGTTCGTTATCTGATTGAAAATCCGCAGATGTTAATAAAATAAAATAAGATATCCCTGAAATTTATTATTTGGTTAATTTAGAAGTTCATCTGACACGTTTCAGGAAAATCACCGATTGATCGGGATTATTTGAAAGCACGTACTCATTTAAAGTATTCTAATTATCCAGAAGGAAGCAAGTGGCAGCTTTATCGCTTAGAATATTTATTCCGGTAAAACATTATCAAACACAATATTAAATTTACAAATTTGAACGCAAGATAGTTAACTCACAGAAGGAAACTTGTCTCACAAACCTTAGGCCTTTTACAAAGCAATAAAGACGCTGGTCAGTTAATACCAGTAAAGACGAACATGATTCAGTTTCGCACAAAGACATACGCATTGAACTGTGTATAGTTAAGTCGAGCACAGGCACTATATTTAGTTAGCATGCTATTTACATTTATATATTAATATAACGATAGTTTAAAACTTATTTACGATACAAATATTTTATATTTTATGTACCGGTTTAAATATAAATCAATAATCATGTTTACACACGTAGTCTGACAGATCAATATAAATTAAGGACGCACACTATTGACAAGAAGATGGAGACCGTGGACATTGGTACAATACGAACAATGAGGACATGGTGCCATATCTAGTCTGAACATCAAAGTCGGTCTAATAACGCACACTATTTGCAAAAAGCCGATTTGTGTTATTTAAGGAGACCGTGCATACTAGTACATTCACGGATAACGGGGACATTTAGTTTTGAATTTCATCTAATAACGCACATCACCAAAAACACGAATATTGTGAACTTTGGTACATCATGGGCATTGAGGACATGTGTACACATTTTCTCTTAACTATTAATACAAACTAAAGACGCGCAAAATTAAGCAAAACAAGCAGACTGTGAATATTATTACATCATAGACAATGAGGATATGTTTACACATCAATTTTGAACGATCAATTCAATCAAACGACGCTCAATAGAATGTCACGAAACTATGTTGTTATGGGTATTGCACTATAACGGTTTTGAAGACACGTTTCTTGGAAATTGTATTTAATATACAGCCATTCCGGCAATCATTTAGTGAACGCACAGGAGACCCATGTAGCAAATAATTTCGTTCAAATTGTTTAAATTTTTCACAACAAACAGTTGCGAAAACCTGTTATTTTGCAATGGCCAGCTATCGACTATCCTTCATTTTAATATCACATTAAGGCCGTAGAGAGCTATCACGGACCCTGGTGTTAAAACCTTTTTGACCTTTCCTAGTTCTAGTTCAAGCAAAATTTTATGTTTTATAACATTAAAAATTTTGTTAAGCTGGAGTCCCCTCATGGGTCCCTGGCCCCAGCGATATATACCCGGGTGCACCCCTCTTGTCGGTCACACACACACGGATATATATATATATATATATATATATATATATATATATATATATATATATATATATATATATATATATATATATATATATATATATATATATATATAAGAAGCAAAAGAAGAGATAAGAGCAAAAGAAGAATAAACTATATTTTTTTATTTTTACCAATAACATGAGAAATACCCACTGTATCGATACGGGATTAGCAATAATGATGATCCGCCATGTGTGAAGTTACAAAATTAATTTCAAAATAGGTTTCATTTCCACATGTTGGAAAGATGATGACGCATAAACAAAATGTATATGTAACCTTTCTAGTAGTTAATTTTAAAAGAAAATTATGGATATCTCTATGAACTCAATGTAATCTGGGAAACTGAACTTTTTGATATGAGGAAGCCTGTCAATTTTTTGAAATTTGTAGGTAACATTTTGCATATACACCTGTATAATTAAAACTCTATCTAAATACTAAAACGTCTTTGCAACTGGCATAACTATAATTTAATTTCCGAATCTTTCCGTTCTCTCACTTATCGGCATTTTTTCACGAGCAGTTAATTGTCGCAGTAACCAAATCGCGTATTCATAATTCACAAGTTTGTTTTGTTTTTTATGGTTTAACGCCATTTTTCAGCACAATATAGGCTATACATGGCGGCCAGTATTAATGGTGGAGGAAGAAACCGGACAAACCCCGGAAAGAGCCACCGACCCACGAGAAGCTACTGGCAAGCTTTCTCACATAACTACATTTGCCGAATCTTAGACTCGAACACACGCAGACAGAGATGAGATGGCAGTGGTCCGTAACGGACAGCGCTTTAGACCACTCGGGGCACCTTAATTCACAAGTAATATTTCCAAAGTTTTTTTCCCCCCAATCTATCTATCTATCTATCTATCTATCTATCTATCTATCTATCTATCTATCTATCTATCTATCCAATTTTTGCTTCTTTATTTGTCATCCCTTACTGATAGATTTTAATTGAAAATTACACCTCTGAGAGTACGGTGATGAGTTATACCAAATTAAATTATATAAAGAGCTCACAACATCAAAAAAAATATTCAAGGCCAAGATAGTGTTACATTACTCGTGGTATCTTTCCTACAATGATCAAAGAAAATCTAAACCCAGCCATGCCTGTTCACAACTTAATATGAAGTGGTATCTACTGATCTACGGAACTTTCAACATATAAACAAAAGAGTAATATTTGAACCTAGACGTGCTGAGAATTTTTTTAACTGAGGTACATTTTAACTTTGAATTTATTCATTTGTGACTTTGGGTACGTTTTGACCTGATTATATTTGTAGCAGTTACAAGGCGGAACATACATACAATTTCAAAAGTTTTTGTAAGTATCACATTCAATTAATATAGAAGTGTGAAAGTAATAAAATAGTAGATAACATGTTTGAAATAAAGGAAAATTACAATTAAATATACAATTTAGTTCAAAATTTGCATTTTATTCCTACAGAAGTCTTTGACATTTCTCCAATTCCTGTGTCTTAATTCCGGCTCAGCTCTCAAACAGTTTTCAATTTCTTTCTTTCCCGGAAGCGTCTTTCTAAGAATTTGCTTGCCAAGATGTTTCATTACCGTTGCCTTCTCCTCTTCGGTCAAAGGTCGTCTTTTTACAGATGTTCGCTTAGCGAGGCTACATCCTATGGGCACAGCCACTTTTATATTCTCAATCTCTCTCTCCAAGGGTTGATATTTACTGGCATCTGAAATATAGATGAGATCTTTGACGGTATAATTAATTAATAATATATAACAGATGTTTAAAACGTTTGTTTTCGCGAAAAGATAGGAAACAAGTAAAATTATGTTATCAACTCACATTTAATACATTTAGACATGCATTTTCAATATTTTATGCAGACTGCTTGTACTGCCATGACGCAGGAAATGCAATATAAAGAATTGTATTCTTGTCTCGCTGACGGTAACATTAATGTATCAAATAACACTTGTCTTTTTAGCGTCATCAATTAAATATTAATTTATTCGCCAGACAGCCCCGTAATACTTAATAACCTCACACATAATGCAGAAATATTTAAAATTATCTGATGAAAGGAATCTTATAATCGAGTTCATTTCTTATTTAAAAAAATAAAGCTTCTTCAAAATAACACAAAATGCTGATTTCATTCACTGTACTCTTTAAGTTATTTTTAATTTTTTACTTTGTATTCTAGGGAAATAATATAGTTGACTCATTTTACCAAACTTGTTGGTTTTCGCTCTTATCTTTAATTAGATGGAGACAATATAATTAAAACTCTATTACGTTATGCATTAAGCAATGTATTTAACCAGACTTAGTTTCTGCTAAACAAACCATTAATATCATATCCTCAATCGTAACGTCATTGGTCTTCCTTTGCATGATAGGAAATGAACCCTGGTCATTTTGAACAGCCCTTATGCCTATGATGAAATTTACTAGACGTATTTATTTCATATACGATGTGGTTTACTTAAGACTGATTACAATGAATTTCCTCTCCTTTTTGTACATGAAGTGTTTACTTTCGTTTTGTTTATATAGGACCACTTTTATCTGCCAGCGCACGTGTCCATACTCTGAGCATGTCGGATGGCTCAGTTTCGGCGCGTGTATGTATTTCATTTTTTTATTATATAGTTTTAACCGGTCCAGCGTCGGGTCGGGCGGAATCGCTGTTTGGTGTTGCTGATGCTGATTCAGAACAGTCGCCATTGTTTGGGTTTAAATCAGACCTGTATGTCTGAAGAGTTTCTCTAACGAGGTGACATAATCGTCTGATTGGTGTACAAGACGGTAAGCAATTCAGTGCGATCCCATTAATTGCATCATTTATCAAAATATTTTATACTATACTAATTTCCCTCCTACGTTTTGTCTCTATCCATCAAAAACAGACTCTTTATTGTAACTGCTCATTAATTAATTGTTTGCGTTAAATAAACCTTGTTATTTTCATTGGAATTCATTCTTTTCCACTTATTTTTAGGAAGCAATAACTACACTTTGAGGAAATGGACTTTCGTTCTTTTCATACTCTTTGTCGTCCAATATTTAGACATATTTAGACATTTCTGTCTTACGACCCTCCCCCCACCCTCTCTCTCTCTCTCTCTCTCTCTCTCTCTCTCTCTCTCTCTCTCTCCAATATCTATAGTATATCACTCATTACGCTTTTTAATAGAAACAAACCTGGGTTAGAATGAATGGGGGACTGTTTGAGGCTTGACTCTGTCATTTCGTCCACTATCTTCGCTGATATGCATCAGCCTCTCTCCCCATCAATAAAGCCCACTAGTTATTGAGGACTAAAAATCGGAGAAAGTTCTAAGTTCTGTAAAGAATTGCCGCCGTTACATGTCGCTATCTTTCGACATCATGATAATCGTTTCTGATGTCACATCGACACGCTGATATATTATAACGAATTATATTGGTGCTCATTAAGAAGAAAGACTAATGTTCCTTGTTATGTTTGGACAAGACAAATGTTCGGGCGTAGTTTCCGTGAAGATTGCAATATGTCGAACCCAAACCACACTATATGAAACTTTATATTGTTTGTCTGGTTTGATATAAATTGCTAATAAATAATGTTAAAGATTTACCCATGACTGTATTCTCATCGTCCGATTCATTGTCGCTTTCAGCGCTATCATCATCATGTTGTATTTCTGCAATACGAATTACACCAATAAGGACAAATTCGAATCGAATGCAATGATTTTATTGGGTATCATAAACTGAATAAACTCATGATTCATTAACGTAGGCACTTATACAATTTTATAAATTCACAACAGCGCAGATTAAACTTTATAGCATTATATTTGTCCAGTAAACTGAAATCTCTCTACTCGAAAACAGAAATAAATCACAATCATAAATTTAAATTTTACACTAAATAAAATTCATAAAACCGAAATTCATTCCAAGGTGGGGAATGTACTTAGCTGCTAAATGCGTGACACGTGCTGGTCCAGATTGTTAACAGTTACCAATTACTTTAGTAGGCGTATCGGTGATAAAATCTGGCAAGGGCACGCGTGTTTAGAACAACATTTGACGGATCAGCGCCGATTAAGGGCTAGATTGGTGACATTCATAAAAGAGAATGTGTAATAAGTAAACGCTAGTAGATACACTATTTTAGTGTGTCTTTATCAGCTTATTATACAAGCATACTTGATGCATCTTTTTTTGCATAAAGGATCCATTAAACGATTTGTCTTTTCATTTTCTTAAATATTATAATCAACGTTCACGATTAATGAATCCCGGTCATTTAATTAAAAAAAGTAAAATAAACAGGAACAAAATCAGAATAAATATCTAATTCAAGATTGAAATATGTTTCTGTTTTAATAGTAGAGAGGATTTGATTAGTTGGGATGGGGGTAGGATGATATTAAAGAAGCTAGTTTTGGGACCTCTCCAAGAAAAACTGATCTTTATGAAATCCTGGTAGTAGTATGAAGAAGATTCGGTTTGATGAGTTTGACTATATATTTGAATACAGGAAATGATGCAACTGCATGTTTATTTAAGTTTTACAAAGAAATTCAGTTTTAAAAAGTTTAAAACAGTAAAAACTATAAGCCTACCTTTTCTTTTTGCTCGGCGTGGATCCAACGGTAACGGGTCAAAACGGAACGGTACCAAAAAGGCCCGGGTCAAAAAGGACCGGTCCAAAAAGGCCAGTAAAGAGTCTGAAAGGACCTGGAAGGAAACGGCCTGGGTCAGAAAGGACCTGGACGGAATAACTCGGGTTAAAAAGGACCATTTACAAGATCGATTAATAATAATAATAATAATAATAATAATAATAATAATAATAATAATAATAATAATAGTAGTAGTAGTAGTAGTAGTAGTAGTAGTAGTAGAAGTAGTAGGAAGCAGAAGAAGAAGAAAGAAGACAGCTTTTCTACAATAACCATATCTATTCACTTCTAGGTCAATTACATTTTTACATGTATTGCTGAACCACTGAGCTGTCAAAACTGAAGCATTGGTTAGTAATGATTAATACCTAGAAGAAAAAAAGCACAGATAGCAAACAGCAGCATTTTGCCGATTACGCAAATTGTAGTGCCGATATTACAAAAGTATAAGCGATCACCATATACTTTTCACACTTCCTTTACCTGTTTTTGTCTAAGATTTATTTAATATGTCAGCAAACTTTGATAATCACAATTATGATGCAAATACAAAACTCTACTTTTCTAGAGAACTTTTTAAAAAAGTAAAATTGTATACTGGTTGCAATAAAACGAAAGAATACAAAATTCTACATTTTAAATATTCCGAGAACATCTTCTGGAGTTATGTGTAATCACGTGACTATTGGACTTCCGATGTCGTCATTAACGACATAATGATTCTAATAAATGCCATTTTTGAGAAAATAATTTTCCTGTAAAGTTCATGCAGAGATGAGTTGATATAACATAAGTTGAACTATTATAGGCCCGCTGGTAATTAAGCGACTACCATACCAAATTTTTTATATACAGTTGCAATGACCCCACTTTTTAAGTATATATACTGTAAAAAGAAATTTTACTTTCGTTGATATATTGCTTTAGAATACTTTAGAATTAAAGGTTTGAAAGGAAACAAGACATAATTTATATTCATGATGTTGTTCCCATGTAGCAGCATAATCCAGCAAAATAAGGTAAGAAATATTCTTGTATTCTTTGCATTGAAACGACTTTACGTGCCAATTATTAAGAATGTTCGTGTTCGTGTGCTACATCTGTTGTTTTTAAAATGATCGTCGTTTCAAACTGATGGTTTTGGAGAGCCTTGAAAGAGAAGCATTTTATATTTAGAAAATGCATGCTTTGTAATCTAAAGCTATGTGAACCTTGAAAAAGTGAGTTCATCCTGGCCAAAAAACATGGAAAGGAAATATAAATTTATCTTCTGAAATGCTTAATGACCGTGAACAACATTACCATATTCCTGTTATCCCAGGATTGTATTCTATATCATAATATAATATTAACGTCGGCAGCCATAGTTGTACAATCTTGTTAAGTTATTTGGTTGAAAAGTGAGTATCTATGTATGCATGAATTTATAGTTTGATGAATATTTGTTGCTGTTATTGTATAATTATTGAATATATGTTACTGTTAAATTAATTTGACAGACATTATGAGCAATATGTTTGTAGTATTTGAAATTAGATTTTAATATTCATGTATTAGCAATAATGATTGTTCGTATTGACAAATTTATAAATCTGAAATGTTATTAGCGTTTGTCTTTCTTTTGCTTATACTAATTACACTTATCTTTTCTTATTCTTCTCTTTATAACCTATCAAACAAATTTATGTTAATTTTTTTAAAATAAAAAGCCTATTTATTATTTTCTAATTGTGACTTGAGTTACATTGCAACCAAAATGCAAAGACGGCGCGTACAAAACACAGAATATAACACATATATAATGAAAGCATACATAATAATCAACACAAATAAAATACGCATACAAATATATTAATGACATTGAATGCATATGAGACAGGAAAAGTCAATAGTTTTCACAAATGAAAATATTAATCCATCATAAATGAAATCGTCATTACTTAATTAAGACATTAACTCGTCTCAGTCTTGATATGTTATAACAAAGATATTGATTTGCTTTAATACATTGTTTCATAACACAAATATTATTTGCCTTTTTTTCTCTCCATTTTACATAGAACATGTAGTAGCGTTGCAATTATTGACATGATCACTTGACGGACGATTGTGACATAATGCACCATGATTCTCTACTGCACATTATTTATAGACATTCACCAGTCAAACAAGGATTTGGTATTTACGTATTAGTTACTTTTATTAGACTATCACTGTAGTAATTAATTAATAACTAAATGGGCCTTTTTGGGTCGGGCCTTTTTGGACCGGGCCTATTAAGCACTGGTCCGTTTTGGTCGTGGGCCTTTTGGTACAGGTCCGTTTTGACCCGTTACCGATCCAACTGCACTATGCGCTGCTTCTTGCTTTCTGTCTGTCTTGTTCCAACTAACGACTCAGCGTCATGACGATGGGGTTAAATGATCTTAAGTTATGCAATTTTTAAAACAAAGTTTGCGTAATTTTAGTAAAGGCGAGAAGATAATGAAGACACGTGTTGGAACTGACTGCAGAGACACAGACTATGTCCATCCAGGGCTCGAAACTAGTAACTTTCATAATGTTAATAGTCCGACGGGCTAGTAAGTTTTTGGTTATCAACAGTCAGAGTTTGTTTACTAAATACCCTAATAAAGACGTGACTTCGGCCGATGTTCTTTAGAATCAACAGTGACCGTTGCATACACAGTCATAAAATTTCTGCCTCGGAAATGTGTTTCTATTACAAGAAGCGATCTGATTAGGAAGGAAGTTTGGAAATTGTATTAATCTGATAGCAAATTAAATGGTATCACGCTTTATTCACGCGACCACAGTAACAAATTACGAAACGTTACACCACACCAAAGAACATAGCATCAACTGTTCAAAAAAATTAGTTTACATGTTTGTTTCTTGAAGGTATGTTTTTTAGCTTGCTCCGAGTTACAAACGGGTAACTCATATTTTACAAACGGGTAACTCATATTTTACGTTTGCATCGAAATAATTAGAAGAATTAGATCAATTTATTATGATAACATTACTGATACATCATTTTCCAAGCAACTATTTTTTCTATGATAATAAGTAAAGCTTTCTTCCCCCCAAAAACGATTGAACAAATAATTGAATACACGTGGAGATATCCAAGCATTTGATGGGAATTAAAATCTCACATGTGCATCTAAGATTGAAAATATATCACGCTTATTATTAATTTCAACAATACACTGAGGTTCGATTAATTAGGAACAATTACCAAACATGTTATTAATGATGAGACCGTAATTGGAGCTGTTAAATACCACAAGTATTCGATGCGCTCTTTATGTGAAGGGGAAAGGGGGGAAATCTAAAGAAACAAATCAGAGTGACAAAAATACCTAAGAAAAATATCTCAGGAATATTTTTGATATTTTTGTCGCTATGTATGATTTTGATTATTGTTTTCTTTTTCATTCACATCAAGCTCGCATCGAGCACCTGAGTTAAATACAACGCGCCTAGTCAGCTGGCTTAGTTTGATGGGAGCACACATTCTCCAAGTTGAAACTAACATTATCTTTTGATGTTAATATTTTATAACAGTGTTTACCACTAGTATGTCCCCGGGCAAAGCACTTTACCATCGGTAATAAGTAACCTACTTAGCTTGCTTTGTCGAAAAATACCTAACATAGATAAACTGTGTCCGATCTTCGTTCTGAATTACGTAATGACTATGAGTGGAATAAATGCCAGCTATATAGTGCGTTCACAATATCAAAGTACCGGATATAAATATAAAAAGGACGTCAACTCTTGAAGTTAGTAGTGTAATAATAATAATGCATTTTCTGAATGGTCTTGTTCTTCGTGTTTTATACAGCTGGTCGATTTGCACCTTTTTATTTTTCCTTTTGTTTTTAGCGAAATCCCAAAATGTATATTACCCATTGTAGTGCAACTACAAGATCTGAAATTCAAACTGACACCAACATTCTGCATGAATATCAGCACATTTTTTAGAATTAATACAGTTATAAAAAATATAGAAGTAAAGGTTTAATTATAGGAAAGTAATCCACTGCTATACTCGTAGGGTACTGAAAAATAAGTTTTGCTTGACCTGTATTATAACACGTCTAGATTTGGATAGGAGTCTCATGTACGGTAACTATATGACTAACTTTGTAATAGGAAATAAACAAAACGTATAACCATGTTAGATACAGATGCTTCATGATACATATTAGTACTGATCGCTTCGGTGGCCTAGTGGTTAAAGCATCCGACTCTGATGCAGTAGATTGCGGGTTCGAACCCCGTCCGAGTCATACCATAAAAATGGTACTAGCAGCTGCCTCGCTTGGCGCACAACATTAAGAGGTTAGTTTTAGGACTGGTTGGTCTGGTATCAGGATAATGTGACAGGGTGGGACATCATGCTACATGTCTGCTGCATGATGCCCCAGTGCAAGATATCATTATAAACCGCCACACTGCAGACATCGTAGCGATATGATTGAAAGATTGTTAAATCAAATCCAAAGTAATTAACTTCCATAAGGGTTTCGTCTACAACTGTTCTTTAGGCAATTACATTATTATTTGAATATATATCTTGTTGTTATTGACTGACTGATTGATTGATCATATTTTCCAATATTACACTAGTTTAATAACACACACCCATTTATATAATGAAATATGGCATGACAATATATAACGTTAGGCAATGTAATTTAAAGTGATCTCTTTATACGGTTCTTACTGAATAATATTGGTATTTACATGTAATACCAAGGTAAATTTGAGAAGATTTAAAATGGTTTAAAGTCCTAAACAATTTAATTTGTTCCATACATTTCATTTAACACAGACACTCGTGTAATCTACCCATTATATCTTATATAATTGTTTACAATCCATTATAACGTTTTATTGAAAAACACTTTGTTTAAATAAAATATAACTTCATTTGCTCGTGTCCTAACAGTCACCTGCAAAGTTAATACTTAACTGTGATTGATGCATCAGTAGGACCCGTAAAATGCAGACAAACCTGACCCCTCTTCCACCTTCTAGTAACGGTACATGGAGATTCCTTTCTTCTGTCCGATGCTATGGAGCGTTCTTTACAGGCACTCTTCCTCCGCATGCAAAGCTTTGATCAGTGCTAAATTCATCAATGTTGTATAATTTAGTCTGTTATTTATATAATGTTTAAAGCTGAGAAAATTGTACATAAAGAATGAAAAAAATTGAAACAAAAAAACAAAAACAAAATACACTTGTGTAAAATGAGAAAACTCGTACCGTTTTCAAACCAAAGTTTCTGTTTTACACGTTTATGGATAATTAATACTATGCGAATTATTAACATAGAATACATATATTCTCCCGCCTAATTTTCATTTCTCATTGGTAATATTGATACTGAAAACTTTGCATGCTAATATTGAAAGTATGTCAAGATAATAAAAATGAAATCAAATAAACTTCGATCTTATTGTTATAAAAGCACAATGTGTTATTTAGCTTTTTATATTTTATTTTATTTTGTCGACAATGAGATAGGAAGGAAAAATATAGCTTAATAATGCCTAATGCGTTCTAGGTTTTATTGTTCATGTGCAGGCTGGTCAGGAAATAAGGTCATTTCAGTGTCAGATGTTAAATCACACTCCAATTAATCATGTGTAGTAAGTTTCAGTTCAAAGACATCAAACTGAAGATTCAGCTGACTTACTTAAAACCAACTCCAGCACGTAAAGATGTATATATCATGATGTGTATGCACTCCTTGTTACACAAAGACTGATGATGTGAAGCTTATTCCTTTTGTATATATAAATCTCACCTATTTATTATCATCCTTAAGTGATATTACAACGTCTGGTTTCATTTTAATTTTTTTAGAAACTGCATGTGCAGAGAGTATGCATGTCCGTTCTTCATAAGCAATTTGCTCATTGTGCCAATTCAGTACTTGTCAATAAGCGTTAAGCTGTCAGAAAACTGAGAAAAACTAACTAAAAATAAAATAATAAAAAATTAATAATTCAATGAAAAATTTTATTAAATTAAATTAAAATTAAAATTCTTTTTTAAAATCAAACTTATGTTCTTCCAGAAGGAAGGGGAATTCATTAAAAAGAAAACGTATCTACTCATACATATATATAATTCGACCGGAAAATTAAGATCAAGCTTTTTGTAAAAACTATTAGTACGGAGTGTTTAGTTATCAGTCCTTAAAAATTTGTTGTGAACGATGATGTAAAACAATGGTTTTACATGCACATTTTTAAAGGGAAATGGATATTGTCAGAAGTGATATGCGTTTTATTTTGCAGATAACTGGCATTTAGTAAATGTATAAATATACGGGTCGAATTTGGGTGCCAAAAATGCCCATTTGTTAGCTTTCCGGTGTCTCAAACCTTGTGTATCCCCGGGCAAAACGCTTTACCGTCGGTACTAAGTAACCTACTTAGCTTGTTTTGTCGTAAAATAACTCCACATATAAATTGGGTTGGATATTCGTTCAGAACTATGTAAAACTATGTAATGACCATGAGTGGAATAAATGCCAGCTATATAGTGCGTTCACAATATCAGTGCACCAGCAATACATATAAAAAGGATGTCAACTCTACTCTTGAAGTAATAATAATAATGCATTTTCTGAATGATCTCGCTCACAGTGTTTTATACAGCTGGTCGATTTGCATCTTATTTTTTCTGTTTCCATTTTGTTTTTAGAGAAATCCCCAAATGTACTGAACACATTGTATTGCAACTCACAAGATCTGAAATCCAAAACTAACACCAAGATTCTGCATGAATATGAGGAAATTATATAAGTAATAAAGTTATTAAAAAAGTAAAGGTTTAATTATGGAAAGTAATCCACTGCTATGTCAGACAAAGATACAGAAAATGAATACTCTTACGATACTGAAAATATAGTTTTACTAGACCTGTTTTATGACAAGTCTAGATTTGGAATGGAGTCTCATGTACGATAATTATGTTACTAGCTTTGTCATGGAAAATGAACGAAATAAAATACCATGTTAGATACGGATGCTTTATGATACATATTAGTAGTGATAGCTCAGGTGGGCTAGTGGGTTTCGTTTACAACTGTTCTTTAGGGCAATTACAAATTACATTAGTATTTGAATATATATATATATATATATATATATATATATATATATATATATATATATATATATATATATATATATATATATATATATATATATCGTTGTTATTGACTGTCTGTTCAATTTATTGAATGACTGATTGTCCTGCAGTTAGACATTAGTATGACATAACACGCTTCTGACTAATCCACCGTTCTAGAGATTATATGATTCAGCTGGATTTGAAAGTTTACGGCAGGAAACTCGCATTTTCGGCAAAGACTATTCGTATATTTTTACAAAATAGAGTACTATTTTCGTTGCATAATACGCGTCTCTCTCTCTCTCTCTCTCTCTCTCTCTCTCTCTCTCTCTGGTACATGCAATGTTGCTGTTGAAAATAGGAACGAATGCTTGTGCATTTCACGAAAACTGCATTTTTCTAGTACTTTTTCACCACAACACAAAATATAATCATATGCTAAAACAACAATAACAACAACAATGACATCAATTTATCTATTTTAACTGAATTGAAACCTCCTAAATGGCTATAAAGTTCAAGAATTCTGGAACTGAAATACAGAGGATTATGAGAGTACATGTGTTTATAGAGTTAGTGGACGGGGATAAGTTTTCAATACCTTTATACAAACAGTTTATCCTGTTTTATTGGTTTGGCGCCATGAATGAACAAGAATATACTTTAATGGTACAACACTATCACAATTAGTTTTATAAAGAAATATTCCACGCATCACCTTATGTGTAAAACATACTAAAGAAAGACTAAATGAGTAAGAATATTACAAACTAATGCAACTCTAAATAAGTGTTCTTTCACATTATAAATATAGGTTGGTCCAGTAGAAAATTCTAAACGTTTGGCTATTGTTGAAAATCTCTTTAAATTTGGGAAAACAATATAGATTGCTGCATTATGTTCATATTTTGTGTGCTGTTTTAATAAGATTTCGTTTACAACGAAACTATCGACACAAAACAATTCACGGTATGTTAATCAAAGTCACCAAATCACGACCTGAAACAAGTATATGCATTTAAAAGTACATTGAATGCATTCAACGGTTTATGATTGTCTGCACGTGTAGTCGCATGTCCAGACTGAAAGAACAAACGTAAAGACCTAATAATGTTCCCTCCTTGAAATATTTCGGCATGTTCTATGTTTTATAATTTTATAGTGGTTTTTTTTTATAAATCATATCCATATATAGTTTTTTTTCTGTTTTAGGTGTTGCATACTGTTGTAAAGCGCTTAGAGTTTCAAAAAATAGGCGCTATACAAAGTCCTAATTATAATTATAATTATTATTATTATTATTATTATTATTATTAAGAGCGCGATAATGAAAAACACATTGTTGTAATTAAATGTTTCATTTTGGGACTAATTATCTTGATGATTCATATTTGACCTCTATATAATATATTTATCTTTCTATATATCTACTGAAGTTCTGTCGTGTAACTTCATATTCAAGGACCCCGAGTGGCCGAGTGGTCTAAAACTCTCTCCGTTATGAATAAACTGACATCTCACCTTTGTCAGCATGAGTTCGAGTCTAAGATTTGGCCAATGTGATTATGTGAGAAACCTTGCCAGTAGCTTCTCGTGGGTCGGTGTTTTTTCCCGGGGTTTTTCCCGGTTTCTTCCTCCACCACTAACACTGGCCGCTAAGTATAGCCTACCGTATGCTGAAAAATGGCGTCAAACCATACAACAAGCAACAACTTCCATACGTGATAATTCGATGTCACCTGTTCCCTCGTATTTGAATACTAAGTAGGCAAATGATGAAATAAGGGCGGAAAAATCTCATTTAATAATCAAAAAATAACTTTTGCATATCAAATATGTCTTTTCACTATCTTTACGTGCATTAAACCTCGTCGTAAAGAAGAACGTTTGAACTTTACGAATGGCTCGCAATTTCGGTACAACTAAACAATATATTCATGCATATTTCCCAAAGCATTTTGATGTAATTCTTTCGTATATGTCTATTTATTTGCCTGTATTGAACGAGCATGCATGTATCGTGAGTTTCCAAATACTATTGTCTCACATGCATAAAGTATTAATATAAATACCAAGGACTGATATATGCACAAGCTTTTCTTTTAGTTTAGTTTAGTAGTTGGTATTTGATGCTTGGATATTAAGGGATATAATACGTTTTTGCAACGTGTAATTTGATAGCGGAGATCTCTCTACAAGTTTTTCATCGGGCAATCGAGGACATGCTTTCGGGCGTGTGTATCGTCAGCTTGGAAGAAAGATACACTCCAAAATCGCGAACAAGCACCAAACGTGTAAATGGGTACATTTCTGAATAACATGATTTTAAGTTTTTCTAGGGTAAAAATAGTTGGTAGAAGCAATATTTTAACATTTTTCCTCGGTTGGAAGTGTGTCCTCGGTACGTTGGTGTGTAATCTCACGAATGTCCTCGGTTAACACCAAATACACACACACACACACACACACACACACACACACACACACACACACATATATATATGTAAACCCTGTATCAATTATATACCACCAGATCAATACAATTTTCATTAAGAATTTATACATCTCGTGGTATATCATTAATTTTCTTACCCTTTTGACAGAGATATCTAGCAGTATTGCTTACCTAACTTTTCTTATTTAAGTATTGTCATTTCAGAACAGTAGTCTCAGTCAAAGTGTATTTTTTAAATAAAAAATTGTCTTTCAAGTTGGGCCGAATTGTCTTTTAAGTTGGGACGAATAGTCGTTCGAGTTGGGCCGAATAGTCTATCTCACAGCGCCGTCGCCAAAGACGCAAGGACCACATAGACTGATAGCGGGCGTGCCATCTAAACATGAATGACCAAGTGTGACAGTTCATTTCCAAATTTAACTAATAGGGTTTCATTCAAGTAACATGTGTAAGATTGAGTTAATGTCACATTTGCCTAATATACGCCTTTAGTACACTTTTTTGTTTTTGTTTTTTGTTTAACGCCATTTTTAAGCACAATATAGGCTATACATGGAGGCCAGTATTAATGGTGGAGGAAGAACCAGGAAAAATCCCCGGAAAGAACCACAGACCCACGTGAAGCTAATGGCAAGCTTTCTCACATACTGTAGTATCATTTATTTTCGTTGGGCTCAATTTTCGTGGTTTTGTAAAAAAGTCATTTTCGTGGGGACGTAAATTCGTGGTTTTGCCTGTCAAATTTTGCATATTATAAGGTAGTTAATTTCATGGTTTAACCTCTACATGTACCCCAAATAAAGAATACAAAAGAATAAAACGATACCGACGCAAACGGCGGTCACATTAATGTTTACAACAATACTACCACCTGTATGAGTACATATCTAAGACCCGGCAAGTTCAATACTTACAACGTGTTTTTGACCAAGTGATTAACATCTGTCAAAGCAGACTCAGCCAACAACACTAAAACAATACTTCCACCTATGTGAGCACATATCAAACACCCGTCAGGATTAATCAGTTTCGCCATGTTTTCGTTTGAGTGTTCAAGATCAAAGGAAGCCGACGCCGCCAACAAAACCAGACCAATCAGTTATTAAAGTACATTTGAATGATCTCTTACTTAAACCACAGGATTGTTGTTCTATTGGATTTAAAATGCATGGATAAAATGAAATGTGCTTTCAGAAAGATTTGAATGTTTAAACAACAGCTGCACTAGATTGAAGGATCGACTTGAATAAGTATTAAATCTAATTTTGTATTACTAGTATTTTTTCTTTCTTTCTTTCTGTTTAGTATTACTATTGTTTGAATATGTTATGCTTTTTCTATATTTTTTCTCTATCCTTACTTAAACGAAACACTGTAAAAAAAAACGGGTCGGGAATTGGGGGGGATCATCAACCTATGTGGCTCATTTTTCGTTGGGGATTTAAATTCGTGGTTTGTGGCAACCACGAAAACCACGAAAATTGATCCCCCACGAATATTGATGATACTACAGTAACTACATTTGCCGAATCTTAGACTCGAACCAACGCAGACAGAGGTGAGATGGCAGTGATCCACAACTGACAGCGCTTTAGACCACTCGGCCACTCGGGGCCCCTTAGTAGACGGTACTCGCATCCCCGTTCCATCCACGAGCATACCGGTTAACGGGTAATTTGTTTCGTCATCATTTGTGTTATACGTATTTGAAATACACTTTGAGCCAGACGATGTGGATGTAACATAATCATAAACATAAACTGATTGCCATTAAATACGCTATTATTGGTTAATTTATCATTCAAATACCCACCCGCGTCTAAAAGTAGTCAATATATGTCAGTTTTAAAAAAGACGGTTTTTAAATTTCCGTTTTTATGTGTATTGTGAATTTAGTCAAAACATGCTAATTACTGTAGCATCCTATCATTCTCATTATTAAAGAGAATAAAGAAATGGCACACAATCAGAGTAGTGAATCATTTTAAAGAAAAATTGAGGGTGGGCACATAGTTGGCTCGTATTTTGGCATGCTAATACACCCAGTCTACGTGTCTTATATTTGGTTTGGATTTTGCATTATAAATGCAAATATGAACGATTGAGTGTCAAGGAAATAAGCGTGGTTTGATACGATCTATAATCTGGGAAAGATATAAACGATTGAAAAGCTGAGCGGTTAGTGGTAAAATTTTTAGCTTATTTGTTGATTTAAACCTATTTCTATCTATATTAGACACTTGTATATTTATGTAGTTATTGGAGAGAGAGAAAAAACGTATTTGGTAATTTAGGAAGAGTTTATAATTATTTAAATTTTCCTTTTGCCTATGATGGTTTGTGTACCCACCAACACTGCAAATCTTAGGCATATCTTAAAATGCGTAAATGTCCCCCACACGGCACACGTTACTCAAGTAACTAGAACAATGGTGGTTGTTTTCACCTCGTCGGTCGTAACCATGCACTGAAAATGCCCGGATGTGAAAAAGTGCCCGGATTCCCGACCCAACCTATTGTCCTCATCAACGACAGCACATGATGCAGCCTGGATGCGATAGGATATGTATTATGACAGCCTGGATGCGATAGGATATGTATTATTACAGTCTGGATGCGATAGGATATGTGTTATACATCTTGACAGTATGTATGAAATGGAGTTGAATCCGAGTCACATGCATTATACACCTTGTCCAGAGGACTTGGTTTCACAAAACATTATATTTTACACCTTTTGTTATATATTATATTTGATACTGTATTAGTATCCTCATGTAGTACAGTGGTCACATGACTTTCGTAGACAAAGGTAGAAACTATTTGCTTGAAAGATACGAATTTATTTAAGCGATTAGAATATACATGTAAAATGTTTGAAATGAGAGATATAAATGTAATTGCATCTAGTGGTATGTAAATTCATACACATCTAAAACTAATCACTATAAAATCCACATATATACAGAGATCGGTAGATGTGTCGGGCTCTCTCTGTGAGGTGCCGGTCGGAGCTCACAATTTCAAGCACTTGATCATACTTAGTTATGTGAAGTAAGAGTAAGAAATGTAGTGTTCATAGAGAAGCTGTACCATTATAGCAGTAACATTGATAGGCATGACCTTTTTACCTGAATTATGTTTCATTGCTGTATAGTACCTATACTAAAAGTGTCATGCAGCATCAATTATGGAGTATGTTATCATTTCTGCCCTGATGCTGAACTCTAACAACAGTCACCTTGCAGGGTCATTCTCGGTTTAATTATCTGTCTCGTCAAGTCTTTCTGTCCCCTGGGCTTTAAAACAAATACATAACCATAAATATTGGAGTGTGGAGGTTCTTGTTAACAGTTACAGAACGTACGTGATAATATTTAATGAATCGTACCAAATTAAACAATTGATCCTAATAATTTTTGCTGTCATTTATTGGAACAAACTTTGTTTTAGATACAAGGCGAGACACATTAAATATTTGTCAGCTTTGTATGAATGTGAGCATAACCAAAAACATGATTTATAATAGACGTATTTGTTAGCTCTGGTACTTTTTTAATTATTAATCGCAAGCTAAATAATCCACATAATCTTTCTTTAATCATGACCTCACGAACTCATACGCCACTTGCATCAACAAATATCTTAAATGATTGACTGAAATCTGGAGTTGAAAGAACTGGATTCCTATTCAGTATGGCGTTTAATTTAACAAGTTTCATGACATTTGTGAGGCAAATAAATGTTTTCTTACTCAACTAATTATTTGGACCTTCTGTACTTATCGATACCCTGTAACAAACTGTCCGATATTTTAAACATGTTCCTTAATACATTCTACAGAAACATCAAGACTCACTTGTATCTAAAATTAACACTCAGATTTGCATCACTAAGTCCCTCAAAGATTTTACGAATTATTTTCGCTGATATTTTAAGTTAGTTTTAAATGATGACGTCATACTTTTTATTGTCCAATTTATTCATAATGCGCAATGGAATAAATGCTTTAGGTGAACTCCAGATACTTGATTGGAAATCACCAGTAAATATTGACCTTCTTCATTCAAATTTCTTTTGTCATCTTTTAATCTTGGAATTAGAAAGCATCTTCTCTGTTAAGAACCTCAATGGTCTTTAGAGGTAAATTCAATACAAATTTCAAAAGTTTGGCCTCCATATTTATAAGCAGAATATTGCAAGTGGTGCGGTATTTCTAAATCATGCACCACTTACTTGAACTTTGAACTTCGATAAGACTGGAGGGTTCAGATAAGGTCACTAAATGTAAAGAATTTTATCAAAACTTTTCCAGTATTGGTTGCATGATTTGGTGTTAGGTAAGGGACAGATGGAGTCTACTACTCTTATGCTACAAATCTTCATCAAATACAATAATAGGTAGCTCGTGTGACTTGTGTGATTGGTCAATACAAAGACACATCCAATCTGATCGAAAACTAATTCATTTGTCATCTTTAAGAATAATGTCCTAATCTACATCGTTCTCAAGTAGTCCGTTGGCCATAGCTCTGGTAAGTCTCTCTTCTAATTCTTAAGTAAAATTGATTTAGAATATTTCATATGTTTTACATTTCCTCCAATCCTATGTAATGTCAGTAGCATCCCCGACTCAAAGATACACACGTCATTTTGCAAGCATCTAGGTTGCAAAGTCTCGGTTCAATAAAGAGTTTTAGGGATACAACACTTTTG
Source organism: Unio pictorum (assembly GCA_030141615.1). Taxonomy (NCBI): domain Eukaryota; kingdom Metazoa; phylum Mollusca; class Bivalvia; order Unionida; family Unionidae; genus Unio; species Unio pictorum. The sequence continues at coordinate 93,728 of JARLTB010000146.1, read as the reverse complement.
TATTGATAATTTGTACTTCATTGCCGGGGTACGTTTGTTAAACAATAAACACTAACACCTGACTATTTGTTAGTCGTTGGAAGTAACGAATCGTTGTTAGGTTTGCTTGGATGTCAGGCTATATATGTATTAATCTCTGCAACAAACAGAGCTGGAACGATAAGGACTGATATGTTGAGATAACATATGACGTAAAGTCGATATAGTGGAATTTGTTTGAACGTTAGTGAAGTCTGTAGAATAGTATAATTAGGTCGATGAAGAAAGCAGTCTAAAATGTAACCATGATTATGGGTGGGATTTTTAACGTTCTCTGCAGTTGAACATTTGAATATAATTTTTCATGTATATGAATGTCAGGAACACTTAAAGTGAAAGCTTTCAAGAATAATCAGATCAACACCAATCGAATTTCCTTACTTCAAGAGGTTAGAAAACTGCTCCAAAAAGAGATTCAGTCTGCTCGTTCTTTAACTAGAGGCAGAAACACGAGCCTGACATTTATTAGATTTTGAGTGATATTTTAACCAGCTCAAACGATATGCGTTTGAATCTGAATATTATAACATATTTAAGGCTGTGAAATATGGTTTTCATAGTGATGAAAGAAATTGAACCTCAGCACAAGTGGTTTGGGAACGATTAATCGAGTAACCAAATTGTGTTGAATCCACAAACTTTCGTTGATCGTCTTATTTTTTCATTCCATGTTTATGTTATGACGCCACTATCCTGGCCGTTGATAAAGTTAACTGAATTTGAAAAATTCGAACATCAAAATTCTGCAATGTTGTCTAGACTTACAATATCAAACCATCTGGCTAAGAATGAACTACTATCTTAAGGCTTTTGACCTGAACTATTTCCTCTTATAAGAGACTCGATCAAGAATAGAGGTCAGCTTCTGTGACAAAGTGACATCAAGAAATTATTATTGTGGCAGAATAATACAGTTGGAATCTAGACGCGAAAAGCAATGGAAAAAAAGATTTTGTTTCTACGAATACTAAATAACTGAACATAATTTAATGTACCAAACAAATTGCTTGGTCCATGTTTTTTTCATTAGTTGTGTACGGGTAGAAATGTAATACAAACTGAAACTGCACGAAACATTTATATTAAGATTGTTTTTGTAAAAAGTTTGAATTCATTCCCAAGGGAGTTCTACCCTAAAATCGCCAATTCACCTTTGGATTCCACACAAATGAATGTTATCCTTGATAATAGAAACTGAACAATTTGTAAGAACTAAACTTATGATATTTTATTTTCCAGTCTTCATTTACATTTACTGTATGTGCCAAAACCAGATTTACTAGTGCAAATGAATTACTTCCAAAGATCAATTCTTGCAGATAAAACTAATCCAGGTATAATTGCGGTAGTATTTCAAAATGAACATGAAACGTAGATAAGTCATAGCTATTGGAAACTGGGTGATGATCTATGCCACTTGAGAGCGGCTGAGTGTATATAATGAATAGACCAGGTCCAAGAACAGACCTTTGTGGAACACCACAACATGGATCAACTGGGCTATAGTATAGTTCATTTGCAGATACAATTGGTGTCCTGCTGACTAAGTAGCACTTTAACCACAGTAATGCTGTATTGTGAAACCTCAATGCATGCTGGAGGTAATGTAGAAGTAATATATGATAGTCGATTGTATCACGTGTTGCAGACAAATTAAGGAGGGCGAGACTGTAATCTATCCCCCATCAAAAGCAGAGAGAATGTCATTAACTATTAGTTGAAGCGTAGTGTCATTATTTTGGCAATATAGCACACTGCACATTGCCAAACCGACTGTTTGAATTGAAATAAGACACAAGTTGAGTTCGAACAACTTGATCTAAGATTTTGGATTTGAACGGGGGATTATTAAATGGGAGGTAGTTCTTTCAATCGTTATGGTTAAGTGTTGGTTTCTTCAGCAGTGGCTTTAAAATGGCAATTTTGAAAACTGATTGGAATGCCCCCGATGAGAGACGGAGATGTTAATAACATCACTTAGTGAGGGCAATATTGGTTCGAAGCACTGAAGCAGTAGTGATGATGTAATTGGATCAATTTCACGTGACTTTGGTACACTGTTCATCAGGATTGTTCATATTAAATCCATAGAGATAGGTTTAAATGCTCATAACGGTTATCGCTGATATTCTGTGTCGTAGCTGTATGGTTACGACGAGTAAATTTAATTTGTCTTGTCAATCTTATCTCCAATGGTTTGTACTTTACCACGGAAGAAATTTGCAAATAGGTCCAGAATGTCTAATGGAGAGAAGGTAGTTGTTCCTTGACATTAGTTTGTTAGTTATCGGGAACAGGTCTTTGCCGATGGAACCCTCCGTGATCTTTGTACTGTAGTGGAATAACGTGACTAAATGGACTATATATTTGTTTATGAATAGTGAGTCTGGTTGAAAGAAAAATCCTCTGCTTCTCGGCAGTCTCTTTTAACAGTGCAAAGCTGGTCCCAAGCACTGCTATACCACGGAAAATACTTTTGAAATGATACTCTGCACATGTTGGCTAGGTAATGTATTTCAAGCAATTATCGCAGGCTGTTATCCAGTTGTTCAGCTGTAGGAGGTTTGAGTTTGCTTGAGGGTGGATGGTTAGGGCCTGATACGTTGAGAAGGCATATATTGCAGAGGTGATCTGATGCAAGTTCGTGGGAAACAAATGTGGATCTCAGAATATTATGATCAGGTCTATGAAGAATGAAGTCTAAAATGTGATCATGTTTATGGGCGGGTTGGATAAATGACTGTTTAAAGATGAAAACATGAATGGAATCTAGGAGTTTGTATGTGTATGGGTTTCCAGGAGAGTCAAAGTGAAAGTGGAAATCTCGAAGAATAACGAGGTTGTCACCTATCGAATTTCCATACCAGGAGGTTCAGAAACTGCTTAAAAAAACAAAGATTCATTTTTTCTACCAGGAAGAGGGCGGTAGAGGCAGGAACGTTAACTGACGTTTGTTCCAGTGTGAGTGTTGATTGGAGAAATTGAATGTTGTGTTTACTTACACGACAAAGAGGTATTTTAATATGTACGAAGCAAACTGCTTCTAAGCTTATCATTAGTTATCTACCTGTATGAATGTCCTACAAACTAAAAATGCAGGTGACATTTATATTAATAAAACTGTTTTTGTAATAAATGTGAATTTATTCTCATCGAAGTTCTACCCTGATATCACCAGTTTAACTTAAGATTCCACACAAATGAACAAAACGTTTCCTTGAAAAGAGAGACTTTACAATATGTAGGAACTAAAATTATGATATTTTATTCGTTTTTTTCCCCAGGCCTCATTTACACTCATTTACAACTGTATGTGCCAATAAATGGTTTACTTAGTGGAAATAAATTACTTCCGAAAATAAATTCGTCCATATGAAACTAATCTACGTACAATTGCGGAAGTATTTCTAAATGTTTGGATATTATCTATAAGAAACTCTGTTGAATGTATATCCAGTAGACCCAGTAGCGCCTTTACCTTTCCCATTAAATAACTTTCTATATTGTATATCACAAAATAACAATGAACATGAAACGTGGACATGTCATATTTATTGGACATTGAGTTATTATAAAATAATAGATATTACATTATGTCACATTTTGAACTAATTTCTATCGTCAATACGTTTAGTTTATGTCTGCATCACACATAAGAGCAGATATATTTGTTTGTGGGCACAGAAAATATAATAAGGTCACAATTATTTGTGTAGTCTAAGGACAAGTAGTAAAGGCACGTTTTTGTATAATAGAGAAGGTGCTATAAGGATGGCATTATCTGTTTCGTCAGGAAACATAGTGGCAAGGCAATTTCTGTTTTTAACAATCTAAATGATATCGTGGAACGTTTTCGCTTTTCATCGAGTATAACAACATTGTGTCAAACGCAGTAAATGTTGGTCTGAGAATTATTACTCGCGTTTAAACCTATTCTGAATGAAATTAAATGCATATGGAAGAGGGAAGAACAAAATATATTTTCCAAAATCTGAAGCGTGTCGGTGACTAACATAAATCACATCAGTGTTTGTATTTCTACCTCGGGAAAATATTCTTGCCGGATTGGATTGTTTGCCCAACATTGCATTATCATACACTACTAAATTATGAATACTCCCATCAATAACATTTACAGAGAGAGCTTCATTGGTGTCGGTGATAAATTCATTTACATGATTATCCAACAACTTGGCAATTTCATTAATTTTAAAGGTCTTTAAGTACATCGCTGATCATCTATAGATGGGGCTATTAGATACCATTTATCCCATTTTAACCTCCTCATTATTAAATTATGTAACATGTGTGTCTTGCCACATCCAGATGGGCTAATGATAATCATCCAGATATAATTAGTAGAGTTGCATGATGCTTGGCCGGTTCTCGTTTTCTTGTCGCCGAGAAATGAATTACATCCATGATATATAATAAATAATATAGACTTTTATTGTGTTAAATGCAAGCGGGTTACTTCTACAGGTGAAATAATGACCATCATAATGATAAGTAATAGATCAACACTTACTGGTAGATATGAACAATTGTGGTACAAAAAATTAAATTTATTCCTCTGACACAGTCAGGTGACAAAGCATATTTTAAAAACAAACGAGGTAAAATTAACACAATTAGCCTAGAATTCCGTAGGCTAAATACCCAAGAGAAAAACACCGTCCAGGATATAATTACTTCAGTCCTGGGACGATATCCTAGACGATATCCGACTTGACACTCAAGAGCAACCAAAAACAGGAGAATATCCGATAAATGAAATTGATCGAGCTTGTCACTCTCATGATGTGTCTTATAAAAGTAACAATGTGCAGCATATACATGTCGCAGATGTGAAGTTGATTCACGCATTCAATTCCATAAAAATTCTTTCAAGGAATCATTGGTTAACTGGTTAGTACGATCTGCGATGAAAGACAAACTAGTATTTAATGGGATGTCAATTAATTAATTAATTAATTAATTAATTAATTAATTAATTAATTAATTAATTAATTAATATGGAGTCCATTTATTAAAGAAGATTTTGAAGAGGCAGAGCAGCGTTTAGTAAAGTTGCTGAATCAGCACATGTTACCCGTGCTGCTGGTTACAATTGGATATACGACATGCAAGATGGCAAATTGTATACTACCGCCTAAATTAATCGATTATGCGCATTTTGATGTCAGTGTTCCTAATGATGCTGATCAGGCTGATATTTTACTTTTATCACATGATACCATGAAACTAATAAGACGTAAAAAGCGTACAAATACGCGTTAACTGTAGTAACAAGAAGATACCTTACAGATATCAGCAGAAGTTGCCTATGCGTTTGAACGAATTTATCAAGTCGGTGGTCTACAATGGCACCGCTGCTACAGGTTGATCTTGGCAAAGAAATTTAGGGTGTAGTATCTTCGCTGATGAAGCAACATAACGTTGAAATACGACGATTACATACTGCAATACACTGTGATCAGGCAATTATCCAGAACTCTTGATGAGCGGTTATTTGGATATCAGTATGCAAAGAAATAATTCAGGATACGAGATCTCGAGAATGGGTTGCAAGATTACCATGTAAGATAAGTGCATTAAATAATGAAAATACTCGAAAAACCAATCTATTAACGCGATCACAAAAAATACCTGTACAACGACATGACTTTTAGAAACAACCAGTATTAGGTAATGTTACTGTCATATACTTTTATGAACTGGGTTATTATATAACGTTTACTAGTATTCTTTTATTCGCCAAACTCCTTACTGTGCATCAGCGTTTTTAAAACGAGTTACTACTTCTGTATATTTCTTTTTGATACAAAATGAATCCGTTGCAACTCTGATTGCGATATCTCCGAATATATTTATCATAGATAGTAAATTTATAAAAACATAAGAGAGTATGGATGATCTTAGATGTGTATATTGCGGAGAGACGTCATCGATATAGTCAACAATTGTACCCATCAGTTTGACAAGTTAGTATTTTCCCGACTTACAAATATATTTTTTGCTGTTGCATCTGCTATAATGAAGTCGTATTCAGCATCATCTAAAATAAATCGTGCATAATGTCGTTTATGATCATATGCACAATCTGCGTAAATTTACAGATTATTCTTCTACCGAGATCCTTTGCGGTTTTATCATCATCATGTGGTAATCAAACTTCGGTATGCTACCGATTTGATATAATTGCTTCACTTACAATCAGCGATATCAATATTTTACAATCAACCATATATCGTAATAAAACTATTGGAGCCCATCATTTCTCAGAGAAATGTCTACCAAATCAAATATAACAGATCGGATGAAGACCCCTATCGAATTCAAACGATACGATACCTTCGAATCAGGCAGTGGTCCATTAATCTCCACTCTGGTTATTTGGTGCTTGGGATGTCCGAATCTTTTATATTATCCAGAACATTCTCCCATCCTTGAAAAACATCATGGATAACACGCGACTATATCCACAGAAATAACATCAATGTTTTCGTAGTCATACATGGTATTTCACAATCCCACGTGTCTGTATTCGATATAACTGATTTGTACATCTTCGAAAAATTCAAATCGTGCTGGTTTCCATGTATTTTTCTCTCTGGCAGCGTTAGCTGCAAATGAGGGAACGGCGAAACAATTGCTTAGCAACTCGTTAATATCATCAGTTGAAATTCTAGACTGTACATTTCACCGTTAGTTCGTAGAAATTAATCATATGTTTCATCTTCAAAAAAATTTAAATCGTGTTGGTCTCCACGAATATTTTTCTCTGGCAGCGTGGGTCGTACAAATTGATCATATTTGTCATCATATTGTACTTAATTCGTGAATAAAATCAAACATTTTCTCCAGAGTTCTTGGGGGTCGATCTCGTGGAAATATTGTTACTGTGTTAGTCCAAGCGTGCGGATTATGATAGATAATTTCAACTGGAGTTCCCTTCGACTTATTCTTCGTTTTTACTATTATTTGAAATTTCAATTGACTACCTAACTAACTACGTAACATCATTCATTGTACCTCCGGTATTTTTCACCAATTCAGCCCACTCGCCTTTCTTTTAAGATCAGTTAAACCTTTTCCACGCATCGTGTTTGTAAAATTTTATATTATTCACTCAGCGATGCAGTTGTCAACGATGAAACTTTCTTGGAGCAAGATCATTAATATCAGGTTTGTAATCTAAAAGTCGGGAGTTATTCTGTCAAGGTCATACCTGATTCAACTTTCTAGTCTTGATTTTTGATAACTCATCCATATAATAAGAAAAAAAATATTATATATACCATCACTCAAATACAGTTCAGGCGGTTGGTGATACGGTCTTCTATACCTTGTCACAAATCCTGTGTAAACGAATTCTTCGGACAGCATTTACAAAGTGTACGGCGAGGGGCAATCTTGGTATGAAACCGTGTTTACCATGTTGTATGGGAGAGGAAAAACAAAATTGTGCAATGTGGTGGTTAAAGATACAGAGAGCTGGAGCGATATTATGATTTAAAAATAATGACAGTGAAAACGTTATAAAATAACCTGAAAATTACTTGTGTAGATTCTCAAGCAATAGTTTAGACAAAAATATTATTATAAATGAGTGAAGAATTTGTGAGACATCCCATCATCAAAAATTATGAAGCATTTCGGGAAGGTGTAATTAGAAACTTTATGTTGAAAAAGCCAGTTGGTTTTGTTAGAAATACTGCTTATCTGATGTGTACTGTTGGAAAGAAACATTATCGTTGTCATCGTGTCATGATCGAGACTTTCCATGAGATAATCTAAAGACGGTCTTGCGATCGATCACATTGACGCAAATCCTAAAATAACTCCTCGAATAACCTTCAAGCTATCACACAAAGTGAGAATATTGCACGGGGTGGAAGTGGCAGGTGTAAAACAATTGGAAGGATACCTATCAAATCTATTATTATAGAGACTGGTGAAGAAAAAAATTTAAATCAATCAAATGAAGCCGGCAATTATTTTGATATCTGCATACCTTCGGTTCAACGTGTAGGAGAAGAAGAATGTATATAAATCCGCTTTCTCGGGAAGGTTTTTAGAATTTTTTTCGGTTTAAATATATAACTATATGAGAATGTGGAGAGCCCCGTCTGTCTGTGCCGTATGTATGTCTGTGCCGTATGTCTGTCTGTGCCGTATATATGTCTGTATATATGTACATAACTAAATATATCCATCTTATAAAGTAATTCGTCGTTAATGATTATATTGGTGGGTCAGTTATAGTCTGTGTTGGAAATGTTTAATACCAGATCGGAACCTTGTGAGGATTGACATACTCGTTAAAGTATTTTGGCGGAGCTAACCCATACGAATTGAAATAAATAATTACACGAGGATCAATCTTGTATGCGGTCCGGTGAGTTCCAGCTCCGGTAAAATTATCGAGATTAAAGATACCAGTGTCAGCGCTGTTTGGTCTGGAAGTAACTGGTCTCGCATAAAAATACTTCTAAAGGTTTTTATTTTTAAATTTTTAGCAGCATCAATTGAATCAAAATTTGACATTGATGTTATTAATCGTCCCTGGTAGTTACGAGTCTAGACTCGCTGGTAACATAAGACCTCTTCCGTACGTGAACAGAGGATACCTCCGCATAATGAACCATATAATATATTTATTTGAAGCAATATTCGAACAGGGAATAGGTTCAATATACAATCAATTTAATACGCATGACTCCCATTTATTGATTAATATCAAAATTATATTTATTGTCGTTCATCACAAACATTGATATTAATGCAGACCAACACCTTGACTATTCGACACACGCAGATAGATTTGGACTAGATATGGTTTCAAGTCTGCAAATGATAGGAGCTGTTAACATTTTTACGTTTGTGATTCTCTCTATGGCTGGGACACTGGCTTTAGGTGAATATATATATATATATATATATATATATATATATATATATATATATATATATATATATATATAATATAATATAAATATAATACTTTATCTCTCTCTCTCTCTCTCTATATATATATATATATATATATATATATATAGAGAGAGAGAGAGAGAGAGAGAGAGAGAGAGTGAGAGAGAGAGAGAGAGAGAGAGAGAGAGGAGAGAGAGAGAGAGAGAGAGAGAGATGTATTCAAATTGTTTGGTATTTATTTTATTTATATTCCATACGTTCTCAGTTTGAATTGAAGAATTGAACATATTTTAGACAGAAATAACCGTTTATCACAAAAACCACCATCATATAGGTCGGATCATGCAAATTAATGTAGTTTCTAAGAATGGTTTCTCTGCTTGAAGCATAACATGACTCACACAGTTGCCACTGTTATGTATCTAAGAATATTTTTAAGCACTAAACTTCCTTCGTAGCACTTTTCATTGTACATTTTCACACTGCAATAGTCTGCGATCACTGTCACAACTGGTCAACATATGAAACATACATGAAAACATTTTATCTCAGATAGGTGATTATTGAAAACATTTTATCTCAGATAGGTGATTATTGAAAACATTTTATCTCAGATAGGTGATTATTGAAAACATTTTATCTCAGATAGGTGATTATTGTGTTCATGGAATCAGATGAGTAGTTGTAGTACTTGGAATTCGGACAACGATACATTGAACAATCTCGATGCCTCCGTGTCCTTGTGGGAGTGAAATAACCACCCGATTATTGATTGTGCCATACGGTGCGACATGGATCCATCATGCAGTTCCTTCTTCAAGGACCCTTCTCTGGAAAAGTATCTGACATCCTCATCATACAAACGTGGACTCCCTCAAGATAAAGTGGGACAGCAAGGATGGATCTACTACACTAGTATGTTAATTACCGAAATATGAAATCAATTTTGAAATAGCCATAAAACTAGAGACGCGCGCGTTATTTTTGCCAAAGTCAGGTATGTAACATTGTTCACAGGTAAGTAGAGATTTGTTTGTTTGGAACAAGAGGGCATCAAACAGGGTCGTAACCGTCCTTGACAGACGGTTCGGAGGGGCGATGTCTGATCATTATGAACCGACGTCCTATTGGAATTGAGCAAGGGTTGCCAACCTTCACAAACACTATCCATACAAGTAATTTTGTAACACAGAGATAACAATTGAAATATTTATTTAAGGGTTCTGTCAAACCGAACAAAATGTAATTAAAAATAATGCTTCTCTCTCAATCGGGGGATATTTATTTAACTCACTCACTCAATCGATGAATCACTTAATTAATTAATCGATCAATTATTCATTCGTTTTTTCTTCCATAGAAAGTGTAGTATAAAATATAGAAATAATAGATCAGAAAGAATCTATTTATGCTGAAGATTGGAGAGAGAGAGAGAGAGAGAGAGAGAGAGAGAGAGAGAGAGAGAGAGAGAGAGAGAGAGATAGAGAGAGATAGAGAAAGAGAGAGAGAGAATATGCTTTAAAAAGAAAGATAACTGTGCTATTGAAGGTAAATCGACTTGTTATGATTAAATACAGCTTTTGTCTCAAATATTGAATTAGTGTGTTATTACCCATTATTGAATTAGATCGTGTTATTGCCAAATATTATTAGTAATGACGTCTTCATAACGCCACCTCAAAAATGTATTATCTATGGATGATATGGACAACATTTCGAACGATGTGTCTGATAGACATGTTCAAATATCAATTTGAATAAAGAACAATTGTTGATCAAGAACGTTCATCTGTACACAAAACAATATGTACAGTTTCATCGGGTGATACCAATGTTCAAATAAACTATCGAATGCTAGTATAGTTTGTAGTTGTATCTTAAACATTATTTTACACACGGAGGTTAAGGTGCATTTGAACAAACACAATACTAAAACGTACTACTCTTTGGAATCTAGCAACAATAATGGAATTCCTACACGTATCGTCTCAAACATACACGCACACACAAACACACACATCACTTACTGTTTGATTCCCATATGTGTGTGTGTGTGTGTGTGTGTGTGTGTGTCCGCGCGCTTCAGTTCACGTCATTATTTTTCATACAGTGACCAGAGAGTTGAAAATCTTTCATTACTATTTTAGTTATCTTTAACGCACTAGATCCTGAAGACTTTGTCATTAAATTTAAAAAAAAAATAGTTACTGTTTAAATATTTACATATTAACGAAAACAATGAGTTATGTAAACAAAGCAGATCCTGCTTGCGTATGAATATCTTGTCTCAGTCCATATTTCAATTAAGATTAGGAGTAGTTTAATCCATATATTACAGTTTTAAAAAAAATATAATAATGAACAAATAATTACAATTATGTTAAAAGTCTGTTAAACAAAACATTATATCCTTGTCCAAATGAGGATAAATAAATAGAAACAAATCGAAATAAATCTGTTTAAGATTCCAACAAATGTCGAGACAGGGAGCCGTTGCCTGGCTACATGACACGAACAAAACTTGAGACATTAAAGCATTATAACAGAAATTTAATTGGCGTATGTAGTCACATGACCCACAGTGAGATTCACCGATGCATTAAACGCACATTAACAGATTGATGCATACATGTCTTTAAAATACTATTACCTTACTTTCCCTAAGTCAAGATTTGAAGCAGTGCCTAATTGTCCTGGCTAACAAATGTAATTAGCTTTTAAGGAAAATATTTTTTCTCCCTCAGCTTTTAAAATATAATGAATTGTTTAATGAAGTTCACAAAGATCCTTACACAACAGTACAAATAAGATCAAAACGTTTGTCATTGGTTATGGTATTGCAATTATAGGCTTTTGATCTTTACTCAGAAACAATGACAAAGAGAAGAATGGATGCTTTGACGAAAGCTAAATAATGAGTGCAATTTTACAAATGTAAATTTATCACTAGAGATAATCATATTGTTTAATTAATGTGCTATTGATTTAAGTATTCGTTAAAAAGGGTATGTTGAATGCCTAAACCAAAAAAATGTCAACCGTATATATTATCTTTAATTAAAAACATGTTGAAACATCCTACAGATGGAGCAAGCAGGATACTTTAGCAACTGAGAGCCCGTTCTCATTATTTCCAGTTTACAATTCTCTGCTGTTTTCGGTGTGTGGCGTTATGTCACACAGATGTATGGTAGTGCTGTATTAAAGATTCACATTGTAACCCGGCAAGGATGATTCGTATTTCCCTTGAACCACTCCTGCATGGAAACATTCACTCATTTAAATTATATATCAAATACATGGCTATAAATAGTTTAATATGTATTCGTTGTTAATTAGTAATGGTTGTGAATAATGCCATTTTATGACATACCACATACTGTATAGTTTGCAATACAAAATCTTTTCATCCTCCATATGTTTGTCATAACATAGGCTAATAACATGACTACTTTCTTTCTCAACGCAATTCAAACTAGGCCACGTTAACCAAACATGAAATGGCTGCAAAATTCATGATTTCATCCCATCTAACATTATTTTGATTCAACTATCGGATACGGTTTTATTTTGTTTTTGTTGTCCTTTCATGGTTTAACGCCATTTATCAGCACAATATAGGCTATACATGGCGGCCAGTATTAATGGTGGAGGAAGAACCCGGAAACCCCCCGGAAAAAAACCACCAGCCCACGAGAAGCTACTGGCAAGCTTTCTCACACAGCTACAGTAGCCAAATCTTAGATTCGAACCCACGCAGACAGACGTGAGATGGCAGTGATCCGTAACGGACAGCGCTTTAGACCACACCGCCACTCGGGGCCCTAGTAACGGATACGGTAAATTTATGTATGTGTCATATGGGGTTGAACTAGCCTATTTAATAAAACGTGTCCTGTTGGTATTGCTAGTGCAATTGTAAAAGTTTGTTTCCAAAATCGAAAACGTTGATTTTAGTCTTAGCATGTGGACTACGCTTTTAAGAAAACTAGTTTTCAAATAGTACATTTAATGATCTAATTATGACAAAATGATGAAAATGAAACCTCAGGTTTTCGTAATTTACAAAGAGCCGATTAGGGAATAAACCCGATATAAAATCGAAAGAAGAATGAAATTTTCAGCTGTAATACCATTTATAAAATATAAAGCTTAGCAAAATAATATTTTGCCAAAATTTTTAATTTAGAAATTTAGGAAAGAGTTCTAACAATTATTTTGCAACTTAGAATTTCACAACAGAAGTCATCGCTACGACGAATCCGATTAAATAGATCTAGATAGGTATGCCTCGATGTGAAAAGTTTCACTTCTTAAAGAGATATTTTAACAACACAGAAGGGGATTAACTCGAAGAATTGGCTTTCACTGGATCAAAGCAGTTGACTTTTTATCTGGTTAGAATTTCTGTAGGTGATGGAATTAGTGTTTATAGCAATAATATTACGATGTTCTGCAATATAGCCTCAAGTAGTATGTTTATCTGATGATGTCATCAATTTCAATGTAAATTCTGTTTTGTCTAAACAATATGTAATGTAAGATGAATCGGTAAGGGATGAATATAATACGTCTACATTTGTAATGGCTAACAATATTCATGATATTGTAAAAGCTACAGGGTTAAATCATAATATCGGCCGAAAATGTGAATTATGAATGAAGGATCTGAATTACATATATTCGATAAATGTTGAAATGTTAAAAGGCCCTAATTAGTGAAAACAACATATTATTACTTTTTCTAATCAAGCACTAACATTGCTTGTTGTAATTTACCTGGTCATATCCTGTGCAGTGATTTAAAGAACCTGCTTATAAAAATTCTATATTGCACTCTGTTACAAAGACGACTTTGCATTTAGCTAAAGCCTTAAAGATAATGGATCATGCATTGATATGAACTGAAAAACACCGTAAAAACGAAGGTGATAACAAATGTTTTTCGGTTCATACGTCAATTAACGTGAATGTAACGTACATTATTAAGCTGCCCAACAGCAATACAATTTTACATAATGGGAACGCAATTAAATATCCTTTTAAAAATAAATTAAATAGACTATTCCTTTAAATCATAATGTACATGAATATGTGATAATGTAACTCTGTCCATACCTTACATACAACCAATAAGCAGACGGAAAGCAGTTGACTAAAATATCACTAATTGACTTTTGGCCATCAAATTATTGCATGAACTACATGCGTTAAGCACTACAATAATTTAATGCAAATTGGAAACCTCCTGTGGTGCAATAATGCTTTGGATTTGTTTAATTATTCGTTCCCATATTTCGAGGATGTTAAATATTGTGCGTTTCACATTTTTTTACAGTGAAAGTATACTTAATTCGCCATGGAAGACATTCGGCTTTATTCCTTCGGTTAATCATGTGTGATGAAGAAGAGATGCATTTGAAACATATCAATTTGTGTGGGGTAGGGTTTGGAACAGAGAGGTGGCATTGTTTATGGATTTTAATAATACCCATGTTAAGGAAAACAACAAAATAAAATCAATGTTTGCCAAAAGTTAAAAGAGAGAACTAAATTTGATTACAAAAAGAATCGAACCAAATGTTTTGATATTCTTTCAAAATTCAGACCATTGCATATTTGATGAAAATGATTAAGCGAAATTTACGCTTGTGAGTATGTACACTTGCAGACCTATGTATGTGTGTGAATTAAAGCGACAGTCATACTGTCAGACATACAGAGAGAGAGAGAGAGAGAGAGAGAGAGAGAGAGAGAGAGAGAGAGAGAGAGAGAGAGAGAGAGAGAGTCATACTGTCAGACATAAAGTGAGACGGAGAGAGAGAGAGAGAGAGAGAGAGAGAGAGAGAGAGAGAGAGAGAGAGAGAGAGAGAGAGAGAGAGTTATATTTTGAAACTTGGAGGACTTGGAGGCTGAAACCTCAAAACCATCTTTGCTTAACCTTCTGTTCAATGAGAAATCTGGTCTTGATCTCCAGAATGTTAGCTTCTCCAGTAACGTGTATCGTCCTTGCTTCATGAGGTTCTAAAAGTATTGAATTGGTTCCGAATTCATTCATTCAATTGTAGTGTCCATTGATTCAAATACTTGCTTCTGTAATAATTCACTTGGGATTATGTAACTTGGAAAAGAACGTGGAAACTCAATGACACATCACCTTCCCATTATATGGGAAAAGATTTTCTAATTTTAGATGTTCAGCTTAGTTTTTTACAGCTTTGTTTTCGTAAAATGTTCTGTTTTCGGTTTGTTTTGTATACCTAGCAGCAATTCGTATACGTTTATTTATTCGAAATATATAATCACATATGTATATCTAAAACCATCAATCACTTAACTCTATATATCTTTCTATAAGACACATTTCTGCGCACTGACACAACGCAGCTGTAAGTATATTTAAATATGTGATCGGTGAGACACATGTGTCGAAATGCGGCAGTATTGTTCTTAATAATTGTGATAACAGAAACGAAATTATATTTTACCTTTAAATATAAAATTACTTATTAAATGTGTCAGTCGTATTTTGTTTCTCTGACGCATGAATAGTTACCCATACTTTGTTGCTATGAACAAGGAGCACGTTGAAGTAGTCTCCTCGTTTCAAACTACGAAGGGTGATGACTGATTGGATAGGATCGTCTTATGCAAAATGTAGAATACAAAGAAGCATTATATAATTATTTTGATCAACGTTAATAGTAGAAAATCGCAGAGGTCTAAAAAAGTAGGATCACATGATAAGAATTATTGCCTCAGTCGATCTTACCGAATACGTGGTTGACTCATCCGCTGACAGATAATTGTTTAAAAATGTTCAATATTCACGGTTGTAGTTTTGAAAAACTCATAAATTGTGCTAGCGATGTTGAATGTCATGTTTGCAAACGACGTTTGCACTTTTAATGAAATATCATTTAGCAATCTGCTTTCATAAATACTAAACGTCTACAGTTCGAATTGACGATAAATTGTGATGTGCATATAGATGATCATTTCGGGGGGATTTCGCAAATGCCGTTGTGTTTCCTCAGAAGAATTACTCCTGATGGAACATAATAAACTATGAAATATTGTCATTTTTAAAACAATTCAATACAATGAAGATATTAAATTACACAGTAATGATCATTGGTCGTTTTGTTTCCTTCTGTATTTCAGTAACAGTGTCTGGCACCGAGCTTATTTAAAATCGTTTACCTTCTGAACACGTGATGAAATAGAATTGCAAATATATTTATCAGAATTGGATTTATAATCTATAAATGACTTCTTACACTCGTCTACAGATACCCTGAAAAGCATCTGTAGCACGTGGGAACAGGATCTCGACTCAGAGAATAATCTCGATGCATCTGTTTCCTCGTGGGAACGGAATGACTGCCCGAATTACGATTGTGCCATATGGTGCGACATGGATCCATCATGCAGGTCCTTCTTCCACCACCCTTCTCTGGAAAAGTGTCTGGCATCCTCATCATTCAAACGTGGACTCCCCACAGATAAAGCGGGGCAGCAAGGATGGATCTACTACACTAGTATGTTAATTACCGAAATATATTAACAATATAAAACTTGTTCGATTGAAAAAGTTTGGATGTAATTACTACACTAGTATGTTAATTACTGAAATATATAATACATATAATATTCCGATTGAAAACGTTTGAATGGAATTACTTCACTAGTATGTTAATTATAGAAAGATATAATTAATATAATATTTACTTACTTGTTTCGATTGTAAAAGTTTCACATTAAAATGTTATCCTAAATATTGAATGTTGTAAATATTCTATATAACTGCAATTCTAATAGATTATAAGCTTGAGTAATAAAATCGGTTGTGTACATAACATAGTTACTTAGATTGGTTTAAGACTAGCATCATGATCGGAAGTCTATTAGACTAATGATTAAAGCAATCTGTGCAGTACGTAGACCTGTTACACACACTAATGAAAAACTCTATTATGATGCCACCACTCTAATAAATAACTCATTATTACGATTTATGGAGGGTGTGGCACTATTAACTAAAAGGATATAAGATTGTTATCATGGTGATAAAACGTTTAGACGACTGATTTATAAAGTTAGTGATGGACATAGTACCATTAACATAAAGAATTTAAGATCTATCCTAAAGCTGCTTACAATGTATAGGAATAGTCGCTCAAGTTTATATCTAATCAGGATGTATTCTTCCAAGATACGATTTGTCGTTTTTGGTCCAAATATATAATTACAACCAATATTTTACGAGGACGATTGCAAAATATGTATAAGGTGTTAACAAGGCATAAATTCTGATGATATATGGATACACCCGTAGACTCATGTTCGCATTTCTTTTAAGGTCATGAACAAATATATTCATGACCATTAAGGTATTTTCTATACCTTTGAATTGTAGTTATATTCTTTGGATGACGTATCATTCGTTTACATAATATGGCCTTATGAAGTTCCATATCTTGTAAAACCGTCGCTAGGTACTTGTTTACTAATTCAAAATTGACATTTTACACAGATAATACAAATGTACGAAAATTTGAAGTTCCCGGTTTTAAAAAACTGTCGGGGAAGTTAAAGGTATTATATTGTATTGACATGCAAACGGTCGAACTAAGTCACAGACACTATCTTCAAAAGTTCGTTCAGTAAAGAATATAATAATTTGAATGTTCATTTAAGTGTTCTGTCTAACAGATTGCAATATTAAATTATAAACGATTTATCTTTTGGATACATTATATCAAAATATAAATAAATCGATCAATCAAGCGATCAGTCAGTGACTCAATGTTTTGTTCTCCAATTAATTTTGTACCTACATGTCATGCATAAATACAACTTTTGCATCATTGCAGACACTACTTAAACATTTGAAACAAAAAACCAATATGCAGGGACCATTCATGTAATATTGTCTGTTTAACAACTTTCTTGACATTCTTTTTTAACAGAAAAACAACATTGCGGCGAAGGTTATATTTTTAACCAGTCACTGGCTCTGTGCTACAAATTTTATTCAATCTCTAAAACTTTCGACAACGCCATGATTGCATGTGAAGCGGAGGGAGCGAAGTTGATGATTATCAAGAATGAGGCTGAATTTAGATTCATCCAACAAGGTATTCAATTAAATGATCTCACAATTTATATTTATAATTACATAATTGGTACATTATAAAATATCCAAGAAGGTATTTCATTAAATGATCTCACAACTTACATTTATAATCACATAATTGGCACATTATAAAATATCCAAGAAGGTATTTCATTAAATGATCTCACAACTTACATTTATAATCACATAATTGGTACATTATAAAATATCCAAGAAGGTATTTCGTTAAATGATCTCACAACTTACATTTATAATCATATAATTGGCACATTATAAAATATCCAAGAAGGTATTTCATTAAATGATCTCACAACTTACATTTATAATCACATAATTGGTACATTATACAATATCCAAGAAGGTATTTCATTAAATGATCTCACAACTTACATTTATAATCACATAATTGGTACATTATAAAATATCCAATTTCATAATCAAATCGTTCAGGGTCGTATGCACTCAAACAACTTCCGCCATTCACACACTTTTGGAACCAAACAATCAATGTGTTTTTTATTCGTTTTCATTCATAATGTAACACATACTAACTTGTCAGGATTTGACTGGTGAAAAGTTGTGTTTGATAATTATGAAAATTAGAATTGAACCTATCAGTGCATTATATGTTGTATTGGCAACATAGCTCTGAAATATATTTCGAACTGAACATGAAACGTTAAGTGCATAATTTTCATTGACTGTCTTGATATGCGGTATAAACCGTAACTTTACAAAAACGAATTGAAAATAAAAACAATATATGCTTCACCCACCTGCAGATGAACATGGAAATACTTTATAGTTGTTCTATATATTCTTCTACTGATCATTTCAAACCTATTTCTTTTTCAGTGCACTCTCTCCATCTCTCTTTCACTCCCTGTATATATGTGGTGTAAATTTAAACTTCTGTGAATTGTCGCATTTAGAGCAATTACATTTATCGCTAATAAACAATGTGCACGTCTCATATCATAGAGATTTCACATACACATACACTCATATATACAACATATTTAATCGTAATATTTAATGTATAAATACACATACACACTCATATACACATAATATTTAATCGTAACATATAATGTATAAATACACATACACTCATATATACAACATATTTAATCGTAACATATAATGTATAAATACACATACACTCATATACACATCATATTTAATGTATAAATACACATACACTCATATATACATCATATTTAATCGTAACATATAATGTATAAATACACATACACTCATATATACAACATATTTAATCGTAACATATAATGTATAAATACACATACACTCATATACACATCATATTTAATGTATAAATACACATACACTCATATACACATCATATTTAATCGTAACATATAATGTATAAATACACATACACTCAAATATAAAACATATTTAATCGTAACATATAATGTATAAATACACATACACTCATATACACATCATATTTAATGTATAAATACACATACACTCATATATACATCATATTTAATCGTAACATATAATGTATAAATACACGTACACTCATATACACATAATATTTAATCGTAACATATAATGTATAAATAAACATACACTCATATATACAAAATATTTAATCGTAACATATAATGTATAAATACACATACACTCATATACACATCATATTTAATGTATAAATACACATACACTCATATACACATCATATTTAATCGTAACATATAATGTATAAATACACATACACTCATATATACAACATATTTAATCGTAACATATAATGTATAAAGACACATACACTCATATACACATCATATTTAATCGTAACATATAATGTATAAATACACATACACTCATATATACAACATATTTAATGTATAAATACACATACACTCATATACACATCATAATTAATCGTAACATATAATGTATAAATACACATACACTCATATATACAACATATTTAATCTATAAATACACATACACTCATATACACATCATATTTAATCGTAACATATAATGTATAAATACACATACACTCATATATACAACATATTTAATCGTAACATATAATGTATAAATACACATACACTCATATACACATCATATTTAATCGTAACATATAATGTATAAATACACATACACTCATATACACATCATATTTAATCGTAACATATAATGTATAAATACACATACACTCATATATACAACATATTTAATCGTAACATATAATGTATAAATACACATACACTCATATACACATCATATTTAATGTATAAATACACATACACTCATATACACATCATATTTAATCGTAACATATAATGTGTAAATACACATACACTCATATATAAAACATATTTAATCGTAACATATAATGTATAAATACACATACACTCATATACACATCATATTTAATAATAACATATAATGTATAAATACACATACACTCATATATACAACATATTTAATCGTAACATATAATGTATAAATACACATACACTCATATACACATCATATTTAATGTATAAATACACATACACTCATATACACATCATATTTAATCGTAACATATAATGTATAAATACACATACACTCATATATACAACATATTTAATCGTAACATATAATGTATAAATACACATACACTCATATACACATCATATTTAATGTATAAATACACATACACTCATATACACATCATATTTAATCGTAACATATAATGTATAAATACACATACACTCATATATAAAACATATTTAATCGTAACATATAATGTATAAATACACATACACTCATATACACATCATATTTAATCGTAACATATAATGTATAAATACACATACACTCATATATAAAACATATTTAATCGTAACATATAATGTATAAATACACATACACTCATATATAAAACATATTTAGTCGTAACATATAATGTATAAATACACATACACTCAAATACACATCATATTTAATCGTAACATATAATGTATAAATACACATACACTCATATAAACATCATATTTAATCGTAACATATAATGTATAAATACACATACACTCATATATACATCATATTTAATCGTAACATATAATGTATAAATACACATACACTCATATACACATCATATTTAATCGTAACATATAATGTATCAATACACATACACTCATATACACATCATATTTAATCGTAACATATAATGTATAAATACACATACACTCATATATACAACATATTTAATCGTAACATATAATGTATAAATACACATACACTCATATACACATCATATTTAATGTATAAATACACATACACTCATATACACATCATATTTAATCGTAACATATAATGTATAAATACACATACACTCATATATAAAACATATTTAATCGTAACATATAATGTATAAATACACATACACTCATATATACAACATATTTAATCGTAACATATAATGTATAAATACACATACACTCATATACACATCATATTTAATGTATAAATACACATACACTCATATACACATCATATTTAATCGTAACATATAATGTATAAATACACATACACTCATATATAAAACATATTTAATCGTAACATATAATGTATAAATACACATACACTCATATACACATCATATTTAATCGTAACATATAATGTATAAATACACATACACTCATATATACAACATATTTAATCGTAACATATAATGTATAAATACACATACACTAATATATACAACATATTTAATGTATAAATACACATACACTCATATACACATATACACATATACACTCATATATAAAACATATTTAATCGTAACATATAATGTATAAATACACATACACTCATATATACAACATATTTAATCGTAACATATAATGTATAAATACACATACACTCATATATACAACATACTTAATCGTAACATATAATGTATAAATACACATACACTCATATACACATCATATTTAATCGTAACATATGATGTATAAATACACATACACTCATATATACAACATATTTAATGTATAAATACACATACACTCATATACACATCATATTTAATCGTAACATATAATGTATAAATACACATACACTCATATACACATCATATTTAATGTATAAATACACATACACTCATATACACATCATATTTAATGTATAAATACACATACACTCATATACACATCATATTTAATCGTAACATATAATGTATAAATACACATATACTCATATACACATCATATTTAATCGTAACATATAATGTATAAATACACATACACTCATATATACAACATATTAAATGTATAAATACACATACACTCATATACACATCATAATTAATCGTAACATATAATGTATAAATACACATACACTCATATATACAACATATTTAATCTATAAATACACATACACTTATATACACATCATATTTAATCGTAACATATAATGTATAAATACACATACACTCATATATGCAAAATATTTAATCGTAACATATAATGTATAAATACACATACACTCATATATACAACATATTTAATCTATAAATACACATACACTCATATACACATCATATTTAATCGTAACATATAATGTATCAATACACATACACTCATATACACATCATATTTAATCGTAACATATAATGTATAAATACACATACACTCATATATACAACATATTTAATGTATAAATACACATACACTCATATACACATCATAATTAATCGTAACATATAATGTATAAATACACATACACTCATATATACAACATATTTAATCTATAAATACACATACACTCATATACACATCATATTTAATCGTAACATATAATGTATAAATACACATACACTCATATACACATCATATTTAATCGTAACATATAATGTATCAATACACATACACTCATATACACATCATATTTAATCGTAACATATAATGTATAAATACACATACACTCATATACACATCATATTTAATGTATAAATACACATACACTCATATATACATCATATTTAATCGTAACATATAATGTATAAATATACATACACTCATATACACATCATATTTAATCGTAACATATAATGTATAAATACACATACACTCATATATACAACATACTTAATCGTAACATATAATGTATAAATACACATACACTCATATATACAACATATTTAATCGTAACATATAATGTATAAATGCACATACACTCATATATACAACATATTTAATCGTAACATATAATGTATAAATACTCATACTCTCATATACACATCATATTTAATCGTAACATATAATGTATAAATACACATACACTCATATATACAACATATTTAATCGTAACATATAATGTATAAATACACATACACTCATATACACATCATATTTAATCGTAACATATAATGTATAAATACACATACACTCATATATACAACATATTTAATCGTAACATATAATGTATAAATACACATACACTCATATACACATCATATTTAATAATAACATATAATGTATAAATACACATACACTCATATACACATAATATTTAATCGTAACATATAATGTATAAATTCACATACACTCATATACACATCATATTTAATCGTAACATATAATGTATAAATACACATACACTCATATATACAACATATTTAATCGTAACATATAATGTATAAATACACATACACTCATATACACATCATATTTAATGTATAAATACACATACACTCATATACACATCATATTTAATCGTAACATATAATGTATAAATACACATACACTCAAATATAAAACATATTTAATCGTAACATATAATGTATAAATACACATACACTCATATACACATCATATTTAATGTATAAATACACATACACTCATATATACATCATATTTAATCGTAACATATAATGTATAAATACAAATACACTCATATATACAACATACTTAATCGTAACATATAATGTATAAATACACATACACTCATATATACAACATATTTAATCGTAACATATAATGTATAAATACACATACACTCATATACACATCATATTTAATGTATAAATACACATACACTCAAATACACATCATATTTAATCGTAACATATAATGTATAAATACACATACACTCATATATGCAACATATTTAATCGTAACATATAATGTATAAATACACATACACTCATATACACATCATATTTAATGTATAAATACACATACACTCATATATACAACATATTTGATGTATAAATACACATACACTCATATACACATCATATTTAATCGTAACATATAATGTATAAATAGACATACACTCATATATACAACATATTTAATCGTAACATATAATGTATAAATACACATACACTCATATACACATCATATTTGATCGTAACATATAATGTATAAATACACATACACTCATATATACAACATATTTCATAGTAACATATAATGTAAAAATACACATACACTCATATACACATCATATTTAATCGTAACATATAATGTATAAATACACATACACTCATATATACAACATATTTCATAGTAACATATAATGTATAAATACACATACACTCATATACACATCATATTTAATCGTAACATATAATGTATAAATACACATACACTCATATATACAACATATTTAATCGCAACATATAATGTATAAATACACATACACTCATATACACATCATATTTGATCGTAACATATAATGTATAAATACACATACACTCATATACACATCATATTTAATCGTAACATATATTGTATAAATACACATACACTCATATATACAACATATTTCATAGTAACATATAATGTATAAATACACATACACTCATATACACATCATATTTAATCTATAAATACACATACACTCATATATACATCATATTTAATCGTAACATATAATGTATAAATACACATACACTCATATATACAACATATTTAATCTATAAATACACATACACTCATATATACAAAATATTTAATCGTAACATTTAATGTATAAATACACATACACTCATATACACATCATATTTAATCTATAAATACACATACACTCATATATACAAAATATTTAATCTATAAATACACATACACTCATATATACAAAATATTTAATCGTAACATTTAATGTATAAATACACATACACTCATATATACAAAATATTTAATCGTAACATTTAATGTATAAATACACATACACTCATATACACATCATATTTAATGTATAAATACACATACACTCTTATATACAACATATTTAATGTATAAATACACATACACTCATATACACATCATATTTGATCGTAACATATAATGTATAAATACACATACACTCATATACACATCATATTTAATCGTAACAAATAATGTATAAATACACATACACTCATATATACAACATATTTCATAGTAACATATAATGTATAAATACACATACACTCATATACACATCATATTTAATCTATAAATACACATACACTCATATATACATCATATTTAATCGTAACATATAATGTATAAATACACATACACTCATATATACAACATATTTAATCTATAAATACACATACACTCATATATACAAAATATTTAATCGTAACATTTAATGTATAAATACACATACACTCATATACACATCATATTTAATCTATAAATACACATACACTCATATATACAAAATATTTAATCTATAAATACACATACACTCATATATACAAAATATTTAATCGTAACATTTAATGTATAAATACACATACACTCATATATACATCATATTTAATCGTAACATATAATGTATAAATACACATACACTCATATACACATCATATTTAATCGTAACATATAATGTATAAATACACATACACTCATATACACATCATATTTAATCGTAACATATAATGTATAAATACACATACACTCATATACACATCATATTTAATCGTAACATATAATGTATAAATACACATACACTCATATATACAAAATATTTAATGTATAAATACACATACACTCATATACACATCATATTTAATCGTAACATATAATGTATAAATACACATACACTCATATATACAACATATTTAATGTATAAATACACATACACTCATATACACATCATATTTAATCGTAACATATAATGTATAAATACACATACACTCATATATACAACATATTTAATCGTAACATATAATGTATAAATACACATACACTCATATACACATAATATTTAATCGTAACATATAATGTATAAATTCACATACACTCATATACACATCATATTTAATCGTAACATATAATGTATAAATACACATACACTCATATATACAACATATTTAATCGTAACATATAATGTATAAATACACATACACTCATATACACATCAAATTTAATGTATAAATACACATACACTCATATACACATCATATTTAATCGTAACATATAATGTATAAATACACATACACTCAAATATAAAACATATTTAATCGTAACATATAATGTATAAATACACATACACTCATATACACATCATATTTAATGTATAAATACACATACACTCATATATACATCATATTTAATCGTAACATATAATGTATAAATACACATACACTCATATATACAACATACTTAATCGTAACATATAATGTATAAATACACATACACTCATATATACACCATATTTAATCGTAACATATAATGTATAAATACACATACACTCATATACACATCATATTTAATGTATAAATACACATACACTCATATACACATCATATTTAATCGTAACATATAATGTATAAATACACATACACTCATATATGCAACATATTTAATCGTTACATATAATGTATAAATACACATACACTCATATACACATCATATTTAATGTATAAATACACATACACTCATATATACAACATATTTAATGTATAAATACACATACACTCATATACACATCATATTTAATCGTAACATATAATGTATAAATAGACATACACTCATATATACAACATATTTAATCGTAACATATAATGTATAAATACACATACACTCATATACACATCATATTTGATCGTAACATATAATGTATAAATACACATACACTCATATATACAACATATTTCATAGTAACATAAAATGTATAAATACACATACACTCATATACACATCATATTTAATCGTAACATATAATGTATAAATACACATACACTCATATACACATCATATTTAATCGTAACATATAATGTATAAATACACATACACTCATATATACAACATATTTCATAGTAACATATAATGTATAAATACACATACACTCATATACACATCATATTTAATCGTAACATATAATGTATGAATACACATACACTCATATATACAACATATTTAATCGCAACATATAATGTATAAATACACATACACTCATATACACATCATATTTGATCGTAACATATAATGTATAAATACACATACACTCATATACACATCATATTTAATCGTAACATATAATGTATAAATACACATACACTCATATATACAACATATTTCATAGTAACATATAATGTATAAATACACATACACTCATATATACAACATATTTAATGTATAAATACACATACACTCATATACACATCATATTTAATCTATAAATACACATACACTCATATATACATCATATTTAATCGTAACATATAATGTATAAATACACATACACTCATATATACAACATATTTAATGTATAAATACACATACACTCATATACACATCATATTTAATCGTAACATATAATGTATAAATACACATACACACATATATACAACATATTTAATCTATAAATATACATACACTCATATATACAAAATATTTATTCGTAACATTTAATGTATAAATACACATACACTCATATACACATCATATTTAATCTATAAATACACATACACTCATATATACAAAATATTTAATCTATAAATACACATACACTCATGTATACAAAATATTTAATCGTAACATTTAATGTATAAATACACATACACTCATATATACAAAATATTTAATCGTAACATTTAATGTATAAATACACATACACTCATATACACATCATATTTAATGTATAAATACACATACACTCTTATATACAACATTTTTAATGTATTAATACACATACACTCATATACACATCATATTTAATCGTAACATATAATGTATAAATAGACATACACTCATATATACAACATATTTAATCGTAACATATAATGTATAAATACACATACACTCATATACACATCATATTTGATCGTAACATATAATGTATAAATACACATACACTCATATATACAACATATTTCATAGTAACATATAATGTATAAATACACATACACTCATATACACATCATATTTAATCGTAACATATAATGTATAAATACACATACACTCATATATACAACATATTTCATAGTAACATATAATGTATAAATACACAAACACTCATATACACATCATATTTAATCGTAACATATAATGTATAAATACACATACACTCATATATACAACATATTTAATCGCAACATATAATGTATAAATACACATACACTCATATACACATCATATTTGATCGTAACATATAATGTATAAATACACATACACTCATATACACATCATATTTAATCGTAACTTATAATGTATAAATACACATACACTCATATATACAACATATTTCATAGTAACATATAATGTATAAATACACATACACTCATATATACAACATATTTAATGTATAAATACACATACACTCATATACACATCATATTTAATCTATAAATACACATACACTCATATATACATCATATTTAATCGTAACATATAATGTATAAATACACATACACTCATATATACAACATGATTAATGTATAAATACACATACACTCATATACACATCATATTTAATCGTAACATATAATGTATAAATACACATACACTCATATATACAACATATTTAATCTATAAATACACATACACTCATATATACAAAATATTTAATCGTAACATTTAATGTATAAATACACATACACTCATATACACATCATATTTAATCTATAAATACACATACACTCATATATACAAAATATTTAATCTATAAATACACATACACTCATATATACAAAATATTTAATCGTAACATTTAATGTATAAATACACATACACTCATATATACAAAATATTTAATCGTAACATTTAATGTATAAATACACATACACTCATATACACATCATATTTAATCGTAACATATAATGTATAAATACACATACACTCATATACACATCATATTTAATCTATAAATACACATACACTCATATATACAAAATATTTAATCGTAACATTTAATGTATAAATACACATACATATATACAACATATTTAATCGTAACATTTAATGTATAAATACACATACACTCATATATACAACATATTTAATCGTGACATATAATGTATAAATACAAATACACTCATATACACATCATATTTAATCGTAACATATAACGTATAAATACACATACACTCATATACACATCATATTTAATCGTAACATTTAATGTATAAATAAATTCTATTCACTTCATACGCTCGAAATTTAAGTGCCATATTACCTGGGCCAAAGTGTTTTGAACGATCTGAGAAATAAACCGCACATCATGGAATAAATGTTTCGTCTTTAAGCTCTAGGTCTTCTATAAAGACAGTTTCGGACACCATACGCTAAGTAAATGGAAAGAGAAGCAAAATTATATCCGACATGTGAAATTGAACAATAATAATTTTTCTTCGAAACGTGACACGGCAAGTATACCTCCTGACTGTTTCTCGAAACATTCCTCATCAATTAATTATTCAAAAGCCAACTGAACAACAAAAGGTCAGATAGAAAAGTCACATTTAAACATCATATCAATCAGCTTGGAAAGTTATAACCACTAATTCTCACCATCAGAACTTATGGAGGCTTTAAAGAAGGCCCGTGATACATTTGCTGGGCTTGATTAATTACATTACCATTTAAAACATCCTCCAAAAACATTATTAGCATATCGTTTAACAATCGTCAATGAAGAATGGATTATTGGTAATGTGCGTAAGGTGTGGAATGAAGCAACAGTACTGCAAGTTACCAAACCTGGTAAAGATATCTCAGAGCCTATGAACGAACAGGTTGTATGTGCTGAACAGTGGAACAAATCACTAATTCTCGGCTTGTACGGTACTTGGAGTCTAATAATTTAATATCTACTTTCCAAGGTGGCTTTCGATATTGCCGCAGCACCGATGACCATTTTGTTAGATGGGAAACATTTATTCACGACACTTTTGACCAAGAAGGAATATTTAGAAGCCGTTTTCTTGATTAAGACGAAGTATATGATACGTCATGGAAAGTACGGGATACTGAATGACCTGCACGATCAGGGGCTAAATGGCCGTCTGTCTGCTTTGATATCAAACCTTGTCTCAAAGAACGAATTAAAAGAACGACTGGGTTGTACCTTCTCAGAAGAAGTGATGGGTCTGCCATAGGGCAGCATTCTCTCTGTAACTCTTTTTATCATCAAAATTAATAGCATCACCAAATATTTAGCTCCTGGAGTGGATTGATCTCGAAACGTTCATGATATGTGAGTATCTTAATATGTGATAGATCAAAGTGTACGCAATTAGATAAAAGATACCTACAACACTATATAAACAAGACTCAACATTTTGGAAATTCCAACGGTTTCAAATCTTCAAAGTCAAAAACAGTATGCATGTGCGCTTCATAGACACCATGAAGATCCCAAACCCACGTCGGGCGGTACACCGATACCAGTTGTTAGAGAAACAAATTTGCTAGGTATTATCTTCGACATAAACCTGAACGTCATTTCACACACAAGAAACTTGAATGCCAATGTTTTGAAGCCTCTGGATTTAATTTTGTATTAGTAAACACTCTGGTACTTATAGACGACGCATCTTCCAACTGGGACCATTAAAGACATCCCCATGTAAAAGGCTCCTCGCTAAAGCAAAAGAACCATCTGAACCAATGACATACCTTCGTTTGACATTATACAATCATCTAGCCTTGACAGTACAAAAGCCGATATTGGTAAAATTAAGAAAACGCCTCCATGGATACTAGAGCAATAAAATGTACTTTTTACACTACACGATGGAACACATTTTGATACAAACCTTTTACTCGTCCACGACTCTTATCATGAACTACTCACCAAATTTATAATCTATACAATAATTTATACGGATATATCAAAGGATGAGGAAAAGCCTTTCACAGCTTTCGATATTCTACAATACAGCAAAAATTTGCTTACCAAATGGTGCATCGATTGTTTCTGCCGAAATCCGAGCAACATACCTTGCTGGAGAAAATATTCCAAGGAAAAGTATTCTGATCAGCATCGTTTGATCGGGCACTATACATTCTGTCACTACATAATAGAAAACTGGAATCCCATTATTAATTAATATTATGATAAATATTCTGCGCCGAGTGCCTCCCTCAATACAGTATAAGATTGATTACCCCGTCATATTGGTATTAAAGGTAATTAAAAGCAGGCAGCGCATACTATAAAAGAGTCTCTACATCACAGGTGTTAGAATTAGAACTGGTCATACCTATATAACCATTTCCCACATGCTAAAAGGCCCAGTCCGTGCAGAGTGCTTTGTCTTTTTGCACTTAACCGTTCACTGTTAAACACTTTGTGATAGACTGTTTCAACCTCCAACATACACTGTGTGTAAATCGAAGGAACTATTGTATGAAAAAAATTCCAGGGTTGAAAAAGTGAACATGTCCATATGTTGGTTCATACAATAGTTACGACGGTATGGTCTTAGACTAAAACAAAAACGAATACAACGAGTTTAGTAGAAATCAATAAATAACTTTACTCCTTAGAATAAAAGGTAAGAATGCAATATATATATATATATATATATATATATATATATATATATATATATATATATATATATATATATATATATATATATATATATATATATATATATATATATATATATATATATATATATATATATATATATATATATATATATATCTGTAGTTTGAATAAAGTCCAACGTAATTCTATATATTCTGTCACTATTCGAATATGAGTATCCTGCATGAGATCCAGTGACGTTATAAATAAATTCCAAACATGAATTTACCTTTAGCACGTACTTGTGCCACGATTCATAGTGGTGTAATACACCATTTATTTGAACAGATTCGCAACAATTCCTAACTACTGATTTGGTAGGAAACTAAGACGTAAATGAGCATATTGTAATTCCAACGAATACGTGTTAAGTTGACGAATTCTCTCAAACTATATCTGAACAGAATCTACAATGATGCTGGAGACTAATATATAAAATTAGAATAAATAATTGTGTTTAATTCTGTGCCTTATATATAAGACTAAGACAATATCAGATGACC
Organism: Unio pictorum; assembly: GCA_030141615.1. Classification (NCBI taxonomy): domain Eukaryota; kingdom Metazoa; phylum Mollusca; class Bivalvia; order Unionida; family Unionidae; genus Unio; species Unio pictorum. The sequence continues at coordinate 61,103 of JARLTB010000146.1, read as the reverse complement.
AGGATTTAGAATCCAAGGAAATAAATTAGTAAATTCTAACAATATATTATATTTCGTTAACCCGTTAATTGACACAACATATGAAATTAATTTTTCTGATCAAATAAATATAAATATAACTGTATATCCTGTTGATTTCACACACGCATATGTACAAATATGCACACACAAAGATACATACACACAAGTGTGGAATATAGTATAAATATGTTATTAAATTATATTACTGCAGTTACGAATGGACAAGTTACTTTTATCGGACTTCGAGCTGTGGGTGTAAACAGAGAATGGAAGTGGTGGAACGGCCAATCAGCATCATATCTTTCATGGAACAGCAATCAGCCAGATAACTGGTACGGTGTTGAGAATTGTGTGATAATTTACACTCAATACAATGACGTAATGTGCCCTTCTTTGGGATATTTTATTTGTCAGAAGTTTATTTAGTGGTTGTTGATTCGGATGTTCGTATCATGTAATAGATTCAATATTTATATACATATTACTTACTGATAAAATTGAATGTATTCACGTCTTTCCTATGAATGTAAAACTCAGATTGCAAGCAGAAGATCTCTAAATTATGTACAGACTTTGATTGAAAAACATCTTTAAGCATTATCTTGCAAATATTTAAAAATTAGAAAACTTTAAAAATATTATATATTGGTTTTTCAAACACGTACGCCCCAAACAAGCAATAGCAATAATCGGACATGATCACGGAAATCATTTCTTTAGCATTATACGTGTCCATTATAAATGAAAGTAGATGTCTAATCGGTAAGGTATACATGGTTATAATATCAAATCTCAAAATCATCTTTTCTGACTCAGTGCCTTTTAAAAAGATGAGACTGGTTTCGATATGAACATAACATAAAAGTAGTTAAAATCAGTTAAGATGAAGTCATGTGGTATTTTCAGTCATATTAGTACCAAGATAAGTATATGTTATATTAGTACCAAGATAAGTCTATGTTATATTAGTACCAAGATAAAGTATATGTTATATTAGTACCAAGATAAGTATATGGTATATTAGTACCAATATAAGTCTATGGTATATTATTACCAAGATAAGTCTAAGGTATATTAGTATTATATTAGTACCAATATAAGTATATGGTTAAGCTTATTATTCTGAATTTGTATTTTGGACTTATCACTACCATGGTGCATGTTCAGTCATCTTTAACAGAGATAGGTCAGCATTTTTGAAAATAGAAATTACCATATTGACGTCATTAATATGGTTTTCGAAAAGTAACTTCTCTTACACAATTTGAATCGTTACAATGTCTGATCAAATATAGAAATGAAGATAATTCCTTTTGTTATGGGAAATAATCCATGTTTGCCTAATATAGGTAAGATTATCTATAGGTATTGGGATTTATTACAATTATCAAGTAAAGCACGTATTAGATCGATTCACAAAATCCAACCCAAACTTGTTTATAAAAGGACTAAAAATCTTATACATTTCCTAATTAATTCTAAATTAGTCGAATATCATATAAAAAAGGAATATTTCTATATGTAAAAGATCTAGATGTTCGCACTGTTCTTTCATTAGTAAAAATAGTTCTTTCAATAGCAAGAACACGAAATAACATTGTAATATGCCTTGTGATACTAATTGTGCATCATCAAATGTTATAAATTTGTCCACATTCAACTAACGTGCATACAATATATTGGAGAAACCAGTCAACAAATTTCCGAGCGGCGTATGACCAATATAGATCAAACGTAAAATATTGTATCGATGAATCTTTTTCATCATATGATGCCGCACATTGTAAAAAATAGTTCCCCTACTGTGCAAAATTTCTACTTTTAACCTATGATATATTCCAAAGGTCTAAATTCCAAACGACAACCATTAATCGTTTTTATGTCCTTTGTTTACAATTAGTTTAAATTTGCAGTATACATAAAAAAATGTAAAATGTTTTCTCTATTTCTTCATAATATATATATATATATATATATATATATATATATATATATATATATATATATATATATATATATATATATATATGCCCTTCGCTTTCTCTCACCATGAATTCGCGCTGAAAACCTTTGGTATATTTATGAACTGTTAAAACAAAAACGTATTTTTGTAAGAACATTGGTGTTTCTACCGATATTAACAAACATTATCAAGTCCTTTTTTGATAAGCTCTATGTAATGGAATATTATTTGGGTAATGCAAACGGTTGTGAAATTGGTGACCCAACGGTCTACCAGACTACATTACTTATATATGGTACAGAAATTTAAAGAAAAGAACATCAAAATGGTAATCTTTTCCTGTATTAGACTCACAATATTCAACGTGTGATGAAATCCTCTCAGTTCCGCCTGACCTGCATGTTTATAACCAGAATATCGTAAGTGTTGTAGTATTTCTCAAATCATGTATCACTTGCTAGAAGTTGAATCCTTGACCAGACTTGACGGCTTAAGCAAGGCCATTTAATTTAAAAGAATTTTATCAAAGCTTTTCTAGTTTTGGATGCCTGACTTGGTGTTAGGTAAGGGACATATACTCTACAATTATTATGCTAAAATTGTTCATCAAATACAAGAACAGGTACCATGTGTGACTTTTGTATTTTATGATAGGATTTTCCTACCTATGACAAGCGTTTCAAGATTTTCGGTACGATTTGTAACATACGTCTGATCAAAATCTGATATATTCTTAAATCACTAGGAAAGTTGTTGGGCTATATTAAGTCAATATGACTTGGCAACGACACTTTGATAGCTCTATTAGCTCTTGTGTCATTTTGTATGGTCTGCGTTGTTTTCTCATAACGCCAAAATTGTTTACAAAATAGTAAGCTTGGTCTTGTGTTTCTTCGTTTTTACCAACACTCCCCGGGAACATACAGACTATATAATGAAAATAATTAATTTCTCCTCTTATGTTAAATAATAGTGTTCTTACCCATCCGAATAATACTAATATGTTCATGGTGAAATGTTAAGAAGCAACCACTGCTTAATTTCATAACGAGATGGTTAACATGGGACAAGTTGTATCAAGTTTCTCTCTCTGATCAGAAGAGTTAAAAGACTTTAATGAAAATGCAAACACATAACACATCCAGCGTCGTAAGAGTGTCTGGTCGGCCCGCAATATACATATTAGATTCAACTGCTCCATAACCTGGATTTACACGTGAACAGTTACAAGTAATACCCGAGGATACACAATTACCACCGCGAACACTTAACTAGCACCTTGAGATTTATTACATTCAAGACCGGTCAGCATAAAATTTTCTCTTGTATGACCAAGACAACTATATTTTATAGCTACGGTAAATTGTCATGGATCATTGCTTGAATAGCCTAACAACATTATTGTGTTACAGTTTGCACAATGATCAGTCTGTCGTTGTTGCAATATCATGATGAAAACAATACAGAGATTAAAGTCTCATTTATTTTTGTTGTGTTACTTTCTTTGTAACTAATGTTGTCTTAATATCTCATTGTCAATATCTGTAATTATTTCGCGCATTTGTTCGCACTGAATTTTATTTTGTTTTAATCTGATTAATTTCATAAGCTCTATTAAATCTTGATCAAGTGCTCTATGATTATCTGTTATCCCTTCGTAATAATGCATATTTTTAATTAGCCATTCATGCAGAGATAATCTAACAAATGTTGGTGGTAGACCGTGATCGTCATACATTAATGCAGTTGTATTTTTCAGTAATAACCAATCAAGAAACATTTTTACTAAATCGAGTTATAGGGTGAATATTTCATCCCAAATTATTATTCCGGGGTTACATATATCGCTCATTTGATCAGGAGTTCATTTATCTCCCTTATATGGAAACAAATGTGATAAGTACAGGATTTTTCACCTGGATCATTCATTTCACTCGCAATTCTGAGGGTAGATCGGATGAAGACCCTCAGTAAACTCGAGGCAATCGAGATAGACTATAATCAGCTTGTAATCCATTTCTCGATAATATGGTCATTTTGTACGTTGAAAGTCTAAATATTTTAAAATATTCCGTACACACTCCGTGACCAAGAAACTTTAATGATTAGCACGCGACGATATCAAATGAGATAATATCGCTGTGGTCATACTTGGTATTTCACAATCCACGGTGCCCGTATTCACAGCAGCTTTGATAAAGAAATTCAAATCGTGTTGGTTTACTAGATCTTTTCTTTGTTTCAAGGTAACTGATGGAACGGTGAAACAATTATTTCGCAATTTCTCAATTTTGACAGTACGCTTTTACCAAGAAAAATGAAGACAAGACACTATTTCATTATTGTTAGAAATAACTGTCTATCTAAGCTATCTCCGGTAGTTATATATTACTAGCTATTTATTTATTTATTGACAGTAGCTTCTCGTGGGTCCGAGGTTCTTTCCGGGGGGTTTTCCTGGGTTATGCCTCCACCAATAATACTGGCCGCCATGTATATCCTATCGTGTGCTGAAAAATGGCGTTAAACCCCACAACAACAGCAACATTTATTCTTTCATTGTTTTTCTTTTGATATATGTAATTAAGGATTTTAGCTTCATAAAAAAAATCGAGAAATAAAAATTAATTAGTTTCTGATATTCGAGTTTTATGAAAGGGAGGTAACAGTTTTCTTCAATAATATAATATTTACCTCCCTTGTTACTGTCAATGATCTGATTGAAGGCAGGTATCTAGGCAGTTCTGTTGCAAGTTATGTTATCATCATAATTAATTAATTTCCGTCTATGTGAAAATCAATAACAGCAAAGTAATATAATTGTATTAGTGGAAGGATATTTAAGGTTTCTAACTAAAAATCAAAATCAACTAAAAAAAAACATTTCTTTCAATTCATCTGGATCTGTTATACAGAACGATACATGTATATTTCAACCTATAGTGTCTAGTGCAGCACTGCATGTATATATAAATGATTGTTTATATCAATGATTGTATATATATATATATATATATATATATATATATATATATATATATATATATATATATATATATATATATATATATATCAATGATTGTTTATAGTTTAGTTTGTAATTCAAAAAATTGATTGTATCTAAACTGTTGCACGTTGATTGTTCATTATTTTATGAACTTTAATTTATTACAATTTATATATTAGGACAGAATTTTAGTTAAAATAATAAGATTGAAATTTTTTTAAAATTGTATTAAAGTAATGTTTCACTCATTTATATTGGAATGGTTTTCGGAAATATATTAAGATTAATTTCATTTATTTCTAAATCACAACTATATATTAATGGAACAAAAGTGAATTTTGTTACAAGCAAATGGCAAAGTACATTGTTGTGTAGAATAAAAGTGAATGATGTTACAAGCAAAATGCAATGTATATCGCTGCGCTATATTATACACCCAGTAAGGGTCAGTAAACCACAAGATTAAACATTGGCAAAATTTCAAAGAAAAGTGCGATTTCAGCAAACCCTCTGCTGAATGACGTAACAACAATATGGTTCTTATGTAATAGAGTGAGAATATCTTTCTAGCTGGGATGAAGTATACACCGGTATACCGAGGAATGGCCATATTTTGTCTTGCCGTTAGGCCCAGATAGATATAAATAAGCGCACATATCGCCGAGATCAATTCCTCTCATTCAGAATCTAGAAATGAATTGTCTTTCCCATTACAGTTAAGAACTGTATATGTCGTAAATTTCTTTTAGTAATAGGCATTTTTAATGTTTGAGATATTAATGGTAAAGTTCATATGTTTGCAACATTGTTCACTGAATTATGTTATTTATAATATATTGTAATATAATATTCAATTGTTGTAAATAATTTATATTTAGTTATATTTACTGTATTTTTTTTGTTAAAGACGAATTCGCTACCAACTTCATGTTTAGATTTGATTTTGAAATAAAGAATTCTTTACGTAACAAAGAATAATATCTAGCAACATATTCCAAATAAATATTCTATTTTAAAATGAGTAAAATACATTGCTTTAAATTGATTGTTTCATTAACTTAAACTATTACATTTTATACCTTTGGCTATCATGAAATTGATAGAGACTTAACTATTCGTATTATATTCTAAAATGCAGAAATAATAAAAATGAATGAAGTTGGAAGGTTTAAAAAGAAAGTGGAATTTTATATGTATTGCATGTAATTTTATTATAAAGTTTTTAGATGTGTTTCTAGAATGTATATGTGTGTTGATTATTTCAATAAAATTCCTCTCATCTTGAAGCTTGAAAAGACTTGTCTCTCTCATTACAGATGAAATCCCGTACCTTTCCCCAAAGACGTTTTCAACATCTTTTTGACACCGTTTTCTAAGGATCTTGTTCTTCTTTTCTCCCTATCATTCCGGATTCCCAAATTAAACATTTATGAGTTTATGAGAACAAACCCGCAAACATCGCATAAAGTTCTCTCAAAATATACATACCACGAGAGCGACGCTGATGCTAAATTATGACTGCTCGGTGTTATTTTAAATTCTTCAGTGGCTCCACATTCTATTATGGCACTGACATTATTGACACCAGTAGATATAGTTGATGATACATTAAACTGTACAGATGAAATTACCGTTAATCTCTATATACTTCGAACAGTTGCAGTACCGTTGACAGTGTTATTTGTACGCCTTAAATCGAAAGACCCCCGTTTATCGAGTACACGTTACTTATATTCTGATATTTAAACCATCTTTCAGCAATAGAAGGAAAATTGCTTATAATATTATCTTGCCTTTTCTTAATCGTGTCAATGCTCGGCTTGATATCAAAAGTTTCTTGACAGCGGTCAACGGAGTACCAAAGAAATTATCTGCGAATTCATCGAATTAAAAACAAAATGTCTACGAAGATACGCAAACGCATGCATGAACATCATACTCGGCCCACAACGTTGAGAATTTATCTTCTATAGCGCTGTAGTTTACGTCCATATATATTTTTTTCGCCGTGGTATTGTTAGATACTGAATCTCTAAGTACCGCTATTTTGTTTCCGTTCATGTTGAGTTAACCTGTCATTGTATCACCGGATTTTCGTACTCTCGCACAAATATTATCCGATATAGTTAAGCTAGGAAAACCATGTTTAAATGTTCTGTTATTATCAAACACGGCTATACTGTTCTTGGTTACACAATTAATTATGACGATAATATCACGTAATGAAAGATTACCTGTTTTCCTTGCTTATCCTGAAACGGAACCCATTAACATCTTCCGTAAATATCTACAATTTTACTATAAGATCTACTCAAAACGATAGCGATTACTCATGTATTGATGTACACCTTTTTGAGGTGGTTTTGGTTAATTTTGATACATCATCGAGTACAGCAATTGCTTCACGGCCGCATATTGGTGGGTCAGTTTTTTTGTGTTGGTAATGTTTCAGACCAGATTGGAGAATTTGCTAAGCTGGCATACTTGATAAATTGATTTAGTGGAGATAACCTTTGAGAATCGAAATAAATTATTCCACGTCAATCGATCGCGTATGCAACCCAGTGTATTCCTTCCATGATACTAGTTTCAAGGTTAGAGGTACCGTTTTCAATTTCTTTGTGCTGGATAGGTCATTAGTCTTGCATAAAAAAACACCTCTAAAGTTTGATAGTTTTAATTTCTTAATAGCATCCTAAAAATCAGCAAGCTATTTCCGCGAGCTTGGAAATAAGTTTCAATGACAGATTGAATGGATAAATCAAGTTATTCCAGTGAAAACAATAAATCGAATGTAAATTTGTGAAATCTATTTGCAATATTTGTAAATCAGGTTCGATGTTCTGAGCACGCCCCATAAGTGCCATTAAACGATGCTATGCTCGTGCTACACGATTCCATTAAAAAATGTAACAATTTATCTTCTGATGCTTCTTAATGTCATTCCAATATTAAAGAAACGTCACTAACTCCAAGTTTGTCAAAAATCATATGGCTTTCTTCTTGCGAGTAAGCTCGTTCAGCATTTTAAAGCGCAATAAATATATGACACGGTGCGGAATAACCCTGCTGTGATACTATCTGCCATGCAAATAAACCGTTAATATTACTTTGAAAATTATCTGTTGTTATTCTCAACCATGACAGTATTGATTTACCGCCTTGATCCATACAAATGAGTACATATTGTTATTCAGCAATCTTCGGAGTCCACAACGACAGTTTTATTAAGTACTTTACCAGCATGAAGACCACCATGAAGCCAGATAGCATCATCGTAGGTATCTTTTGTAACGAATACAACTCTATGTTTATCTCGAAAAATAACCTAACGTTTCTAGAAAATGCAAATATATGTGTGACAAGGGAATTATGCATGAAGATTTTCAGTCATTATCTTTCAGCACTGATTTTTGTGTTGCAATATTAAATTTGTAATTGACATTATGTGATATTACTGCGGGTGTTTCTGCTGCTCCTGCGAAATCTGGGACGTAAACGGTATTTAAGATTCTATATTCGGGAAAGTTAGAAGTGTATTTAGCAAACACTATTGTTTGACCAGCTCATCTTGTATAATCAAACTATCCTGCTAAGCCTATTATTGTTGTAACAATATCAACATCCTTTTGAATATTTACAATATTTTTTCTATCATTCAAATATATAGCACTGTCAACCCCCCACAATTCTGTTATTAGCCAAACTTATTCTGTCAATGGCGTTATATTTAGTAATGTCTATCCCTACAATTTCACCTGCTACTTCGATAAATGGTCTGGCGGTTAAGACATATCTACTTGTATTGTGAACCTGATCCTGGATCCTTCCACGGTGATTTGGTATCCGCGCATTACAAGAATAATACTGATAGTCAATCATGGATTCATCATAAGGTACCAGTGCGTCTATGTTGAATGGTGCATCAGATACACCTTTATACATCTGTATATATCCTTTGATAACAATAAGCAAATGTGCAGTATTTTGAAGATCAGCACTCTTATTATAAGCAATAGAAAACCACTGAAAACTATCACTAGCCATGAACAGTTGTTCTTGAAGATTCACTGCAACAGCGTCTATGCCACTAACAGTTGTTGCTTTTGTTTGCAGTTCTTAATTTGATACAAAATTTGCAAATTTACCGTGCTTAGTTTGAAAGTGATGGTTCAAATAAAAAATTTGAAAACGGCAATAATGTCTTGACAAATCAAACACATATTTTAACTCCAACATCAGTAAAGAAACACTTGTCAGTTTACTCCTTGTTAAACGCTCAGCATTTGTCTCCAAATTTTCGCTTTCTAGATATCATCGGACTACTCATTTTGGGTAATCTTTGGCAGATAATAAAAGCGTTTTTAAATGTATAGATCGATACGGAACTGTCAATCCCGGTAAATGCTTCACTTCAATAATTTCGCGTTAGCTACGAGTCACTTGTTTGCCATGGAGGGTGCATTCACCGTTCAAAAAATCTTTTTGGTGCGTAAGCGCGTTGGTTATGATGACACAGAGTCAAAACACCATGACGACGCACTCAACCAATCACGAGCGTGGAAAAAGTAAATAAACAAAGCATGCGCGCGCACCTCTATCGACCCACTATGAATAGATGTGAAACAAGCCAAAGAAAATTTTATTGAAATATAAATGGCTTTTCCAAAAGGATGGGTATTTGGCATCGCGTGGTTACATTTCCCTTAAAAGTAGAAAAAAATGTACCCTAGAGGAAATTAAATAGCGTGAACATATTACTTGTTCCCTTGTCGCATGAAAACCATTGATGGCCTGCCTGAAAGCCCTTTGCATACCGCATGAGGCCTGTGGACCGTAGTTTGCCCACCCTTAAATGTAAGTGAAGAAATTAGTAGTTATAATAATGATTATACGACCTACTGCAATATATTTTCAAATAGTGTGTTTTAGACCAAAATGTTTCTCTTTCAATGTAAAGTTTGTTTTCCCTAACAGTAGGTATTAGTAAGATGATTCGGGAATGGACGAATTATTATAATTAGGTCGATATTTGTAATAGTGATACCATAACAGTTACATTATGATAGAAGTTTGGCTTAACAATGTAATACTGAATGAAATATCTGAGAGAACGCTATGAAAAGGTCCTTTTAAAAGTGCATGAAATAGAGCATTTTCTTTGATCCTAATATAAACGGATATGTGCCAACATAATGAACAGTGTTCATACCTTGCATAGAACCAATCAGGAGACGAATAGCCGTTTCCTGACTTATCTCGAATTTATTCTTGGCCCTTAACGATTGCATGAACAACATCAATTGGAAACTATAGTCACATAACCCAAAGTGGAAACCCACTGTGGTGAAAAATTCATACGATCAAATTGCAGCACTACTTTGGACGTGTTTAAATATTTATTTCCTTATTTCACCGATCTAAAAAGTCGCGAGTTCTGCCGTATTGTCCTATCTCCTGTATTTCATTCGCCATGGATAAAATTTTGTTTTATTCCTGTAGTTATTAGGATAATGAGAGAGAGAGAGAGAGAGAGAGAGAGAGAGAGAGAGAGAGAGAGAGAGAGAGAGAGAGAGGATGGGCTGGGGAAAGAGAACAAGAAACATAGACATGTGAATTTGTGGTATATTCCATTCAAGTGATTCTGCGACGTGATTTTGTTCATGATTACCTTTCGCAATAAATGAACATTGCCTAAAAGGAATCATTCAGTCATGCGTTGAAATGTTTGGAATAAATTGTATAAGATATTTTGCATTCATAAATGCTTAACATCTTCCCTTTTTAATTGCCGATAAATAGTCATAACCTGAATTATATATCATCCATTTCATTCGAGTTCGCAAATGCTGTTTTTCTTTTCTTCAGAAACATCACTCCTGTTGAAACAAAATAAAACATACAATATTGACATTGTTATAACATAATTCATTAAAATGCAGATATTAAATTACACAGTCATGATCCTTGGGCATCTCTTTTCCTTCGATATTTCAGCAATCGTGTTTAAGATCGAACTTATTGAAATTCGTTAACCTTCTAGATGGTAAGATGAAATATAAATGCAAATATACCTATTATAAATGGATATATAATCTATAAACGACTTCTTCCACTCATCTTCATATATCCTGAAGAGTACATGTAGCTCATGGAATGTGAACTCATTATATAATCTCGATGGGTCGATGAATAAACTAAGTATTAAAAGCCTTTGCCTTTTTCTGTACATGTTTACACTGCAATAGTATCTGCGACCACGTTCGTTAAAAAAAATTGTTTCACAAATGGTGGAAACAGAATTGAACACATTTTTTTCTAAGATAAGCGAATCTAATATATTGTTTTCATTCGTATCAAGAGAATCTGATTAGTTTATTTAGTACATGGAATTCGGACCAAGGTTCAGTAAACAATCTCGATGCATCTATTTTCTTATGGGAGAGGGCTGACTGCCCGAATATCAATTCTGCCATACGGTGCGTCATGGATCCATCATGCAGGTCATTCTTCCACCACCTTTCCAAGCAAAGTGTCTGGCATCCTCATCATCCAAACGTGGACTCCCTATAGATAAAGTGGGACGGCAAAGGATTGATCTACTACAGAAGTCTGTTTATTAGCGAAATATATTATCAATATAAATCTTGTTTCGATTGAAAAAGTTTGGATGGAATTACTAGTATGTCATTTACAAAAATATATAATCATTATTAAACTTTTCTCGATTTAAAAGTTTCGCAATATATTTTATCCAAAGTATTTAATATTACAAATATTCTCTATTATGACGATGCTAAAATATTTGATGATTGAGTAAGAAAATATGTTGAAAAAATGACCTCATTATCTATATTGGTTTAAGATTCGGTAGACCCTATTAGACGAATGATTAATGGCATGTTTTATGCAGTTCGTATAACTGTTACCCTCACTGAATTCAGGACTGTATCAAGATTCTACCACTTTATGACATGACCTAAAATACGATGTGTGGCTGATGTGGGGCTATTGCTTTAACGGATTTAAGATTTGTATCGTGGTGATCAAACGCTTAGATGACTAATTAATACAATATGTGATGGACATATTACCATTACCATCACGAATTGAAAAGATATCTTCTCGGACTAAATAATCAAGACATTTTCTTTCAACGGTACAATTATCTCTTGCTGTCATTATAAATAATTACAACCAATATTTTACTGAGACGATTGCAAAATATGTATTAGGTATTACTAAGGCATAAAACCCGACGATATATAGATAACACCCGTAGGCTCATGTCGGTATTTATAATAACATCTTGAGAAAATATGTTCATGCCCATTGAGATATTTTTCATACTTGTCAATTGGAGCTATGTTCTTGGATGAGGTTTGAAACGTTTACATGAGTTGGGTTTATGAAGTCCCATCTCTTGTAAGCTTGCCGCTACATGTTAAATCACACTTTCAAAATTTTTGGAGGCAATTTACACCGATAATAAAAACTTACCTAATTTTGAAGATCCTGGTTTTAAAGACTAGCTTGGAAGTTAAAAGATATAAAAACATATTGAAAAACATCTTGACGAACTGACTGTAAGACAACTGATTAATATTTTAAATAGTAAAAGATCTTGTGTTTTAAATAAATATATCCATCAATCAAAACATAAATTAATCAATCAATGAAGTGATCAGTCATTGAATCAATGATTATATTGTTTTCCAATAGAAGATTAGTTATTTCCAGTAACGACGAGAGAGAGAGAGAGAGAGAGAAGAGAGAGAGAGAGAGAGAGAGAGAGAGAGAGAGAGAGAGAGAGAGAGAGAGAGAGAGAGAGAGAATATAGACATCACTTCAACATTTAAAACAAATAACAGTATGCAGTGAGCATTCATATAATATTGTTTTACAACTTTATTGACGCGCTTATTTACAGAAAAACAACACTGCGACGAAGGCTATATTTTCAACCAGACACTGGGTCTGTGCTACAAGTTTTATTTAATTTCCAAAAGTTGCGACAACTTCATGATTACATGTGAAGATGATAAAGCTCAGTTGATGACAATCAAGAATGAGGCTGAATTCAGATTCATCTAAGATCATTTATTCCATCAATTGACCTCACAACTTATATTTATAATTACATAATTGGCACAGTATAAAAATACAAGAAGGTATTATATTAAATGACCTCAAAACTTACATTTATAATCACATAATTGGAACAGAGAAAATATCCATTTTCAGAATCAAATCATTAACGTTCCATGAACTAAAACAACCGCTGTCTTTTACATTCGTTAAAACGTTAGAGTACGTCCGAAACCAAACTTTTTTTGTATCTTCGTGTTTATTTTTAAAACGAAAGATGGATCATTAAACTGATGCTGAAGTCTTTACCCGAAGATTACTTTAATTCGTTTATGGCTTGGAAAACGTTTTGATCCGTCATTAAATTATATAGCTAGCTACAACCCAGGAACTAATCCCGCCTGAGACATTTTCCAGAATCTTGTCAGGATTGGACTTGTGAAAAAAAGTGAAACTTGCTTTGCGTTTGCATTGATAATTTTGAAAGTGAGATTTTAAATATTAAGTGCATTATATATTGTATTAGCAACAATGCAAATGTAAAGTTAACAATTATATGGCCACGCACATCTCTGACACATATTTGGAATTTATTTTTTTTAAGTGCACTCTATCTCTCTCTGTCTCTGTCTGTCTCTGTCTCTGTCTCTCTCTCTATTTGTCTCTCTGTCTGTCTAATATATAAATAAATTATATTCTCGCAGTAATATAGAAAGAATCAACAACCTCAATTTGTATCGGACTCCGTGCCATGGGTGCGAACAGAGAATGGATGTCGTGGAACGGCCAAGCCGCATCATATTTTAACTGGCGTAGTTGTCATCCAGACAATAGTCTGGTATCGAGAGTTGTGTGGAAAATGGTGATAATGAATATAATGATATTTCTTGCTCTTTGGCAAAATATTTTGTTTGCCAGATATTTATATAGTACTTCCAGATCACGAGTGCTCAAATCATATTATTGCTACGACTCCATTGTCTTTAATAGGTACGAGAAAATAGCAAAATCAACGAAAATTATAACACTCAGCAAATTGTTTTAATGCCCATGTTATGAGGAAATTAAAGTATTGTGAATTATAACCAACACAATATTGTCAGGAATGAATCACATGGACTAAATACAAACAAACAATCTATGTAAACAATGTTTAAACATAAGCATTTGATTATACAATCATGGCCAAAAATAAGACATAACCATTTGATTATACAATCATAGACAAAAATAGTACATAACCTTTGATCATGGACAAAAATAATACATAACCATTTGATTCTACAATCGTGGACAAAAATAAGACATAACCATTTGATTATACAATCATGGACAAAAATAATACATAACCATTTGATTCTACAATCATGGCCAAAAATAATACAGAACCTTTGATTATACAATCATGGACAAAAATAATACATAACCATTTGATTATACAATCATGGACAAAAATAATACATGACCTTTGATTATACAATCATGGACAAAAATAATACATAACCTTTGATTATACAATCATGGACAAAAAAAATACATAACCTCTGATTATACAATCATGGACAAAAATAATACATAACCTTTGATTATACAATCATGGACAAAAATAATACATAACCATTTGATTCTACAATCATGGACAAAAAAAATACATAACCTTTGATCATACAATCATGGACAAAAATAATGCATAACCATTTGATTCTACAATCATGGACAAAAATAATACATAACCTTTGATTATACAATCATGGACAAAAATAATACATAACCATTTGATTCTACAATCATGGCCAAAAATAATAGATAACCATTTGATTATACAATCATGGCCAAAAATAATACATAACGATTTGATTATACAATCTTGGCCAAAAATAATACATAACCATTTGATTATACAATTATGGACAAAAATAATACATAACCATTTGATTATACAATTATGGACAAAAATAATACATAACCATTTTATTATGCAATCATGGACAAAAATAATACTTAACCTTTGATTATACAATCATGGACAAAAATGATGCATAACCATTTGATTATACAATAATGGACAAAAATAAGACATAGCCATTTGATTATACAATCATGGACAAAAATAATACATAACCATTTGATTATGCAATCATGGACAAAAATAATACTTAACCATTTGATTATACAATCATGGACAAAAATAATACTTAACCATTTGATTATACAATCGTGGACAAAAATAATACATAACCATTTGATTATGCAATCATGGACAAAAAAAATACATAACCATTTGATTATACAATCATGGACAAAAATAAGACATAACCTTTGATTATACAATCATGGCCAAAAATAATACATAAACTTTGATTATACAATCATGGCCAAAAATAATACATAACCTTTGATTATACAATCATGGACAAAAATAATACATAACCATTTGATTATACAATCATGGACAAAAATAATACATAACCATTTGATTATACAATCATGGCCAAAAATAATACATAACCTTTGATTATACAATCATGGCCAAAAATAATACATAAACTTTGATTATACAATCATGGACAAAAATAATACATAAACTTTGATTATACAATAATGGCTAAAAATAATACATAACCTTTGAATATACAATCATGGCCAAAAATAATACATAAACTTTGATTATACAATCATGGCCAAAAATAATACATAACCATTTGATTATACAATCATGGACAAAAATAATACATAACCATTTGATTATACAATCATGGCCAAAAATAATACATAACCATTTGATTATACAATCATGGACAAAAATAATACATAACCATTTGATTATACAATCATGGCCAAAAATAATACATAACCATTTGATTATACAATCTTGGCCAAAAATAATACATAACCATTTGATTATACAATCATGGACAAAAATAATACATAACCATTTGATTATACAATCATGGACAAAAGTAAGACATAGCCATTTGATTATACAATTATGGACAAAAATAATACATAACCATTTGATTATACAATCATGGCCAAAAATAATACATAACCTTTGATTATACAATCATGGCCAAAAATAATACTTAAACTTTGATTATACAATCATGGACAAAAATGATGCATAACCATTTGATTATACAATCATGGCCAAAAATAATACATAACCTTTGATTATACAATCATGGCCAAAAATAATACATAACCTTTGATTATACAATCATGGCCAAAAAAATACATAACCATTTGATTATACAATCATGGACAAAAATAATACATAACCATTTGATTATACAATCATGGCCAAAAATAATACATAACCATTTGATTATACAATCATGGACAAAAATAATACATAACCATTTGATTATACAATCATGGACAAAAATAATACATAACCATTTGATTATACAATCATGGACAAAAATAAGACATAGCCATTTGATTATACAATCATGGACAAAAATGATACATAACCATTTGATTATACAATCATGGCCAAAAATAATACATAACCTTTGATTATACAATCATGGACAAATATAATACATAACCTTTGATTATACAATCATGGACAAAAATGATGCATAACCATTTGATTATACAATCATGGACAAAAATAATACATAACCTTTGATTATACAATCATGGCCAAAAATGATGCATAACCATTTGATTATACAATAATGGACAAAAGTAATACATAACCATAGATCATACAATCATGGACAAAAATGATACATAACCATTTGATTATACAATCATGGACAAAAATAATACATAACCTTTGATTATACAATCATGGACAAAATTAATACATAACCATTTGATTCTAAAATCATGGACAAAACGAAAACGATCATCTTATAAATATCTAACGGAACTGAGTTAAGGATATTACCGTTATCATCAATGGAAATTAAACATTTTTGGGAAATATCCGGAAGTTCCAGTTAAAATAAACCAATCAAGTAAGAACAGATCATTTACATTTCGTTCATGTTATATGACTGTCTTTATTACAGTAATATCGCAACGTAAGTAAATCTTTCAGTATAACCCACATTGGAGTTTTTAACTTAAAAGTACCGTTAATTGTTCTTCATCTGCTGTAATCGAAACAAATAAATGTTACACTCACCTAGTTATATTCACTTGTTTATGCTATTTTAAATTTAAGATTTCAGACAGAATATAATAGCAGCATACAACTTTAAAATCTCTATTTAATGCCATGACCAGCTAGCTATATTTGGGAATCATGAGAAATATCAGATGATCAGTATTCGAAAAGATTCATTGAAATTGTTTCTTTCACATTAGATGTTGTGACTATAAGTCACAATATAGATATAGTAAGAATATACACAGCCTTATGATATTTTACCTTAAATTGCAACAAGATGATTAAAAGGTTCAAATTTTCAAAACCGTATTTCCAGTCATAGCATTTCCAAGTTAGATGAGACGACATCATATATGTAAGCCAATTCAAAACCGTTTAGTGGAAGTGACGATTGATGTATGCAAACATGATAACAAACTCTTCTTACTGCACAATAATTCAGCTTTTAAAGAACACATTCAAAAATATATAATTTCTCTATTGTACTTTGTTTTTGATATATCTGTAAAGGATCATAATGTAAATTTATTTAAAGGGGTACAAGATCTATAACTGTGTACATCAATAGTAAACTAATTTGACTAAAGTTTAAAGAAAACAAATTACTGCTTTCTATTATATTAAGTTTATTTTAAACAGGTGTCTACCATATATCGTTTGTATTTGTGTATTTGTGTTTTAATCAAAAGACCAATATTTTAATAAAAAAAGTTTTGTCTGTATCAATCGCTGCAATAAATGTCATATATGGGTCGATTATCGGCAATTTAACCAGTATGTGATTATATCTGTTTTGCAATGACAATATCCTTTTGTGGCTTTGGATTTGAAATACATCTTGCCGAGGGTAATTAAACTGTACGTATTAAGGTAGATCAAGTAAGCATGACGAAACTCATAAATAGCTGATGCTGTGTGCATATGTGAAAATCAAAGGTTTACACCCCATTCACTTGCTTAACAGTTCAACGTGTTTGTTTACATGTTCGGGTGGCTTAGTTATCCAAAGGCATGACACGTGCTGACGGTAACGGAATGAACCAAATTAAAGTATATATTTTACTTGTACAAATATAAAATTAAATAGTTATAATTTGATGTCCATTGTTTAATGATTCACAATAATTTTTATTTATCTTTGAAAGTACAAAATGACAAAGATATTTATTTCACCGATTTTTTATGGTTAGATCATAAATGGACATCTAGTGAATATACATCCATTAAAGTTTGCTTAATAATCGAACCAATGTTGTCAGCTGTCTTACTTCCATTATTAGTTATATCTATTCATCGATCATCGGATGACAAAATTATTTGACAAAGCTTCATGTTTTTTCATATTAAAAACGATCTTTTGCATAATGCGAAATGCGAAGAATGCATGCAGTCATTGATTTGCTCTCATAGTAAACCCTCATAGTAAACACGTTTTTGAGACTAGCTTCTAATAATTATGAACGTGTTTGTACATTATGGATGAGTCAAACATATCTCGTCATTTTCAGTCACATCATGGAGAAAATGAAGAGAAAAGAAACGTTTGGGTTAGTCTCAAATGACATCACCATAATGACATTTCAGTTACATTACTCTAAACTAGTTTCTTTTGCATAATGTGAAATGCGAAGGATCCACGCAGTCATTGATGTTGTCTCAAAGTAAACCCTCCTGAGTCCTAACACGTTTTTGAGACTAGCTTCTAAGAATTAAGAAACGTGCTTATACATTATGTACGAGTCAAACTCATCTCGTCATTTTCGATCACTGGTAGGAAGAAAATGAAGATAAAAGAAACCTTTGGTTTAGCCTCAAAGGACATCACCATAATGTTATATCAGTTTCAATACTCTAAACTAATTACGACAAAGCTAATCGTATCGAGGTATCATTCTCAATGTAAATTATGTTGTACTATTTTAAGACTTCAGTGCGCAGACAATATATGTGTTTAATATCTCACCGCACGCTTTACATTATGGATTGTCTTGCCAGTAATCGGTCTACTCTAATGATTGAATATCTCAAGTTGTAGAGGTTGATAAATGTACAATGTTTTTGTATTTACGATATCACTATTGTACTACTACGTCAATATTTTTAAGTTATGTACTTTTCTTTTACGCATTATAATGCACACATTTTCATTTCTTGTTTACGGAATTATATAAACCCTTTTATGTATTTATCAAATTCATGTATTCGAGTTTAATGTTTGCGTACATCGAGATCCGAGGGTGACTAATGCATGTTGTGTCATATTTCTAAATAGTAAGTTCGGTTTATTCTATGCCGCAAGTGGAAAGTGCATTTAATGGGAAAAACCGAAAGATTTCAGTGCATAGACAATATATGTGTTTAATACCACACCGTTTCTCAGCTCTCCAGTATCTGGAGTATCCGGTGTAGTCCGGTCCTTTCGAGAGTCTAGTGTCCGGAGCATCCGAAAAGTGTAGGGCTGTCTGGAGTGTCCAGATTGACTAAAGTTACCATAACGTTGAAAAATATCAGAGTAATGGAGGTATACGTGGTGCAAGCTGTATAAATCTTTCCATTGTGAGGTCACTGCGAATGATTCTCCCTTTATTCTTGTGTTTTGTAAAGTAATGGGATTGTACTTTTCCTTATTAGATTTGTGCGTTCTTATGTTAATTAATCACATATTTTGATTAAGTATACATGCACGCATTCATAATTGAATTGCTCATTCAAGTCATTTATTATTAAACATTGTATTTACATCAACGTCAAAAGTGTTCTGTTGTGAATCCGTAAATTCCCATTCTGTTATCTTTTGAGACAAAGAAATCAATTAAGTAACAATTCACCTTCCTCCATTTTCATTAGGACGAAAAAGCTATACTACAAAACCGTCAGGGGCCCGGTGACTTCGAGTGTTTTAAAGCGCTCTACGTTACGGATCACTGCCATTTCACCTCTGTCTGCATGGGTTCGAGTATCGAATTCGGCCAATGTGGGTATGTGCGAAAGCTTCCTAGTAGCTTTTCGTGGGTCCATGGTTCATTCTCGGGTTTTCCCTTATTATTTCTCCACGATTATTACTAGCCGCGATGTATAGCCTATCTAGAGTTAAACATGGCGTCAAACCCTACTACTACAACAACAAAACCGTCATAAACGCATGTTCTTCATATAAATATTGAACATGGCTTCCTTTCAGTATCATCCTACTGACAAATTTATTTATTGAAGCTCGAGTACGAAATTTACCTAATGTTATTACATAATGCCCACAGTCCTCCTTCTGTTTGACGAGGCGCATTTCGATGGTGTTCCCAGTGATGCATCTAGAATTATAGTTGGTTGTTACACGCTGTATCTTGAGCGACTCGGCCTAACCCCTTCAATATCATTTTCAAGTACGGAATGAAAAATTTTATTCTAACTATTCAATTGAAATGGCAAATGTTTCAGGCAAATTAAAACGGCTTCATAAAGAATAGTTGGCTTAATTTCAAACGTTAGGAAATGTCAAAGTTGATACGCATTTTTGAGAAATTGTCTTGATATAACTTGTACAAACTCGGATGAATCTCCTTTTGCAGTAAGTGATTAGGTTTTTTTTGAAAAACCTTACAGTCGGCCTTGAATTGAAACATGATCATTGTAATCGATAACGTGCAATAATTTACCGTGTTCCAGTATTTAATATTTGATTTGTAAAAGTGGTTAATGGGGAATAAGTTTGGGCAACTATGAGTCAAACATCCCAAATATTATATATCGTGGTGTCTCCCTTCGGCGTTCTTATAAAGAAGATAGCACGCATGTTAGCAAATCATATTACATTGCATAAGATTTGAGTACTATATCGATGATATATTTATTAATATTACATTGCATACGATTTGAGAATATGCACAGATCTCGTTTTTAAAAACGCAATGTTGAGTTGTTACTAATATACATATATTTACCAAGTTTACTTACAAATGGACGAATACTGTTGTATATGCACTTTATTGTAATCAGACACATCACAGCACTAGCAAAATAGTACATATCGCAAGAACGACAAAAACTGTCTACGCCCCTATCAGGTTGCAATTATATGGACAACAACAAGGCAGACAACATCAATGCATGCTTATAAATAGCTAAATAATTCCCATTAACAGTTAGGGTTAATTAGTAAAGTTTCACTAGTTAAATCGGTACAACGAGCCTATAATCAAAATTAAATCCAAATTTATAAAATTATTACAATACAAGACTTATTTGGGAAATTTCAACAGCACAAACAACCCTTTAGCTATTGGCAAAAAGGGGTCTTATAGATGATGATCCTGAGAGGAAAATGCACCAATTAAGGACCAATAATAAGATCGACAGTGTGACAAGAAGACGTACGATAACATCATTAGCGTGCGTTGACTTCGGTCATTATCAAACCTTTTCTTAATATTATCCATATAAACAGACATTCCAATCGTGACCAAAGTGTCATTAGAAATAAGATCTTTGTGGCAAATCAGTTGCTCAAAAATAAGTCTGATCATAGTTAAGTATCATATATGAGATTTGACTGAAAGAAAGGGAATCAGGTAAAATATGATTTCATCTTGATCATATTCAAACATGTTTCATATTAATGTTAACTAAAAGGAAAGCAAATTTATATGGTCGTTTTTCAACAAAGACTTTTATTGTTTTATTTATACATTAATTTACCAACGATTATGACAGGCATATGTCTGTCAAATTCTCGTATTATTTTCATCCCTCACACAAACAAATATAAACACGACATCCACCTGGATCTCCTTGCAATTATTGTAATTCGAAAAATCTTTGGACAATTTTCACTGAGTGTCTCTGATCTTACCATATTTTTTGTGTCTCGATTCTGATTGAAAAAAATACTTTGTGTTGCCACTGACCTAAATACATGTTCGATATAATGTTTTGGTTGCAATAGTTTAGGTTAACAAAATATGAAAAAAACCTTATTTGTTTGGATCACAAGTGAAGATGACCGATTATATTTACATTAATGTCAGTTGCTCAAGGCCAAATACAATGGAAAAGAGGAGAGCTGAAACCTCTCTGTGCGGCTTAATATCTCCACTGTGTTGTATGACCAACATTCAGCATTATTAATAACTGTACTAGACTAACATACATTTTAAATGGTTTAACTCTTGGTAGTAGCTAGTATTCCATTCTACTACATTCTAAGACTGTCTAACGGTCAAAGTGGGGAAGAAAAATCTTTTTGACTAGTGTTGTGAACTTTCTCTAGAGTCTGTCGGACCATTAACTACCCGACATCTACAGACATCATCGTTGATATATATATATATATATATATATATATATATATATATATATATATATATACATAATTTGTTTTTTCCTTTCTTGTAGAACACAAAAATTGTGTACGTATTCATTAGAACTGATTTATAGTGCCATTGCCTATCCGACCAAATAACATTCGCTTCACTTATATGCTGCGAAGTCAATTCATTTAACTTTTGTTATAGACTTTTTAACATCCAACTTATTTATCGAACCGTACCGTTGTTTATTGATAGCTTGTGATCTTTATAAATAGCCATACTTAAAGTATAGACGATGTCGAATTATTCTCTTTTGAAGAACCCACAGTAAGATAATCAATACGTGAATCTCCAATATTCACACCGTGAAGAACAAAGGTTAGTTATCTTTGCAATGAGACGTCTTAATTGCATATGGACTGTGGCTAAAACTGCCGATATCTGGAAGAGTGTTCCACGATGACTGTTAAATAGCACGCCTGGTTTCAAAGCAGAGGATGCTGTACGGGCATTTATATGGAGATTGTTCTGTCATGCCTGCAGGTACACATCTTGCAAGAGGGTGGTTGTATTTTGGTATGATGCTTGTGACAGCTGCGTCGATATTAATGGTTCCAATTGGTTGATGAAGCTAGGATGGTTGGAATGGTTGATAGGAAACACCAAATGGATATGTGTTACGATTTCAATCTTAACTCATAGTCGTTCTCTTTACGATTAAAGTACACATTTATTTAGTCTTTGCATTGAATATTTTGTATGTATGGTAAATTAGAACATTAACACAGTCAACAATAGTCATATTAAAAGACAGGTCATTACAAGGTAATACAATTTCAGGCCGATACTTGTTCATTCCTAACCGATCATAGTAGGGGTGTGGGATCCAGACATATTAGGCCAATCCAGTATATCGATTACTTCAACAGGGGAACGATGAAATTTCATAATTTTTAATATTATGCTGGGATAAATATATTTTTTATCTTCACTGGAAATGGCGTGACGCCTCTCAAGAAGATCATATTCTAGTGTGTATGTATTCAATCCTGGACTCACGAGCTGATATGCATAGTTCAGTCAAGGATAGAAGTAATACCAACGTGCTATAACATATTTCTCTCAGCGTGAGAAAGTATGATTGGCTACACAAAGTTCACAATCGAAATTGTAATAGACTATTAGATTTCATATAGCATGCCAAGAGTAAGTTAGAGTACGAAACTAGGAGCCATCTTTGCATGTTTCCATCTGACAATAAAATCAGATTAATGAACTATGTTGTGTATGATAACAAAGATTTCGTATATATGTTTAGCGGCCCAGAGTTGCCGAGTGGTCTAAATTCTACTCCGTTACGGATAACTGCCATATCACCTCTGTCTGGATGGGTTCTAATATCAGATTCAGCCAATGCGGGTATGTGAGAAATCTTGCCAGTAGCTTCTAGTGAGTCGATGGTTCGTTCCCGGGTTTTCCCAGGTTCTTCCTTCACCATTAATACTGGCCGCCATCTAAAGCCTATCGTGTGCTGACAAATGGCTTTAAAACCTACAACAACTACAATTATATATATTTATTCTAAGTATACTTATTCTAAGTATAGGTTTCCTATAGTATGTGCAGTTACATATGTTTGGCTTTAGCACACGTTAAATATCACTTTATGTGTTTCTGATTGGTCCAAAATACGCCCGTAAAATTATTGTGTTGTATCCTATTTAGTGATTGGCCATGAAGGATTGAAAATGTTTTAACTCCATCTTTTGAAATATTTGGTTTTGAATCAATATTTTAGGCGACCATTTGTTAACAGGGCCCGTGAAAGGATAATGTACGAAACTTATCTCTATTATTGTCTGAATATCTATATGTTACAACCACAGTTGTTTGTTATGTATAATTTTTATAACAATATCAAATGAGAAATACGGCGTAAAACTTCAAGGCAATAACAACCATATGAAAAACTATTGGTATTACTTATTTAATGGCGGCGTGAACGGATGAAGAGACATATCTGTGCCATCGGTATAGACTCAACAGTGTATACAAGCGTGGTTTAAATATTAACTTACATAAGCAAATAAACTCAACACTGTTTACATAAGAATTTAGGTACAATTGGGTCTCGTCAACTGACAGAACTTTATACACCACACGATCTTTACGCAGTATATACGATAATTAAATACGACTCAATAAGAAATGTGTTTACATCTTCAGCACAGTCTATTGTTCCAGTAATCTACTTCAAATATTCGGTCAGAAACGCATTGTTGTAAATGTGGGAATTTCTGCAGATGGTAGTCCAATTTCCTCGGCGTTACATGCAAAGACGTGTCACCAATGGTGAAATACGGCAGAGGATCAGACAAGCCATTGGGTCTTACAAAGATCTCCTGATCACAGTGAAAACGTGTCAACTGCAGTGGTATGAGCGTGTCTCACGATCCTCATGACCTGCCAGGGCAATCCTGCCAGGCCTGTACCAGGAAGAAGAAGAGAGGCTGACAGAGAAAGAGGTGGGAAGATAACATTCGAGAGTGGGCAGGCCTGAACATGAACGAGAAAGACGTAAAATAAAGAGGAATGGAAGAATTGTTTGTTTCGTCTTGTGCGATGGCCCAACGGACTACCAGACTACGGGATTGATGATGATGTCGATGATGAATTATATTTTAACTAACAATTGCAACGATTTAATGTTTAGTTCTGAAAGTTATATGTCAGGGTAAACATGTATTCTAGGCCTATATCAAACAATGTGGCAACACATCACATTGAAATTTCTGTTCTTATATATGACTGTGTCGTTTTAACATGTTCAGTTTAATCAGATGGACGTATGTTTGTTGATTTTTTGTTTGCCAGAATGTATACTCTACGTTGTGTATGTGACTATATTTTACGTACTGCTTATGTAAGTAAGGTGCACCGTCTGTCTAATTTCTATTGAAATTTATACACCGACTGGTATATCATCGATACAGCGTAAAATAATATACTTAATGCAATTTATATTTATGTTTATGTCTCAAACAGCTACATGTACTTGCCATTTAAACGGAGTTAAGATTTACTACAAATGTCTATCCATAACTGCCTTTTCATATCGATTATGTTCATTTTGTTTAAAATTCACATTGATTAAATCAATAGAAGTTTATAATGTTAGATGCAAATGGTTTTAATGAAGGAAGTATCAATACATACACATATTATTCAATACTCATCAATGTATTGACGAACATACGGAGAGAAATTGGCGTTGAATGGAATCTAATGGAAAGGAAGAAACAACACGAACTAATCAAAATATTTAAATAAGTTTAACGTTGATCTAAGACTTTAATTAACTTGACTACAGACGACAATAAATCTATACTGATCATCACAAACCTATTTCGATTTCTTCGCGCTCTGTCATTGTCTCTCTCTCTCTCTCTCTCTCTCTCTCTCTCTCTCTCTCTGGTCTCTCTCTGGGAGGGAGGGAGGGAGAGGGAGATACCTGTTGATAGTTTTATATATAGTTAATAATAATCAATTATACCTGTTGATAGTTTTATATATAGTTAATAATAATCAATTATTATAACCTTATAATAGGTTTAAGAAACAACAACATCAACAATAACTTAAATATGTGTAACTAAGACATTTAACTTACTGTGTCGTGCTGCAATTGAAAACATTGTATCATTGATAATTAAAAACATTGTACATAGGTCCTTTGGGAAGTGTAAGCATACCGTTATGAAGAAGGATATTTTTTGGTTAATTGGTTCCATTTCAGGTTCAAACTGTATCATCCAATCCAATATATTTATCTCTTTCACTTCAAATTTCTGCATATTTTGTCCTTAGTGCATGAGAGGGGAGGGGTAAACGGAAAAAGGGATTGCGATTGATTTATTTGCGTACCATGTTAAATTCATTTAGAAAACCGTGATTCCTATTTATTATGTTGTTTTGTTTCCTACGTCATTAATGATAATGAGTGGAAATCCATAATGTTTCTATAAAATAGGCACAGCAACACATTTCCAAGGTTGCTAATGTAAGCGAATTATTGCGACATGGTGGGATCTCAATGTTATATACCAATTGTATTGGTATACCAAATTGTTTTATAGCAACACTTTAATAGCCATGCTTTACTATTTAATGTATTTGGTATAAATACATAAATAAATAGATAAATTTGTTTATACCACTTACATTAAGGAATGACATGGCTTTTAATGTGTTGGTAACAAATCAATTTGGTATAGAACTTATTAGCTTTAAGCTTGATATTGTTGTGTCGTTGGCCGAAGTTTCTGGTTTTCCTATAATTCATAGCGCGATTTAGTACGCAACGTAAATAAGAAGGGATTGTGTTAATATTTAAAGACACATGTGCTCATATCTATCAGATATCTATATATATGAACACTCCACTGGTATGACGTTTCAAATAACATAATGAGATTTATATGATGACTTGAATAAAGTGACGTATAAAAAATACATTCAGCAGAATTAGACAGGTGCCCTAAAGTTGTTGCCGTTATTTTCTCATGATGAAATAAATAAGCAAGGTATTATCTATGGGCATTAAGGTTATTTATAATAAAAGAATTAAAATAATATTTGCTGTATACAAAAGCATTTAGTACATTTTGTTTTGGGTTTAATGTCTTACTTTGTGTATATAATAAAATGAAGAGGCGAATTCCTCCTGTGGTCACAAATTGAATTAGTCACTGGCTCTCAATACTCATTCATACGTTCATTAATATGTGACTTAAACGTGGTTTAATGTTCGATTGACCAGAATGTAAAAAATGTATACGCCATCTCACAAAATATTTGCAAGTATATTTGAACTCGCATAAATAAAATTATGTCAAGATGAAAAGAATAATTTTGGATAATTTTCATCCCAAAATCGAAATTATTATTTTTCTTTTTAATGGAAATAATACATTACACATTTAAATCTTCTGCAGTAAGCTTTACCCGTAGGATACTGTCATAAATAAACAAATATTTCCAAAGACTCCTTGTTACAAAATATAAACATAGATATCCTAGAATTCAGATCACGCTCTGGAAATTCGGAAGAAATAAATTAAAATGTTTAGTGATGGAAAAACGAAACCAGTTGTGTAAAGCTATATTTTTAACGTCACGAACCATATTACATTGTAGTAAAACTATAATACTCGTCTAAGGTTGTCATTAATCACTCCCCAAGCAATGAAAATAAATAATTAATATTGACGTATAACCACGCCCGTTCATTAGGGGTGAAATTTGAATGACTAATTACTCGAACTAGCTGTATGCGAGATGAAGTGTGGACACATGGGAGAGACGTCCGCCGTTTTAACAAAGAATCAGTTGATGAAAATCGTTGAGGCTCGCAGACATGCTACAAACAGAGAGAGTATAAATTAGTCATTACCATTGGTACTATACATACTGTATTCATGTACGCCGTTTTTTCCTTGTTTGAAATAAAGATGTCCCATAAAATATGAATGCTGGAATAACAGGTTTTAGAATAAATATCATCCGATTGTCTGGGTCGTTCAAACGTCTATTGTTTGCTATAATTTACTTAGAATATTGCAAAGGGTGGATTTTAAAATATTATCGGACTATATTTAAATATCAAAATCCTTTAATCAGAATTTCGCTGTATATCTTGACAGTGCAATATCACCATCCCCTAACGAACGGGGGCTAGTTTGTGTATTACACAAAGATAGGAGTAAGAACATATTTGTGTCGACTAATAACAATGCATAATAAATTTCATTGTGCACATTTAATGATTCAAATATTGTTTTACATCACGATGCCTTACTATTAGACGACTTATTATTACAATCAGTACGAGAACTTACACCATTACCTAAATAGATTTAAGACATGTCTCGTGACACTAAAACCACTGTTTATTAAATTACGTCGCGAATGCAGACTCATTACCTAAATGGGTTCAAGACTTGTAACGTGACTCTCTAGTACATGACTGATTAATACAATGTGTCCAGAATGCAGAACCATATCTTAACTGGATTGAAAACATTAATCATGTTGCGAACACTATTTTGCGATTAATTAATGAAATCATTATTTGAATTTGCCATTAAACCTAGAATTGTTTTAGAATGCTATCATGATGTTAGCATTATATTATGACCAATGATAAAATCACTTTCTTACTACATAAACTGCAAGGAGCGATCTCTGAGCAACACAAAGGTAAGAAGGTCTGGTAGCTAGCTTTTCTTAAGACGTTTTACAATATGTTAGAAAAAATATTTTAAAAAATACACACAAGCACACGCATGAACATATAGGTATAAATAAAACACACACAAGAACACACATATACACATGTTGGTATAAATAAAATACACACAAGCTCATACTTAGTATTGCTATCTATACTGAATGAGACCTTGACATTAACCATTGAAAATACTTCGTACGTAATTAAATCCTTACGAAAGTTTACAATCATTCGAAACACAGCCAAATTGCAATGCGAAATGTAATATATCTCAAACTAGATATTACGACAAAACATCGTCCTCACAATCAATATAACTATAAAACTTTCAAGTAACGTGCGAAAATGAGCGTTCGTCACAATTGCACAATATATTTAAAATTTGTATAATCCAATTATTGTGAGTTACAAATCATTGGGAGTAAGATATATTAAACACCACTATTCTTCTTTTTCAGCAGAGAGTTTAGGTAATGCACCTTTGTATTGATATCGTATTTAACTAAGGGTGTTGTCGTGTAAGTGACAGTGTTTCCCTCTGACATTTCTCAAACACCTTATACCGGAAGAGCAATGGACGATTTGGAGAATAAGCTGCGCAACCGTGTCTCTGCTTATGTTTAATCTGACCTACATCATTTCTGTCATGAAAGTTAGGTAATGAACCTATCTTTAATTGATATCTTATTGCACCAAGCGTGTTGTCGGGTAAGTGATAGTGTTTCCCTCTGACATTTCGCAAACACCTTATACAGGATGAACAACGGACGATTGGGAAAAAAGCTGCACAAACATATCTCTGCTTATGTCTATGCACACTTACAACAGTTAAGTCATGCGATACGTTAGATGAATGTCACATAATGTGGTCTCTTTATTTTTTTGTTGAATCACAGCATCATTTTGCCTTAACCATGAGTTGCATAAGGCGCCCATGATGGAGAAAAGAGAACTGTATATTTAAACGTTTTAAGTATAATAGGGTCAAAGAGGAAAGCAACAATGTGCTGCTGTGTCACAGGGACCAGGGGACTTTAATCATTTTTGGCATTTGTGACATATCTGCGTTACTTTTAACCAGTTGCGCTTTTCCACACGGCTAGCACACTTTCATTTATTCATCTTCTTTAAACGTGTATCTATTTTGCTAGCTACACTTAACACAGATTACGGATTAACAAATAAGTGATATGTGTTTATCTTACTATTAATAAAATTTAAGATTTACGTTAATGTTATCACATTAAATAAAGACAGTGTTTCATTTGATACAGTTGTGGTGACGCATGCTACACATGTGCCAGTAATACACTGAGTCCACCTTGGTTTATTCAATGGGTTGCGAGAGAAAGTCTTTGTTAAAACCATGTTATACATTTTAAAGCGGCATTTGAGCTTTATGTTTTGTTTAAAGATGGCGTGCCAGGATTGTTGTCTTCGAATGATTAGCTCCCAGGTTATCATATACCTCATAGGCTGATTAAAGATGCGATTTATCTAGCGGATCTCTTCCCTGGGAGTTCAGTTCAAACTGTGAGAGTTGCACAAGCAGTTTTGCCAGCCATATACTTTAAAATAACTTACTTCGAAGTATTAGCCTCATAAACAATAATCTGCTGTAAGTGTCAAATGCAGCCAGTTCTCTCGGTTACAACACAAAGGCTGAAATGATAACGGCAATAATGATAAGAATGTTTGCCCCACAAACATGTATTTTTCGAAGAAGAAAAACGTACTTCCCGTTAATTAAAGTGAACATACTGCTTTTAATGGAAGCCTTCGCTGGCAACCGATATTATGCCAAATATGTTATACATTTACATTGAGATCTTTTTTATATTCCCGTATGATAAGTCTGTTACAGGGTCTTATAATTCGGGTATTTTTACTATGCCAGTGAAAGCCAAAGTGCTTCCTTTGAGCATGTCAGACCACATTTCGTTCTCATGGTCGTATGTTGTTATTTTCATCGAGCACCAATATTGAACTCGTTACATCTAATTCTAATTGGCAAATGCAAATGCAAATTCAGAGTTCGAACAGAGAGACTTGTACTCGTTGTTTGATATTCCTTGGTTCAGTGGTTAATGTTTCTAATCTATGTCTGGTTGCTCCACCACGAAATTATGGAATTTGTTTTAATGCAAATGAATGTTAATTGCGAATGACAAAGATTGTTAGAGTGATTGACGATGGTTTGACATTGAGAAGCATGCAATTAACATTAATTACCGCATTGACAGTACTTGTATGAATGCTCAATTAAAGTGACTTTGTGACAACTAATTCTTTGTGTTTGCAATTATATGAACCAAAATTTTGCTTGCATTGCATGATTCTAGTTTATCAAGCAATCATTACACTCTGTTCAGAATTCGTCAAAGAATGAGCATGGCAGGGAAGTTATATATTGTAGATGAAATATGCAATTCGTGTGTCGAATCAAACAATTTCAGGAATATATTTTATAGAAGTCAAAGTCTGTCACCAAACCTGTTACATAGTAGATACTTATAATGTTTGCTATTTATTTTCGAATGGTGAAATTGTATGCAATATTTACACTCACGATTAATCCACCCTCCCCTCTCTCCAAACGTTTTCAATATAGTATTCCCCCTGCATGTTACTTAAGGTAAATCCGGAAGTATTGCGAGATAAATTCATAACTTTATGTTGTTTTAACATTAACAATGTGCAGTTATCTCATGAAATGTTTGATGGTTTCATTTTGTTTGTAGTTACTCTTCATATATTGTATGTGCTACTTTTGATATTTTCGTAAATCATGGTTGCATTTTTCTTCCTTTTAAAGCAAGTGTCAGTTAGTTGCAGAAATGAAACTTAAATCAATATTCGTACACGAGTAGGAAGTTATTAAAATATCTAATACGAAAATACTGAACCTTGTAAGACGAGCATACGATAATTTCACAAAGACATTTTTAAAGTAATGTGACTCTGTATATATGCTAAAGTTAAGTGATAAACCTTGTATGTATATCTAGGTAAGGTTGACTAAGCCTTTATTTTACATGCTGGCTACACTTTCACTGATGTTTGGAGCCAATAGTAGTTGAAATGATGACTAATCGACGCGTTTGATGCTTCTGATTACTATTTGTTATGCGCATCAAGCGGCATCAATACATACTAAACATTGCCCTTCACACATACTCATTCAATTCACATCAAATTCCCAAGTAGAAGTCAGCTTGCTTATTTAATATAATAATCTCCACTTGGCTTATTTCATGAAGAGTTCAACAGTTGTAGTGACTGACATGATTTACAGAACTCTATAGACTTGGTTTACTTTATAAAATTGACAAGAATCGTAGTACCAAATACGATTTACCCCATCAACAAACTTGGTTTGTTCATGAAATGGAAAAGTCACTTCAGGACTAGTACGATTTTATCCACCCACAGGACTTGCTTTGCTTCCTGGAAATAGCAAGGGGTAGTCATATTTCGTTAAAATTACGTAATGTTTCTGCCGTTTTTGGGAATGGAGAAAAGTCAATAAGTTCTAAAACCACTCCAGTTCTTGAAACGAAATTCAAGTACACATCGGTTACATTTTAGAATCAGGAAAAATGTTTGGGTAGGCATTTGTGCAAGAAGCAAGAATGTCAGGTACACGATATAAATTAAAGAATAAATAACACCTACTATCATATTAGTCAAAGTTTAATTTAATATTATAATACTTAACATCAAACTTCATTCAGCATTCTCAGCTCTTACTTTCCACTTTGTTAATGAAAGTAAGATGGTTGTTGATAACTGAATACAATAAAACTAGAAGGCGATTAACGAATATATACTAATATTAAAAGTCAGGCATACTTTTCTTGATTGTGGAATTATTTCTCAAGATGTTTGTTTATTTGTTTAAGAAAAATATAAATTTGGACGATATATACCTATTTTGCTTTCTAGAATCAAAATCTCCGTTAACTTATACATCAATATACATTTAAATAACTGCATGCAATTTGGATCTCAAGGAACGTTTAACGATGGTGATTATGGTCATTCCTATAAAAATTGGGTTTTTTACTCAAGGAATTTGTTAACTATTTTGCATTAACGGACGGATGTCAACAATTTCCAATATTATCAGTTACACGCTAATTTAGACCACGAGGCGGTAATTGTGTATCCTCGGGTAAGACTTGTTACTGTTCACGTGTAAATCCAAGCTGATGATCAGTTAACTCTATAGATTGCGTGTCTACCCGTGGATCTTGATATGTTAGATATTGTATGCGATGTGACACTCTAGATAGGATCAGTAGCTCTTTTTTACCACCTTCAAATTTACCTGGTTTATATAAATATCTTACAGTGACATTCCCTAGTATTCGTTGGTTTGAAAAATCATTTTGTGATTTTTGTACGGGTATATACATTTATTTTGATCGCGTTAATAGGTTTCACATTGATTGTTTGAGGAATTTCGTTATTAAGCGCAGCTATCACACCTGGTAATATCTTGACCTATTCACGAGATCTTTTATCTTAGATGAATTCCTTCGCGTATTGATATCCATAAAAAACGCCCAATTGCCTGATCGCGGTGTATTGCAGTATGTCCTCGTCGTATGGTATGATGCTTCGTTGTTGATAACACTACACCCTGAAATTCCTTGCCAGAATAAACCTGTAATAGATTTGACCACTGCAGAGGACATCGTCAAACGCATAAGCTACCTCTGATGCCGCCTTCGTCAACAATGGTTCAATTTCCTTGATCTACTCGCAACATCAACTATTTTTAGCGCATACTTGTATGTCTGTTTATTAACAGTATCATGCGGCAGAAATAAGATATCAGCCTGATGAACTTCATTAGGGACGCTGACATCAAAATGTGCAAAGTGAATTTGTTTAGGTGGTGGCAAATAAATCTGCCATATCGCCTGTTTTGATAACCAATCCGCCGGAGTAACTCTTTTGACTTTTGCTGCACTGGAAAGTTTATTAATGGCTGATTTACCTCTCCAGAAATAATAAATAGATTCCATATTAATATTAAATACCACCACCTAATATCAGTTTACCTTTCATCGCAGGTCTAACTAACCAGTTAGCTAAAGATTCCTTGAAAATTTTATTATTAATAAAATTCAACGCATGAATCAATTTCACATCTGCGATATGTCTGTGTTGCAGATTGCTACTTTTATAAGCAACATCATGAGCATGACACACCTTATCAATAGCATTTATCGGTAATTCGCCGGGTTGGGGTTGGTCTTGGCTATCAAGTCTGATATCGAGTCTGGTTCCAGGACCACAGTAATTATATCCTGGAAGGTGTTTTTGTCCTGGGTATTTGGCCCTTGGAGTCCCGGGAAGTTTGTCAATTTTACTGCAATATCACCTCCTTGTTTTGTTTTTTTAAAAACCATTACCCGATTTCATAAAACCAAATCTAACGTTTTGTACCACATTGTACACACTTACCGGTAAGTGCTGATCTGTTATTGCTTGTTGAAGTTGTTGCCAAGTTGTTTGTGCTAGTACGCGTGTTACATTTAACACAATATAGATCCATCATTTATTTATAATAACATGAATGTAATTGCTTTTTCGGCGACGAAAACACGAGAACTTGTTAAGCATCATGCAGCGTTACCAAATTCTATTCGCATGATTATAATTGGACCGTCTGGAAGTGGCAAGACGCAGTTGTTAAATAATATAATAATGAGGTGGTTAAAATGTTACAAATTGTATTTATTAGCACCATCTGTAGATTATCAGCGATGTTACGATGTACTCAAGGATTCTAGTGAGAGAGCAAAATCGATATCGGACAAAGATGTTATTGAATTTATCACTGATATTGAAGAAGCATCGAGTGTTGATTCTATTGATGGAAGTATTAATAATTTAGTCGTATATGATGCTGTGATGGTAGATAAACAAGCAAACCCTGACACGATATTTTCCAGAGGTAGATATAAAAATACTGATGTGATTTATGTTACTCAGGGATATATATATACACCAAAATTGATCAGGGATAACTGTACTATTCTTGCTGTGTTTAATGGAGTTAGTACACATACATTACGAAGGGGCCCCGAGTGGCCGAGTGGTCTAAAGCGCTGTCCGTTACGGACCACTGCCATCTCACCTCTGTCTGCGTGTGTTCGAGTCTAAGTTTCGGCAAACGTAGTTATTTGAGAAAGCTTGCCATATAAATTTCATTAGTGTTGCTACATCAAACCCGCATGGATTTATAACGATAAATTTGCAGGATCCTAGATTAAGATATCGTATCGGACTTGATAAAATATTCGGCTAATTCATAACAGTTATATAAAAAAAAAACGCGACAACAAATACGTCTGTTTTTGACGCAACAGTCCTGGTTTGACAAATAGAAACCTCGTACAAAACCGAAACTGTCATATATTAGTTTGTCTGAAATAGGTTTGGTCTGATTTACTGCATCATAGAGGCTTTATTTTTTTTGTCTAAAAACTTAGGTTGTTCACATGCTTTCTTTTTGACAAAATAAACACCTCGTATGAAACCGAAACTGTAATATATTAGTTTGTCTGAAATAGTTTCGGTTTGTTCACTCACCTTACAACTGATGACTCTATATGTTATACTGTAAAATTTACATTTATTTTCAAGAGGCCGTTAACATAGTTAATACTGGTTTTGATTTTTATGTGATTAACGCATCTAACTTGGATACAGGAAATCATGAGTTAAAACCCCACCCGAGTCATATCAAAGATTAATAAATATGGTACTATCGACTGCTTCAATTGTTGCCCAGAATCAAGAGGTTAGTGTTACAACTGATCGGCCTGGTGTCAGGATAATGTGACTGGGTGTGACATGATTCTTCATCTGTGTGACATAATGCTTCAGTGCTAGACATTACTATACACTGCCATACTGCAGACCATGTAGCAATATGACTGAATTATTATTAAAGCTACATTTAAAATCCAGACCATATGATTATGCTTATATCTCACCTATTTTATTTTATACAGAAACGTACTAACCATGATAATACAAAGGAGATCAGATTTAATCCAAAAACAATGCAAGAAAATATTCAGACATAAAAAACAAATGACATTTAATTAATGCTTCTCAAAACAATGTTTATGGATGTGTTTTTTAAATGGTTAATTGGATACATTGCATTTATTACGACTTCATTAAAACCAAATTAAAAGATATAATTAAAAAAAAATGTCAGTTGATGCAAAACGTTTTAAATTTGTATTCGTTTATTACATATTGCCTCCACTAGATATAAATTGAATTTTCACTGATTATCCTTATTTACAGTGCATTCAAAATGTTTGGAATGACAAAGTAACGAAATGTATGATCTTTTTAAAAAATGTTTTTATTTAAAAATGTTGATTAGAATTTATAGGTTCTATCCGCTATTTTGGTGACAAAATAAGTGATTTATGAAAGTTTCAGTTACAAATTTTGATTGCGATTCCTTCATGTTCAAGAAATAAAGACCAATAGTTAAGTATTTTCTGGCTTTAACAAATGGCATGTACCTGACCCTTCATTATAAGCAGGTTACCAGTTATCAGAGTGCTAGATCTTGAGGGATTAATGTATTATCTATAAGAAATCATTATATGCACATTCCATGAAGATAATTAAAATGAATATCATCACGAGATATGTGAACATTGTTCACATGTCTAAACGTAGACAAAAACATTTGACCAATACCATATTTCATGTTATTTTTGTACACGAAAAAATAGTCTATTAATTTCGGAGTACGAAAAATTATAAATAAAATAATTAATTCTCATTTTGTAGTAATGACAGTGTAAGAACATTAACGGAATCATACCCAGACAAACCGTACGGAACACATGACACTTGACACCCTAACATACTAATGTACATATTCTGTCTCATTCTACTCTTAACTCAAGAATCGGATAGTTGGAGAGAGAGAGAGAGAGAGAGAGAGAGAGAGAGAGAGAGAGAGAGAGAGAGAGAGAGAGAGAGAGAGAGAGAGAGAGAGAGATTGAGAGAGAGAGAGAGAGAGAGAGAGAGAGAGAGAGACGGGGGGTGGGGTGGGAGATTTATTTTTCAGTTACCTGTCAGTTGTGTTATTCCAAATTTAAACACTACAAGTACACTATTATATTCCGTTGGCAATCAAAACCTAAATAGATAAATCATTTTGGTTGTAATTATGAGATCCACTGTCACTGTTCCACATGGTCAAGATGATGTATTATACATGCTAATTAAATACACTTGACTTTAGGCTTGATCTTGGCTAGCTACGATGTTGTAGCCTCAACTTATTTGTTGCAGTTGTGGCTACGAACAAATCTGATGTCAGATAATGGAGCAAAATAATTTAGAGCCAGAATAATAAATAGTGTATAAATCTACTATATAAGTATAATAATGCTGTAAAGGTGGTATATTTTAAAATTATTTAGCCCTTATACGATAAAATAAGTTGGCATCATTTCACTAGCCTAACAGTGACTCTCGACGTAACATCGTTTCCATATATGGCTTGCCAGACCATATTTAGATATTCTTGGCTATGTTATAATCGATCAAGTGGCGAATAATGGCTTCTTCGTGACATTTTAAAGTTCCCGATACATTTTATGTGATGTTAATACGCAGAATTTCTGACTCAAACTGCACCATATTTTTATTATGATTTCGTTATATTTCCAAATAATGCCTCCGTGACCTTATAAGGCAGACAAACAAACAAGAACAGAAGAAATACCTATTTGAACTAATATGGAGAACGAATGGAAATATTGGTTAATTAAAATAAAGATTTTAGAACCATTACTACAATGATTTGCAATATTTCTGGTCTTAAATAAGATGAATACTCAGTTTATTTCATATGGAAGGAACATGATCAAATTGGTAATATTAGGCTCAGAATTTGAATCACACACAGCTTGCTCCATTGACGCATATATGCTCATGTTAGTACCCCATCCACGAGGTAAGAGTAGGAGTACTAATATTAGTACTTGGTCTTTTCTGTAAATACTGAAATGAATACCAGATTCACCTCGCAGATAAATTTAATGAGGCTGTATATAACGAAATGAGGCTACACATGAAAATGTGTATGACAAGCCCGTTAGTTTAAGAACAATATTAATCTACTGATTCTTTTTATGAAGAGAGAGAGAGAGAGAGAGAGAGAGAGAGAGAGAGAGAGAGAGAGAGAGAGAGAGAGAGAGAGAGAGTGTGTGTGTAATTTCCAAACTTCATCAATATATAAACCAACATTAGATGTTCATTCATCCATCCATGCTTTTTGTTGAACTTTCAGTTCAACTCCATTTGGAATGTTTAGATTTTTAATTTTTTCCCCCTTAAAGATTAACATCTGTGGCAGCAAGTCATCAGATGCATTACACAAATTGAATGGAGCATGTCACCGCAGGTATCTCTAATATGCATCATTCTCATTCCAACACTATCAATTATTTTAAAGTCAATGTATATTGGTGTTTCATCCATATTTCCAGTTTAATGTCTATCATTCCTTCATCCTTTTTTATATATCTGGTAAAACAGTCTATTTTTTCCTCTAGGTATCGATGTCGTTTTAGAGATATTGAAGTTCTGCATCTCAGTGCAAGTCCATTTCACTTGAGAAAATTCATCCTCTTGAGCACCAAAACTTTAAATTTTCCTTCTGATTAACTGCAGTAACATAACATACTATTGTAACAATTGATGTTACAGGAACATAATGGACCCGCATCGAACTCACGGAGTCAAATACCTTTGCATTTACGATTAAAGCTAACTGTACTTTTATAGTTTTTATTGCATTTTTATATTGAGATAATAAGATTAATTGACCAATGGTATGTGGTCTTCGCATCTTCCTGTACCAAGATATTATTTTTACTGGATAAATGAATTCAAATGCACGCGTTTATTTGTTACACTGACTGACATAATCAAGAGTGCTCATTAAATATGGTGTCCAGCTGCTAATTAATAGGGGTGTATAATGTAATGAAAGAACAGAACAAATACACCAATCATTACATTTTCTCGCTGATACTAAAGACTTAGAAGGGCAATATGATAAATGTGAATGGATTCTCAGTTAACAATACAGTTGACTTTTCCGAGCTATCTCGGAAAAAGGCTTTATATTCCACTATAATTGGATTATACCAAATATACACGACAAAGACTAAATTGGTCGTTTTGTGATACATTGGCATGTTTCTGATGTGTCAGACCAGTGCGAAATGTCGTACAAAGGTTTGATGGTATCATTTTGACAAATATCAAATATCTTCATGCACAAACGCTTTCTATCAAATTCTCAATACCGATGTTGGTTACTTTTACAGACAGCATGGTGTTTGTGTCGTGAGCATCATTCCTCGAAATATGGGAGTACCAAAGTCTACTGTTGCCATCACAGGGGCTCGTTACAAAGCAAATTAGGAGTATCCGTCCATGAATGAGGGTTTAACCTGTAACAATGTTATATTGGTACATGTTAGACCCTGATTCATGCACGGATACTCCTAATTTGCTTCGTTACGAGCCCCTGTGGTTGCCATGCTTAACAAGGTAACATACACCTATCATTACTTAACCATGTCAAATTCCATAATACCTAACAATGTCCTTATATCACCCGGTGTTAAAATGGCATGTGTCAATTTGTCTAAATCGATTTATTTACCTAATGTACTGATTTTTTTATACGCACTCATGCTGACTTTTCTCGTCACGTGATCTGCTTCGGTGACATTCAATCATTGTATGACTTAATACATTTATTGAACTTTTGCTCTGAATGTAAACAATGTATCTATCTACAGCTTAAGAAGAAAAATAATTTTAATACTATCTGAGATATTATGTTTTGGACACTTTAAAATTTTCAGTTAAATTGTACTCGTTTTGATGCTCTTTAATTTGATACACTTCATCTCACAATTTATTTACTTAGTAGAATTTTCAAGTTTATTAATTTTCTATAAGTCTTATAGAACATTTAGCAATATTTGTTTTTACATTTCGTTTCAAGTGTATTTAAAGCCAAAAATAGTCCTAAATATTTATTTCAAAAATTGTTTTGCCTCATGAGTCATGGTTTGAAAGGATGATTAGATAAGCTATATAGACGGTAATGGTTTTAATTGTATTGTTAGAGCGTAACCGCAGATACATCCTAATGAAAGAAGTTACGAATTAACATAAGCGTAGTGTTAAAATGTTTAGTGAGATGGAATTAGGACAACAAAATGATGGTTGTTTGATCCTTGAAGCGCGCCTGGCAAAGATGGTTGTTCGATCCATGATGTGTTTTTAAAGTACAAACCATTAGAGATGCACGTGACGAAACGATTGAACTTGACTCGTTGCCATCATACAGTTACGTTACAGAATTCCAGCGACAACCCTTAGGAGCATTTGAACCGGTCTTAGTACAGACAATTGTTTTGGTGAGTGCACCAAAGTCATGTGAACTTGATCCAATTCCAACATCACTGCTGCTTGAGTGCTTGGACTCAACATTGCCTTCACTAACTGATGTTATTAATATCTCCCTCTCATCCGGGGAATTCGCAGCATTCTTAACAACTACCATCGTAAAGCCTCCGCTGAAGAAACCAACAATTGACCATAATGATTTAAAGAACTACCACCCAGTTTCTAATCTCCCGTTCATGACAAAAATCTTAAAAATAGTTGTTCTGACCCAACTTGTTATCTCATTTGAGTTCAAAACATTCTTTTCAGTAATTGACAGTCTACATATTGCCCTTGCTACATTAATGAAACTACTCTTCTGAAAATATTTAATGACATTCTCTCTGCATTGGATAGCGGATAGATTACAGTCCTCACCCTCCTTGACTTATAGGCAGCATTTGACACAATAGAACATGGTATATTACTTCACCATCTCCAGCATGTATTTGGCATTCGTAATACAGCCTTACAGAGGTTCAAGTCATACATAGTCAACAAGACAAAAATTGTACCTGCAAGTGGAATAAACTCCAGCCCAATTGATCTATGATGTGGTGATCGACATGGGTCTGTCCTTGGACCTGTTCTCTTCATTCTATACACACAGCCGCTCTCATGTGTCAGAGATCATCACCCAGTGTCTCACCAATTATTCGCAGATGACACCCAAATATACATATCTAGCCACCAAACTGAAGTTGATGCTACCCTCCAAGGCGTAGAAAAGTGCTTTTCTGATGTGAAATCATGGATGACATGTAACCAGCTGCAGATGAATGATGATAAAACTAAGGTCATTCTGGTCACACTATAAAGACATTCTCATTCACATCCGTTACCTAAACATTACATATCAGTAACACCAACATGAAATTCACTCAATTGGTACGAAATGTTCATTTAATTTTTGACAGTACTCTCACATTGCACCACCATGTCCTGAAGATATGCAAGGCTGCATTATTGAAACTCAATTCTGGCTCGTTCGTCTCATTATGTACTCCTAAAAACATCAAAAGGTTTAAAACACTGCTGGTGGGATAATCTTTTGAGTACCTCGACCAGAGCACACATCCCCACTGCTCTGTACCCTACACTAGCTATCCATTCGATCCAGAATCAAAAACAAATTTTTTATTTGTGCTATGTTTCACTGATGGACTCTGTCACATAATTAGGCGAAAACTGAATTTTTTTTCTTGAATTACAAACTAATCTCACCATTTTTTTTTGTTGTTTCCTCGTACATGCGTTACCTGGGGTGAATAAGTGGTTTTTCCCAAGGTAAGCGGCGTGTAACGATTTACATGTGCCT
Organism: Unio pictorum; assembly: GCA_030141615.1. Classification (NCBI taxonomy): domain Eukaryota; kingdom Metazoa; phylum Mollusca; class Bivalvia; order Unionida; family Unionidae; genus Unio; species Unio pictorum. Next base: position 19,462 of record JARLTB010000146.1, on the reverse strand, counting down.
GACTTTGAATTACATGAAGTCCGGAACATTAGATTCACAGGGTGCACGGTAATCTTGCCGTGATTTCTGCTCACCTATTTGAGGGTATATAAGGCAGAATATTTCTGATCAATATTACGGGACCAAAAGTATCTTATCACAGGAAAGATAGCTCGTCATTCAAATCTCCAGCCAAAGGGGTGAGTGTTAAATTTATATTTCGTTTTATTGTGAATTTTATTCAGTTTATCATTTCATATAATGATGCCTTTATTGCAATGCAGATTTTAAACGCGGAATATTTGGAATTACTAGTCACTATTAGACTTTAAATGCAATAGCGTAATCAAAGGTTTAAATTATTTTTTTGAGACAACTATTATTAGTCTGGTTTCTTTATTGTAGCTGATAGCATCTCTGATAGCATCTCTGATAACGTCTGATAACATCTCTGATAACATCTCTGATAGCATCTCTGATAACATCTCTGATAACGTCGGCTGATAACGTCTCTGAGATCGTAGCTGAAATTGTAGATGATTTATTGCGGAACATCTCTGATAACGTCACTGATAACATCTCTGATATCGTAGCTGAAATTGTTGCTGTTTAATTGTGCAATCGAATTGAAGTATCTGACTGTCTGTCTGTCAGATTGTCTGTCCGTCTACACCTCTCTTGACGTGTAAATATCCGGAAATCTAGAAGTCCGAGTGTCGGAGCTGTCTAGAGTTGTAAACATCCTGGGTGTTATCTTGGTATTTGGGAACGTTGGTTCTATTAGATGTTGTATGCTGTCTGTTCGTATAACTGTGGTGGATGCGTGAAGGGCAAGTGACCGATAAAAGTATTGTGTCAACCCTAGGTCTTCGGAGAAACTGGGCGGCGATTCAACTGTTGGTGAAACGTACGGTTATACAGGGTCGAGACACATGTGTGTGTTGCAATTGTAGTACAATTGAATACATTGTTATATTTACATAGTTACTTCAAATCACAATAGTATTTCAAGGGATTGCATGAATCTCAATAAAAGTTAGCAACTTGATTAAATACATGTATATGTTCGTGCTAGTTGTCGCAATCCATACGTGCGATAGTATAGTTTGATGTTTTGTATTTGTTATCGTAATTTATACTTGCGGTAATATAACTTTTGTAAAGGGTCCTTGGATCTGTGTATAGTCCAAGAGATTCCTTTGTATCTGTGTATTATTTTGTATTAATATTTAATTTATTCATGTATTGTGAATGGTTGTGAGTGCAATTGTGGGTTGAACGCATGAGTTATTGTGTTGATACATCATTATTTTTCAAAAATAATTTATTTCATAAATTTATATTTTCTTTCACATATTGTGTTTGTGTTGTTAATTTAATCCACCATCCTCTCGGTAACAATTCTGTTACAGACTCCAGTCCAACATACCTATCCGGCCTTACCCATGTGTATACACCAGCAAGATACTTACGCGTCTCTTCTGACAATCATATACCCATTGTTCCCAATATGAAAACGAAGTCATATGGACAACGTTATTTTGCATGCAAGAGCCAAGCAATGTGGACAGAATTGCCCATTAAAATTAGACACAAAGACACAGTGATCCCTTTCATGAGTGCTCTTAAAACTCACCTTTTCGATTGCATGAACAAACGTAAGGACTTAATAATGTTTCGTACCTTAAATATCTTCAGCATCTTTTATGTTTCCAATTCCATGGGCTTTTATTTGGTTTTCTTTCTGTAGTCATATTAGTGTTTATGTAAAGAGCTTCTAAAAAGTAGGCGCTATACAAGTCCTCTTTATTATCTAGCATACCGTATTGATGGAAACATGATGTGTGTTGAAACTATCTTGCTCTGATTGATAGCGAAATGAAACTGTATTTCATCAATTGTATATTATATACTATCCAGTATATTATTTTCAAGGAAAAATATTAACTATCTTGAGATAGAAGAAAAGAAAAAATATTTCAGATCGAAGTGAACTCACTCATACACCTACAACCCCATCGCTAAAAGTATACGGCCAATATCTTAAAGAAGACGAATTGTCTGTGTGTATAATACTTATTGTGTAAGCTGCGATCTAAAAGCGATAAGTAAAATGGGGCGTTTAAGCTTAAACAACAGATGATACTGTGAAAGATTTCGTGCTGACATTACAGAGCCTGTTGATAAAAATTGGAAGTGGTGAAAATTAAGCCTACTATTTGCTAGCTACATTGCAGGGAGTGAAACTTTGAGTGAGATGCCAACACCCGGCAATATAGTTATCAGATGGAGACTAGAACGTAAAACACTCAACAAATGATACAATATTCAGTGCACATGAGATATGATAGTAAATTTCTGACAGAAAATATGTTTGCTTATGAAAATCGTAGGATGGTTTACAATCAAGCCGACTAACACATATGTTGTCACACTCATATTTGCTAATAAATAATAGAACCACGATACATTTTAAATTTGATTTAATCCTAATGTTTTTCCGAAAGTTGAATTTGACCCTAGTTTTTTTTCGTCACAATTTTCCATTTTCGCCACTCTAATTATGAAACGTTTCAAACGTGTACTTAAATGCTTATAAATACAATTGTATTTCTAATACTTACAATTATTTTTTTTAAGGAACAGTTGAAAACTGTTTTGTCATTGATACTTGAAACACACTGTTGATATCATACAAGTTCTTTCAAGAATCCTCGTAAAGTTTAGGAAAAATACCGTAGTAATCCGGTATTTCAGTAACGATGTATACCTCTTATGCGGAAACGAATAATCAAGGTATGAAGATGAATAATCGGGTCATGGAGATGAATAATAAATGTGATCAGATGAATAATAAAGATACAGAGATGAGTAGTCAAGATATGGAAAAGAAAGATAAAAATATAAGATGAATAAACAAAAGAAATAATCAGGACAATCAGGTGATTCATAAACAGATGATTGGATATGAAAACTAACGAGGTACATATGACTAATTAAGACAGGGTGAATCATCATCAAGTGATAAGTATGGCTAAGTGATAATTATGGTTAATCAAGACGTGGAGATGAATAATCAAGCGATAAGTATGGCTAATTAGGACGTCTAGATGAATAATCAAGATATAAGTACGGTTAATTAGGACTTGGAGATAACTAATCAAGAGATACGTATGGCTAATTATTACGTGAAGATGAATAGTCAAGAGATAAGCTTGACTAATTAGGAGATGGAGATAAATACTTAAAATATACGTATGGCTAAATAGGAGGTGGAGAGTAATATTCAAGTGATACTTATGGCTAGTTAAGACGTGGAAATGAATAATATGGCTAGTTAAGACGTGGAGATGAATACTCAAGAGATAGGTATGGCTAATTAAGACATGGATATGAATAATCAGATGATAAATATGTCTACTTAAGTCGCGGATATGAATAATCAAGAGATACTTATGACTTACTAATAGGTTGAAATGGATAATCAAGAAAGAATTATGACTAATTAATAGTTTATAATGAATAATCAAGAAATGAATTATCAGCACACAATTTGTAATTTGTAATACGAAATCAGGACGATTGTCAGTAATGTAATTAAAGAATAGCAAACAAGCGATTGAAAACGTCGGGAAACATAGGGACTAATGTGTGGAATTGTGGTGGTGGTAGTGGGTGATGTAGACTTTTAACGTATTGTTAGCATTTTTAGTCAGTTTATAGCGATATGTAGCAGCGGAACATCATGCCGCAGACATGTAGCATGATATCCCACCCAGTCACATTCTCCGGTCACCAGGCTGACCAGTCCTAAACATAACCTTTTAATGCCGAGCGCCAAGTGAGTCAGCTGATAGTACTCTTCTTATACATTTTTGGCATGACTTGGCAGATATCCGAACCGGTAATCTTACGCTTCATATTCGGATGTTCAAACCACTTAACCATTAAGACAGCCTATGGCTAACGGAATTTTAATGTGATTAACAATAATTATGTTTATACGAATATATTTTAGATTATATACATAACCTACACATAATACAAATGAATAAGCAAGAAACTGTGTACTCAACACAATACATGTTCGAAAATATCTTGCAAGCACCAATTGTTTATGTATTAAAATGAATTGTCCTACTTTAAATTAATAAATGATATGTACAAAGTATTTCAATATACATATAAATATCTTTTAGGTAATGAAAATCAAGCTACATCTTTGTAAATGTATATATATATATATATATATATATATATATATATATATATATATATATATAATATATATATGCGTTTTGTATTTTATCATGTTTTAAACATCCTATTCGTTCAGTTTTCATTCCCATCCCTAGGATAGCCAATTAACGTCGTTTGTTTTATTGACTTAAACACAATTATTATTGTGAAAACGTTTGCGATATAAACTCAGCTAAAATGAATCCTACTTTAAAGACAACTGTAGTTGACTACGTTTAATTACTATAAAGGAGTTAAATATAAATTTGACAATAAATTAGGGTTGACGTTATGTAGCCATAAATGTACAGCACATAATAAGAAAAACGGTGATCACGGACTCAGATTAAATGGACGGATACTCTTAAGTAACCGTTATTTTCAATACACTTTTTTGAGTCCGCCTCCAGAGCTGTTATAAATTGAACGATGTAAATTTGACACATCACCGAAAGATAATATAGTTGTACATACCACGGTTGTTATAAATATTGTTGCTATTATTATTAGTTGCAGTGGAGTATTATTTATATAGTAGTTGTAGTAGTATAGTGTTTTATCATCATTGCAAATTGTATCATTCTTTATTTAGTCCTTCTGTTAATGGTGGTATTTATCAACACCGAATCACCGGACTTTGTAATTGGAATTGGTGTTATATTGTGCAAGAAAGAATGTAGCTGTCCATCAACGATGGAAGCCATAATAGATCAATTCCTGAATGTCAGTGAATACCCAAAAGAAAAGAAATAATATGGGCAGCATTGACTTTATTAAATATACAGTCAATCTGTAATTTTGGTTACAGAATGATGTAAGAGACATCAACCCTTATCCGAACATGGGTCAAGCTAAACGCAAAGATAGCGAAAATTCGTGAAATCTTAGATCTGAGAGTAGCTGATGAAAAGATGTCACACTATATTAAATATTTGAGAAAACAAAGATTTTGAAAAGAAAGTGAAGAAAGGAGGGAATAGACATTTCCATAAGGATACTACTGAAACAAAGAGCAGAGTAAAATATCAAAATTTATGATGTAAGCAATATGAAGGAGATACCGTACTATCTTATTCTCTCTACATGCTTCGTTATAACTGTCCCATAGAACATAATTAATGTAATTGTTGACGGAATGGACACGCGTGTGGGCCAGAGCAATCGTCAGTGTATGAGACGCAACATGAGATACCGATAAGTCATCGCAAATGCCAGTCGTTTAATTATATTATATTGCTGTAAAAGAAGTCATCACCATGACAAACTTTAGTTTGGAAATTTGGAGGATTTAACCTGATTAAAATTTATTAAAATCTGAGCATAGTTCATATCCTGGGCTACTTATAATGCGGGTTGTGGACAGACTTTGCAAAGCATTCTGTATGGAAATAAATATACTTAAGATGAAAGGCGGTATTTCTTCTGCAGCTAGGAATACGAAAGGTGATAACAGAGAGGAGATTGATGGTACATAAGTCACGGACAGTAAAACTACCATCATGGCAGAGGTGGGTCAGTGTTGATGTTATGTGCATATATTATATCACATTTACAATTTGTTTAATTCCAGGATAAAATTAATGATCCAAATAAAGTAAGATTTGATGGTTCATTAGAATGACAGCTGAGTATCTAAAAGAGAGTTTAAAAGTAGTCAAGACGATACACAGACATTGGATACGAATACAGCAGTGGTCAAGATGATACACAGACGTTGGAAAAGAATATAGCAGTGTTAAACATCTTGTTCTCTCCTTTGCAAAGTATGCATGAATATGTGCTATCTCACAACGAAGCTGGTCTTCAATACGATGTTTGACCTTACTGCATTGCCTACTTTCTGATAAATCGTTCAGTGATCACCAGTAGAACGCAACAACCCTAATTGCTGGTGTCATTAAGAAGGGAGCTCAACATTCCATGAATAAGGCATTTACTGACTTGGTTAATATCGAACTTACAACAGCATGTCTGTTTGCGTATCGGGTCACGCAAGCCATCTCTGGCATAAATGTGATGCTGAAATCGTATTATGTTTTTGCATAAAGGTGATGCCCTATTGCTGGGCATTATATTGTGGGGCTAAATTGAAGTGTTTGCATACAGAACGTTATAAATGGAATCATTGTACATCTGCCAACCTCATTATAGCTTTGTTCATTTTGTCTATTATGTTTGTGGCATGCTTGAAAAGTTAAGCAATGGTTTGTTTCATTGTTCCAAGCATACCAGACCTTTATTCTTACTATGTATCCCCAATGATAAGATTATTGCCGAATAAGCACGATTGTCTGCGTTGTCATGGTTATAGACAAAAAGTGGTCAGAGTTGTGACATTAGCTAGGATTTAGTCCGCTTGTTCTGAAGATAAGATCAGATCAGGTGACAATGCCTTATGTGTTTCGCAAATATAATTCCTGTTAAGTGTACCATAATACGGATTCAATAGCTGATGAATTTCAGTGTTCATTTTTTCTCTTTGTTTTCTCTTTTTGTTCGGTAATTAACTCTATGACTTCACAGTTGCATTACCTCTATTTCGTTTCCAAAGTGGCAATGACCCTGTGAACTATACCTTGCCAGATTTCAAGAACAGAAGCATGCGATGCCCGTTGGCGGTGATTGATGCCACAGGTGGTTTTCAAGAAGTCTTTATATCTCTTTGGAGGTGCCCCTCTATCACGGTGGCCAGTAGACAGCTCACCGTACAGTGTGATATTTGGCAGGCGATGATCCTCAATCTTGGACACGTATCCTGCCCAGCGTAACTGTATCTTCATGAGAAATGCCTTAACGCTGGTGATTCCTACTTGTTTGAGGACTTCAGTGTTAGTGACGAAATCACTTCAGTGGATGTTGGTTATTGTGCGGAGACAGCTCGGATGGAAGTGATTATGGATGTGGATGTGGCGGCGGTATGTGCCCATATTGAAGGTGGTCTGTACGAGAGCTCTGTAGACCAAGATCTTTGTACCTCTTTTGAGACTTGTGTTGTCTTTATGCCAGCGCAGTGGAACGTTTACGTGGAGGGCAGTACTGACAAATTAGTCCCACCCATTAATCATGGGGTTCAACTAACATGGTCTACCAAGTTAGGACGGTGTCAGGGAGGTCCTTAGGCTGTAGGTTTAATATCAGATTAGGCTGTAGGTTTAATATCCCTCCCCTAGTCAGATGACCGACTAAGGAGACCTACCTTCCCTTTTATTTTGAGTTATAGCTGGTCGGCTACAGCCTGCAATCCTCTAGTACATTGGAACACCACTAGATATACACCACATTAATAATATAATATGGGATTGACGCTGTGGATTGTATAACTTTTTCTTGTAAGTGCATATGGCTGGTTTTATTCATAAGTATAAACGAGCTTTATTTAAAGACGCATGCTTTGTCCTTTAGACTACAGTCTGACGTATCTTTACGCTTAGATGATTTTGTTTACAAAATCAGCTTATTAGAGAGAAGTAATTCTTGAGATTTTTTAATGCATGTGAAATACATTCCCAGGGACACGCTTATATTCCGCAATGACTTTGGGTGCTTAGTTTTCTGTTGGACTCGTCGACAACTTCCTGGTGTGTATTTACCCATACGGGCATTCGTAGTGCGTAAAATGGGCTATACTAAATCAGATAAATAAGAGAAACACATATACCTAATACAACAGTCGTTATGTCAAGCGACTTATGCGCACTAATTCATGACCTCATTTTCGGTATAGAAACACGCTGACTCTGTTTCGAACGAGCTAGTGCCATCGACTTACAAAATCTAAACGCATTTAAGTTTTGAGAATAATAAATGTGAGATTGAAGTTTTAAAAGTATTATATACTGTGACACAACTCAGAAAGTGATTATTAAGATGTCGTCACAGAAAGGCGACATTAAATATACCGCTTATCTTGATTCTGAATTTTGAATCAGAGAGTAAAGGCAGCGGCTGTGTTGGAGAAAAAACAATTATACCAGCAAAGAGAGAAAAGAAGGGTTTCAAAGACCTTGATAATCACCGGATTAAAGAGTTTATGCTGAACGATTTTAAAGGCAGTTGTATTCCCGATCATAGTGTAGCCTGCATGCTCAGTGGTAGCATAGTAATTGCAGATTACTAAACTCTAGATGCAATCTTTGAAACTCATCCTATCATCATCTTTTGGATATTAAAAGTGTCATCGTATAATAATATAAACTGTATTTTTGTAACCGTCCACTTCATGTTTGGGTTAAAATGTTTTGCATAAAGAATTAATACATATTTACCTATGTTTTATCATTTGGCAGACGGTCTAAGCAACATATTGTTCAAACCGTGTGCGCCTTGTACTTGCGAGCATATATAGTAAATAATCCTGCTCTTATCTTTTAAACTATATCATTGGAATGTATTATTTCGATCACGTATGTTTCTTGAGCATCTGAGTGAACGACAACGCAAATGTCGCCACGATGCAACAAAAGCCATTTCGACTGCCTCAGAATCAAATGATCTGAATTATATTTTAACAAAGAATATTTGTTTTATTTCCAGAAACATTGCAGCACACACAAAACACAAATACTTACATAGATTTTATTATTTAGCAGACGGTTTGAAAAGGTAGATTGTTCTGGCTGTGTGCGCCTAGTTGTTGTGCCCCGTTTTGATAAACAGATTTGACCTTATCGATCGAGCTGTAATTTTGGAATACGGCAGACCGATGATTTGAAAACAAACTAAACTGCGAATTGGAGGATGCAAGTATTAACTAGTCGTAACCCGCAGCATATATATATATATATGGCACTGCTGTTGGTAGGTTCGATCAAGCTACGTGCGTGCGTGCGTATGTATGTATGTATGTATGTATGTATGTATGTATGTATGTATGTATGTATGTATGTGTGTGTGTGTGTGTGTGTGTGTGTGTGTGTGTGTGATCTTTGTACCTCTCTTGAGACTAGTGTTATATTCATGCCTGCGCAATGTAACTTTAAGATGGAGTGCAGTCTGTGCAAATTAGCCCTACCCTTTAAATATAGGGTTCAACTACCATTGCTTTAACAAGCCAGGATGGCGACAGGCTGTATGTATTATACCAGAGTTTCCCTTCCCTAGGCAGATGGCCGACTGAGGAGATCTGCCTTACATGCTTTCTCGAATCATAGCTAGTTGTCTACAACTCACCAGTACGAGCAGCTTTTATAATTTTGTCATTTCCTTGTAAGTGCACGTGGGTCTTATTTTCCACAAGTGAAAATGATTTTAATTTAAAGACACTGGCTCTGATCTGAAGACCACAGTCTGATGTTTGTTTACCCTCGCATGATTAGTTACAGATCCTGATTATTGAATTATGAGATAAGTAATTCTTGAGTTTTTTTTATAAATGCATCTGAATTTATTATCTACGTTTTGAAAGACACATTTATATTCCGAATGATTTAGTATAATCTACATCTATTTTCCATGTAGCTATTTTTAAATGTGTTCTAGGAATACAGGGGCATTGCTCGTGGATGTGAATGCACGTAATTAGTCGGTATAGTAATGAACTCATAATTTAAAGAAAGTTCGTTAAAACCTTGTTAACTAAATGTCACCTTGGGTCATAGATTTGCAAATTTACTTTGCTTCCATTTCCTGTGCACTTGCAACTTCCAAACAATAATATGTCAAAAATGATTTGTATACCATAACAGAAAGACAAAATATTCGTACACACATTTTAAAAATATTCTGGTACAAGTTTTAAATAACATGAAATGAACGTTTTCAGCTATTACTAAAATACCACATCATGGTGTCTGAAGTATGGGCGAGGAATTCCTATAAATAATAATTTCATACCGAGTGCCCCCATCCCACTCCAACACAATGCACTCTGTATGTTTGTATTTGGTCATAAAATGTAAACTAGTGAGATACGATAAAAAACCAATATATACACTTATTGCGTTAGTATATAGCGGTCAATAAAGAAGTCTAGATACATATAGGAAGCTGCCATTTATACCCGGAGATTTCCTTATCTTCTGTACTATACCGTAGATTAATATAGAGGCGTAGAAAGGAGTAGGGACAGATAGAGACAGATGTCACCTGGCGCTAGACCAGTTGGGGCATTTAACTGGGCTTTGAAATAGATTGTATGTTGAATTTGTGCTGCAAAACATTTTGCACGTATGAACGAAGAATCATAGATCGCAAGCACTTCTTCTCTTTAATAGGCGCTGGCTTTATATTGAATGATCGTGATTTTATTGATGAAAATAATGGGTTTCAGAGTACGGTTGGCGGCGTAATCCGGAATCTTGTCCGCGGGCTCCAGCCACTCTAGCTACGGCTCTGGATTAATAAACATTGAGGTGTAGGATAAATATGATAGGGCTAGGTCTTTAACAAGCACACAAATCAAAACAGAGGATGTATATTAAAAAATTAACTACTAAACTGAACGTATATGTCTATTAATTTTTTTCTTCAATTTCACGTACATGTAGAAAGGGGAAACTATATATGTCCACAATATTAAAGTAAAGTGATATTAGTATGCACATGCCTGCTCGGGTAAGGCAAATATGCTTTCAAATGAAATTTGGGTGTGCAGTTTACTGTTGGACTCGTCGACAACTTCCTAGTGTGTAGTTACCAATACGGGCATGCGTAGTGCGTAAAACTAAACAAGATATACAAACACGTACCTAACGCAGCAGTCGATATGTAAAGCGAAGTATGCACAGTAAATCTGAACCTCATCTTGGGTAGAAACAAGCTTGCTGCATTTCGAACGAACTTGTGGTACCGACTTACAAAAGCTAAACACATTTCAGTTTTGAGAACCGATTCTGAGATTTAAGTTTTATAAAGGATTATATGTTGTGGCGCAACTCAACAAGGGATTATTAAGATGTCATCACGGAAAGGCGACATTAAATATGCCACTGATCTTGATTCTGAATGTGAATCAGAAAGTAATGGCTGCGACTGTGTTGGAGAAATAACAAAATCACCAGCCAAGAGAGAAACAGCGGGTTTCAAAGACCTTGATATTTGCCGGATTAAAGAATTTATTCCGCGGGATTTTGAAGTCAATTGTATTCCTGGATATATTGACGTAGCCTGCTTGCCCAATGGTATAATAGTAATTGCAGATTACATGAGCTCCAGATGCTGTCTTTGTAACGCATCCTTACAGCATGTTTTGGACTTTAAATTGACCTCAAAGCCATTGTCAGTTTGTGCTATGGATACAAATAAGGTTGCAATTGTACTTCCTGATGAACAGAAAATACAGTTCCTTAAAGTTGACGATTCAATCAAGCCATCAGGATTCATGATAACCAAGCGGGTATGTGTTGCGGTAGATGCTCTCAGCAGAAATGAGTTTGTTTTCTGTGACACTGGAACTCAATCAGACAGGAATATTTACTGGGGAGTTATCAGAAAGGACGGACGAGAGAAATCATGTTTCCATTTCTCCAGAGGTGACGTGGATTCACGTACTGTGTACCTTGCACTGAATGCGTCTAAAACGCAAGCTTATATTTCGTGTTCTGCAACACAATCTGTGCTCTGTTTTGGATTGGATGGGAATAAAATGTTTGAATACAAAATTGAAAACAGTTGCTCGAAAGGGATTCAGTTAGACAGTGTGGATAATGTGTACGTAGTTGTACATGAGTCTAACAGTATTCGTCTTCTTTCCCCAGATGGACACCTACAGCGAATCTTCAATTCCCATATTCCATCATTTCCTATTGCAATTTCTTTCAAACATTCCAGCAATGAATTAATCCTCACAAACGGTTCAGAGACGGATCGGAGGATTTGTTATGTATATCAATTGACTGAACGATTGAATTAACATACATCCGTAATTTAGTCCAGATTGCTGAGGTTTTGTATTTACAGTTCTGAACCTTCACTTTTGCTTCAGTTTTTGCACATTATATATTTGTGAGCTGCGTGTGCACTTTATATATTTGTGAGTTACGTGTGTCCATTATTGATCGCCAATTATATATATATATATATATATATATATATATATATATATATATATATATATATATATATATATTCAACTTGCCAAATATTGCAACCATATAAATATGTCAACAAAGGTTTTCTTGTGTGCTTGTGCTGTTTTTCATGATTTGTATACTGTCGATACTGTCCTCTCACTTGCAGTGATTTAATTGCCAACGTCCCAGTAAATCATTCAATTTTATTAACTGAAATCAGGTTGAATCGTAAATCTCTATACTATTTCAAGTTCTTTCCTGACGTATGAAATCAAATTTATGTACAATGCATTGCATTATTAGTTTGGTTATTTTATGCTAATTGTTCAATATTTCATCTTGCGATTCGCACCACTTGAACATTTGTTAATCTGTTTCAAACTGAATCATTTATAAATAATGTATATGTGTTAATCTCAATGCTGTTCTTCGCTATAATCAGACCCCAACCGGTTATTTTGTTACACTTTGTTATATATATATCAATGTGCCAAATTCTTCTCTTAATAAAGATTTAACTAAGATTTTCTTGAGCGCTTGTACTCTTTCTAAAGATTTGTATACTGTCCATTCTATCCTCTCCCTTGCAGAGATCTAATTCCAATCGTCTAAGTGAATCTTTATATTGTATTAACTGAAATCATGTTGAGTCGTAAATCTATGCTATTTCAAGTTATTTCCTGACGTATGAAATCACATTTATTTACACTGCATTACATTATCAGTTTGGTGTATATTAAGTTAATTGTTCAATATTTGATCTTGCGATGCGCACGAATCTGTTCTATTGAATCATTGATAAATAATGTATATTTGTTGTTCTCTTTTTCGTTATATCGAGTGGGACAAGATCAGGTTAAACCTATAGAATCCTTTGATAAATTTAAAGGCCATCATAATTAGTGAACACACACACACACACACACACACACACACACACAAACACACACAAATATATATATATATATATATATATATATATATATATATATATATATATATATATATATATATATATATATATATATATGTTAGTGAACACAGTCAAACCGAGATACTACTATACCTTAGGTTTTAGATAATAGTCTAATACTGAAAGTTACATTATCTATTGTTCAGCTAATTGTATGCTTGTCAGCATTATAATAAAGCAAACATTTTGGATAATATTTTGTGCATATATATATATATATATACAAAGCGAGATATTTAATAAAATTTAATAAAATAACCAAACTAATAATGCAATGCATTGTACATAAATTTGATTTCATACGTCAGGAAAGAACTTGAAATAGTATAGAGATTTACGATTCAACCTGATTTCAGTTAATAAAATTGAATGATTTACTGGGACGTTGGCAATTAAATCACTGCAAGTGAGAGGACAGTATCGACAGTATACAAATCATGAAAAACAGCACAAGCACACAAGAAAACCTTTGTTGACATATTTATATGGTTGCAATATTTGGCAAGTTGAATATATATATATATATATATATATATATATATATATATATATATATATATATATATATATATATAATTGGCGATCAATAATGGACACACGTAACTCACAAATATATAAAGTGCACACGCAGCTCACAAATATATAATGTGCAAAAACTGAAGCAAAAGTGAAGGTTCAGAACTGTAAATACAAAACCTCAGCAATCTGGACTAAATTACGGATGTATGTTAATTCAATCGTTCAGTCAATTGATATACATAACAAATCCTCCGATCCGTCTCTGAACCGTTTGTGAGGATTAATTCATTGCTGGAATGTTTGAAAGAAATTGCAATAGGAAATGATGGAATATGGGAATTGAAGATTCGCTGTAGGTGTCCATCTGGGGAAAGAAGACGAATACTGTTAGACTCATGTACAACTACGTACACATTATCCACACTGTCTAACTGAATCCCTTTCGAGCAACTGTTTTCAATTTTGTATTCAAACATTTTATTCCCATCCAATCCAAAACAGAGCACAGATTGTGTTGCAGAACACGAAATATAAGCTTGCGTTTTAGACGCATTCAGTGCAAGGTACACAGTACGTGAATCCACGTCACCTCTGGAGAAATGGAAACATGATTTCTCTCGTCCGTCCTTTCTGATAACTCCCCAGTAAATATTCCTGTCTGATTGAGTTCCAGTGTCACAGAAAACAAACTCATTTCTGCTGAGAGCATCTACCGCAACACATACCCGCTTGGTTATCATGAATCCTGATGGCTTGATTGAATCGTCAACTTTAAGGAACTGTATTTTCTGTTCATCAGGAAGTACAATTGCAACCTTATTTGTATCCATAGCACAAACTGACAATGGCTTTGAGGTCAATTTAAAGTCCAAAACATGCTGTAAGGATGCGTTACAAAGACAGCATCTGGAGCTCATGTAATCTGCAATTACTATTATACCATTGGGCAAGCAGGCTACGTCAATATATCCAGGAATACAATTGACTTCAAAATCCCGCGGAATAAATTCTTTAATCCGGCAAATATCAAGGTCTTTGAAACCCGCTGTTTCTCTCTTGGCTGGTGATTTTGTTATTTCTCCAACACAGTCGCAGCCATTACTTTCTGATTCACATTCAGAATCAAGATCAGTGGCATATTTAATGTCGCCTTTCCGTGATGACATCTTAATAATCCCTTGTTGAGTTGCGCCACAACATATAATCCTTTATAAAACTTAAATCTCAGAATCGGTTCTCAAAACTGAAATGTGTTTAGCTTTTGTAAGTCGGTACCACAAGTTCGTTCGAAATGCAGCAAGCTTGTTTCTACCCAAGATGAGGTTCAGATTTACTGTGCATACTTCGCTTTACATATCGACTGCTGCGTTAGGTACGTGTTTGTATATCTTGTTTAGTTTTACGCACTACGCATGCCCGTATTGGTAACTACACACTAGGAAGTTGTCGACGAGTCCAACAGTAAACTGCACACCCAAATTTCATTTGAAAGCATATTTGCCTTACCCGAGCAGGCATGTGCATACTAATATCACTTTACTTTAATATTGTGGACATATATAGTTTCCCCTTTCTACATGTACGTGAAATTGAAGAAAAAAATTAATAGACATATACGTTCAGTTTAGTAGTTAATTTTTTAATATACATCCTCTGTTTTGATTTGTGTGCTTGTTAAAGACCTAGCCCTATCATATTTATCCTACACCTCAATGTTTATTAATCCAGAGCCGTAGCTAGAGTGGCTGGAGCCCGCGGACAAGATTCCGGATTACGCCGCCAACCGTACTCTGAAACCCATTATTTTCATCAATAAAATCACGATCATTCAATATAAAGCCAGCGCCTATTAAAGAGAAGAAGTGCTTGCGATCTATGATTCTTCGTTCATACGTGCAAAATGTTTTGCAGCACAAATTCAACATACAATCTATTTCAAAGCCCAGTTAAATGCCCCAACTGGTCTAGCGCCAGGTGACATCTGTCTCTATCTGTCCCTACTCCTTTCTACGCCTCTATATTAATCTACGGTATAGTACAGAAGATAAGGAAATCTCCGGGTATAAATGGCAGCTTCCTATATGTATCTAGACTTCTTTATTGACCGCTATATACTAACGCAATAAGTGTATATATTGGTTTTTTATCGTATCTCACTAGTTTACATTTTATGACCAAATACAAACATACAGAGTGCATTGTGTTGGAGTGGGATGGGGGCACTCGGTATGAAATTATTATTTATAGGAATTCCTCGCCCATACTTCAGACACCATGATGTGGTATTTTAGTAATAGCTGAAAACGTTCATTTCATGTTATTTAAAACTTGTACCAGAATATTTTTAAAATGTGTGTACGAATATTTTGTCTTTCTGTTATGGTATACAAATCATTTTTGACATATTATTGTTTGGAAGTTGCAAGTGCACAGGAAATGGAAGCAAAGTAAATTTGCAAATCTATGACCCAAGGTGACATTTAGTTAACAAGGTTTTAACGAACTTTCTTTAAATTATGAGTTCATTACTATACCGACTAATTACGTGCATTCACATCCACGAGCAATGCCCCTGTATTCCTAGAACACATTTAAAAATAGCTACATGGAAAATAGATGTAGATTATACTAAATCATTCGGAATATAAATGTGTCTTTCAAAACGTAGATAATAAATTCAGATGCATTTATAAAAAAAACTCAAGAATTACTTATCTCATAATTCAATAATCAGGATCTGTAACTAATCATGCGAGGGTAAACAAACATCAGACTGTGGTCTTCAGATCAGAGCCAGTGTCTTTAAATTAAAATCATTTTCACTTGTGGAAAATAAGACCCACGTGCACTTACAAGGAAATGACAAAATTATAAAAGCTGCTCGTACTGGTGAGTTGTAGACAACTAGCTATGATTCGAGAAAGCATGTAAGGCAGATCTCCTCAGTCGGCCATCTGCCTAGGGAAGGGAAACTCTGGTATAATACATACAGCCTGTCGCCATCCTGGCTTGTTAAAGCAATGGTAGTTGAACCCTATATTTAAAGGGTAGGGCTAATTTGCACAGACTGCACTCCATCTTAAAGTTACATTGCGCAGGCATGAATATAACACTAGTCTCAAGAGAGGTACAAAGATCACACACACACACACACACACACACACACACACACACATACATACATACATACATACATACATACATACATACATACATACATACATACATACGCACGCACGCACGTAGCTTGATCGAACCTACCAACAGCAGTGCCATATATATATATATATGCTGCGGGTTACGACTAGTTAATACTTGCATCCTCCAATTCGCAGTTTAGTTTGTTTTCAAATCATCGGTCTGCCGTATTCCAAAATTACAGCTCGATCGATAAGGTCAAATCTGTTTATCAAAACGGGGCACAACAACTAGGCGCACACAGCCAGAACAATCTACCTTTTCAAACCGTCTGCTAAATAATAAAATCTATGTAAGTATTTGTGTTTTGTGTGTGCTGCAATGTTTCTGGAAATAAAACAAATATTCTTTGTTAAAATATAATTCAGATCATTTGATTCTGAGGCAGTCGAAATGGCTTTTGTTGCATCGTGGCGACATTTGCGTTGTCGTTCACTCAGATGCTCAAGAAACATACGTGATCGAAATAATACATTCCAATGATATAGTTTAAAAGATAAGAGCAGGATTATTTACTATATATGCTCGCAAGTACAAGGCGCACACGGTTTGAACAATATGTTGCTTAGACCGTCTGCCAAATGATAAAACATAGGTAAATATGTATTAATTCTTTATGCAAAACATTTTAACCCA
Source organism: Unio pictorum (assembly GCA_030141615.1). Lineage (NCBI taxonomy): Eukaryota > Metazoa > Mollusca > Bivalvia > Unionida > Unionidae > Unio > Unio pictorum. Next base: position 1,909 of record JARLTB010000146.1, on the reverse strand, counting down.
AACATGAAGTGGACGGTTACAAAAATACAGTTTATATTATTATACGATGACACTTTTAATATCCAAAAGATGATGATAGGATGAGTTTCAAAGATTGCATCTAGAGTTTAGTAATCTGCAATTACTATGCTACCACTGAGCATGCAGGCTACACTATGATCGGGAATACAACTGCCTTTAAAATCGTTCAGCATAAACTCTTTAATCCGGTGATTATCAAGGTCTTTGAAACCCTTCTTTTCTCTCTTTGCTGGTATAATTGTTTTTTCTCCAACACAGCCGCTGCCTTTACTCTCTGATTCAAAATTCAGAATCAAGATAAGCGGTATATTTAATGTCGCCTTTCTGTGACGACATCTTAATAATCACTTTCTGAGTTGTGTCACAGTATATAATACTTTTAAAACTTCAATCTCACATTTATTATTCTCAAAACTTAAATGCGTTTAGATTTTGTAAGTCGATGGCACTAGCTCGTTCGAAACAGAGTCAGCGTGTTTCTATACCGAAAATGAGGTCATGAATTAGTGCGCATAAGTCGCTTGACATAACGACTGTTGTATTAGGTATATGTGTTTCTCTTATTTATCTGATTTAGTATAGCCCATTTTACGCACTACGAATGCCCGTATGGGTAAATACACACCAGGAAGTTGTCGACGAGTCCAACAGAAAACTAAGCACCCAAAGTCATTGCGGAATATAAGCGTGTCCCTGGGAATGTATTTCACATGCATTAAAAAATCTCAAGAATTACTTCTCTCTAATAAGCTGATTTTGTAAACAAAATCATCTAAGCGTAAAGATACGTCAGACTGTAGTCTAAAGGACAAAGCATGCGTCTTTAAATAAAGCTCGTTTATACTTATGAATAAAACCAGCCATATGCACTTACAAGAAAAAGTTATACAATCCACAGCGTCAATCCCATATTATATTATTAATGTGGTGTATATCTAGTGGTGTTCCAATGTACTAGAGGATTGCAGGCTGTAGCCGACCAGCTATAACTCAAAATAAAAGGGAAGGTAGGTCTCCTTAGTCGGTCATCTGACTAGGGGAGGGATATTAAACCTACAGCCTAATCTGATATTAAACCTACAGCCTAAGGACCTCCCTGACACCGTCCTAACTTGGTAGACCATGTTAGTTGAACCCCATGATTAATGGGTGGGACTAATTTGTCAGTACTGCCCTCCACGTAAACGTTCCACTGCGCTGGCATAAAGACAACACAAGTCTCAAAAGAGGTACAAAGATCTTGGTCTACAGAGCTCTCGTACAGACCACCTTCAATATGGGCACATACCGCCGCCACATCCACATCCATAATCACTTCCATCCGAGCTGTCTCCGCACAATAACCAACATCCACTGAAGTGATTTCGTCACTAACACTGAAGTCCTCAAACAAGTAGGAATCACCAGCGTTAAGGCATTTCTCATGAAGATACAGTTACGCTGGGCAGGATACGTGTCCAAGATTGAGGATCATCGCCTGCCAAATATCACACTGTACGGTGAGCTGTCTACTGGCCACCGTGATAGAGGGGCACCTCCAAAGAGATATAAAGACTTCTTGAAAACCACCTGTGGCATCAATCACCGCCAACGGGCATCGCATGCTTCTGTTCTTGAAATCTGGCAAGGTATAGTTCACAGGGTCATTGCCACTTTGGAAACGAAATAGAGGTAATGCAACTGTGAAGTCATAGAGTTAATTACCGAACAAAAAGAGAAAACAAAGAGAAAAAATGAACACTGAAATTCATCAGCTATTGAATCCGTATTATGGTACACTTAACAGGAATTATATTTGCGAAACACATAAGGCATTGTCACCTGATCTGATCTTATCTTCAGAACAAGCGGACTAAATCCTAGCTAATGTCACAACTCTGACCACTTT